>CM043697.1:66665000-67247500 GCA_023935145.1 Bretschneidera sinensis
CATATTTTAAATAGGATGGTTGAATGAAAAATATGCTGAGAAGTTTTATGAAATTTCTGAAAAATATGATTGAAAAGTGGATATGATATATGAGGAATAATTTAATGAATATGATAAAAATAATAATTTTGAGAAAGAGTTGGATTGCTAAATTGAATGCTTGAATGTATGCTTGTTTTCATATTATTGCTCATATGCATAAAATAAAAAACCAGGGAGGTAGCTGGTCTTCTTGTTTTCATATTATTGCTCATATACATAAAATAAAAGATCAGGAAGGCAGCCAGTCTAGCTGAAAATAAAAGACTGGGAAGGTAGCCGGTCTAGCTGAAAATAAAAGATCGAAAAAACAACCAGTCTAGCTGAAAATAAAAGACTGAGAAGGTAGCCAGTCTAGCAAAAAATAAAAGACCGGGAAGGCAGTCGGTTTAGCTGAAAATAAGAGACCAGATAGGCAGCTGGTCTAGCCAAAAAGACCACGAAGGTAGTTGGTCTAGTTGAAACATGTCGACATATGGGAAGACGTTCCTAGATAATACCATGGAATGATCTAATGAGAAAGAAAGAAAGAAAATTTAAATTCATGCATTATATTTGTTTTAAATATTGATTATTATTGATTGAGATGCTAAAATATCAATCATGATTGTGAAATTATTGATAGACAAATGAGTCACAGAGAGACATATATAATGATAAAGAAATATGACAGTATGATATGATAAAAATTTATTTGCTTGATTGATTTTATGCTGTGAACCTCATAATGAGGTAAATAATAATTTTAAATTGAAAATCTCAATATGATTAAATATATGAGAAGAAAAATTGATATGTTTATTGATTAATTTAGATGAGATTGATAAATGGTTGAAATTATAATAGGATGTTATTATTGATTTACATGAGATAATAGATGAATAAATATGGGAAGATTATTTGAAAGATTGAATGATTATCTACGAAGAAATAGATGATTTATATTGGTAAATTTGAAAAGATTGAATTATAAGATGTAACTGGAAGTATATAATCAAATACTTCTAGTAAATTTAATTCACTAAGCTTGTGAAGCCCACTCGTCATTTTTGAAAAATTTTAGGCATTGGATAGGACAGATAGAGTTTAAAGCTCATAGCAAAGTAAGTTCCATGGTCAAGTCCTCAGACATTGTAAGAAAGAAGAACAAAAAAAATTTGTTATAAAAATCTTTTTATGCATTTTGTTATATGTATATATTGTTTCTGAAATGAGGACGGTGATGTATCTTCTCTGAGAAGAGTTAAGGATTGGATGAAATTTTTAATTTCAGTCAATGTATTTTTGTATTGTTGCATATATGTGTCGTGTTGTGATTTCAAAATGTGACGACACCATCTCGGGGGTGACCAACCCGGGATGGGTCGTTACATCTCGCACCCAACTTTATATAGGCTTCATGAATGGTGGGGAAACATCCATGTCAACCCTTAACTATGTAAAGAGTCTCGTCTTGGTTTTTACCATGGCGACTTCTCAAAACAAATTGAACTAATCTCGCTCCCTTAGCGCAAAAGTCAATTGAACGAAAGTCACTCACTCAGCTATATAATTCCAATAAACTAAGCTCATTGTCCTAACACCAAAGTTCATATCAACCAAGTTAGCTCTCTCTTAGCTTTACTATTTAATCATGTCTCATCTCTGTCCACTCTTTAAGCACCATAGGCGATTGCTCATGTGAGCGATTCAATCTTATCTTATTAACATAACTCTCTTATTGTGCTTATTGTGTAAATTACATCAAATCATAAAATTTATAATTGTTACCTTTGTATCACAATGTCCTTAACAAAATAGTATCTCACTTCTTCGGTTCTCTATTTCGTATGATTCTAAAAATCATTTGTGCGAAAATGACTAAAAGAGGCAAATCAAGGCAAACCTAACAATTGGCGAAAAGGTTTCCTTCTAATCAATTCCCCCTCTCTGCTCACTCTGTTATAAGTTGATACTTATATTTTTTGAAGGACACATTAACGTTGCACTTGATCTTTAGAACCTATTTGTTTCAAATTGTTTTAGACCCAAATGGAAGGCCAACCATGCCCCAAACTTGATTTGCTTTCATTGACTCCATCTTTTCCTGCATTGCTTTACTCATGGTTGGCCGATGATGAAGATTTTCCCATCAATCTAAAAAACAAGGGATCTACCACGATTACTTTTGTGTGGTTGAGATTCTTCATCTTTCCCCTTTTAATCCAATTCACAAGGTATGTTTCCCATTTGCTCTAGTACGTTAAGGAATTTCCTCTTGTTCTTCAACTGATTGATTAGGAGCACCAACATTCTCTTCCTCTAATTCACAAACTTAGAAGTCATTAATTAGATATCTCGTCTTTACGAGGAAAATCCACTTCCAATAAGATGCATCCAATGACTCGTAGCCCTTCGAGTGCTAATAGTATCTTATAAAGATACATTATTCCCTCTTGGCCTTAATTTCCCATATTTATAAGAAGTGATACAAATGTAAGCTACTGATCTCCATGGTTACAGATTAACTAACTCGAGTTTTCTGTGTGTTCGCAAATTATATAGGGTGGGAGCTATAGATTTGAGGGTACACAGTTAGGGAGGCAAACTTTAGTTAATTTCGCATCTCCCAAAAAGAGATAGGTAGCATCTTCCATCATCCATCTAACCATGTCTAGAAGGACTTCATTCCCTTTTTTTTCAATACCATTTGTTGCAGAGTTCCAAGAATAATTAATTGACTAACTATTTTTTTCATCACACAATTCATTTAATTGTTCAAATGGATACTCAAAATTACATGGTCTATTCTAAGAGCCTTAACACTCTTGTCTAATAAATCATCAACCGATTTTAAATAACTTATAAAGCATTCTAATGCTTATGACTTGTGATATATTAAACAGACATGACCATAACGTGTGAAATCATTTATGAAAGAGATGAAACATAAGGCACCCATGCCTTGTCCTCATAGTTGTTGAGCCATAGATTTTTGAATGAGTATGTCTTATATGTGTAGTGGTTCTAGTAGCTTCCAAGGGACCATGCTTAGATTCATTTAAAATCTTTCACTATATCCTGTAACTCTTGAAGATACTAAGTTTATGATGTTATACATTGTAAGTCTGCTTTACTTAATTTCTCACTCTAATTGAGATAATTATTGCAATCATAAATAACTAAAAACTGCTAAGTACATAAATAACACAAAATACTAGAAATATTATTTTGCAACAATTCCTTGAATTAATTGATGATAATCTAAAATATGAATAATCATCATTTAAATAACTACCATAAAAATATTACAATATTTTTTAGACATTGTGTTAAAAACATATTATGTGAAACTATGGATGAATCTATATTTTTCATAATTATTTCTAGAAATTGAATATGTCAATCACATACCAAAAATTCATACCCGTTATCATAATTATGATACTCTCTTATTATTTTATCATGTTTTATAAAGTTAGGAAATTTTCAAAACAAAAACTACTCAATCGAAGTTAAAATCATTTTTGAAAGGAGAAAAATGTTTTTAAAACAATAATTTGAAAGAGTATATAAATAATAATAAAAAAAAAGATAATACGACCATTAAGACTCCTCCATGGTTGCCACCAATGCTTGCTCTCTTTTCTAGCTCTAGATACATAAGCCTTTATGTTATTTATTTACTTATTTAATAACTATTTCAAATTAAATATTTCCTTTCTTAAACAAGTATACAAAACTGAAAATTAAATGATTGCCGAAAGGTGACGTGTATGTTGCACTCTCCTTAGAACAAGTGGTCATTGCGAGATAGAGGGATGTCAACTTATTCCTCTAGCCTTCGACACCATTTTCGCACCATCTCATTGCAACTATCAGTTTGAGTGGATCTAAAGATTTATTCTTTTTAATTACCAAGCACGTGCGTAAAAAATGTTTGGATGGGAGATTCCTTAATGACACCAATAGGTCAATATTTTTACTTAACAAAAAATAATGCTTGGTTAATGATTAATAAGTCCACATGAAACCTACTATTCTTGATGCCAAAAAGAATGAAGGATAGTCTTGGATTGATGAATAAAGAAGTTTGGTGTTGGCCTCGTTCTTGTGTCTACATCAGTGTGATATACAAACTCTTGTAAGGAAAGCCATCCGAAGTTGGGTTCTTTGGGAAAGATCTTCCATTGTTTAAGTCAGTAGGGGTACCAAAATGAAGTAAAAGGAAGAACTTAGGGAAATACCAAAGTGGTTGAGAGAGAAGGAGAGCCGAAGTGGTTATGGTTGTGGAAACCTGAGAGAACATCCCCTTTTTATGAAGGTTTGGGACATAAGGATGTGATATCTATACCTTGAGCCTTGTGTGATGCGATCTCTATTGACCGAGGACTAAATTTTTAGACTTAGGGTGATGATTTTATCATTGCATACTTAGGGAGGTCTGATTCCTATGCAGACTAGGGTGGCTAGTTATTAATGTGTGTCCATGCGAATGGGTCTTATTGAACCGATTAATTTTTCCCATATCATATGCCCCCAATTCCTTTGAAAGTATGGAGAGTTTTATAAGGGAGTAGAGCTCTTCCTTTACGTTTTCTTTGTTGTTCTCGGTCTGACTGTGCACCTTAGTATAGACTTTTGGTGGGTCTTTGCAGAATTGAGTGGCTACCAAGTAGAACAGTGTGGCTACGAAAACCTTAGTTCGACTTCGATTTGGGTGGAACTGTATGGTTGGAGCCTTAATTCTTCCTCTACTTGGGTGGAACTACATGACGTGGAAGCTGCAATTCCACTTCGATGGGAATTATATAGCTGAAGCCTTAAATCCTCTTTTGTTTGGGTGAAACTATATGGCATGGAAGCCATAGTTCCACTTCAACAAGAATTGTATAACTGAAGCCTTAATTTCTCTAAGGCGATGAGGCATTTGATTTTCCCGAGGCTCCCCTTGTGAACTTTCGTATTAATGGTGAAGGGACGTTAGAACTACCTAAAGCACCTTTTGGTCTTTTCAACGCTGATTGAATAGCAAAGATGGATTTAACATCACGGTTCGCTTGTAAGGGCTATTTAAAGTATACTTTGCCTTTATTTTCTTCCTTTTTAGTCTCATTTGTATACTTCTATGTTTCTAGAGCGATCAGTTTACATATAGCTTTTCTTTTTTGCAAACACTTCCGATTTCTTCAAAGTTTCTTCCTTTTCGCGAACACTTATTGAGTTTCTCCTTGTTTTCTCACTTCTTTAGGTAAGAATTCATCTCTTTTTCTCCATCTTAACCATGTCTTCTTCTGGTTCTGATGAGGCTAAGAGAGCAGAGGAAGAAACCTTCAAATGGGAGGAGAGTGTTAAGAGGGAAAACCCTAACTCTGAGTGTACATAAGGAAAGGAAAATAGGGCACTACCTTCTTCACAAGAGGTTGGTGTCGTTTCTACTGGTCACGATTTCCAAGCTGAAGGGGTGCCTTGTAGGATTTGTAAGTCTATGCTTAAGTCCATTAGTACTAGTTTTTTTGTTCTTCCATAGTGGAAGGTTAGGCT
Source organism: Bretschneidera sinensis (assembly GCA_023935145.1). NCBI lineage: Eukaryota > Viridiplantae > Streptophyta > Magnoliopsida > Brassicales > Akaniaceae > Bretschneidera > Bretschneidera sinensis. The sequence continues at coordinate 66,670,563 of CM043697.1, forward strand.
TCCAAAACTTGACTAAAAGAACTGTACCCCTTTAAAATATGAGAGATCATACTCTCTGACTTGCTACCTTAACTATTTGAAGGCAAGGTTGAGGTTTTCCATTGACTTTGGTGTTACTCAGATAGTGAACCATTACTAGGTCTGTACCTCATAACTTTTCCCAAATGGTATAAAGAGTATAGTGGGTTTTGTATTGGCTTTGAGAAAGCATGCTAGGTATAGTAGGGGTGATGGGAAAGGTATGATGATGATGTTTAGGTGGTTCTACACCCTTAAGAAACACATTGAAAAGGGGTGATAAAACTTCTACCCAATGACTGGTAAGGATATTCTGGATAACCCTTCTTCGAACAAGTACTCAAAGTAAAAGTACTTCTTCATGGAGGGTCCAAAGTACTATTAGATTTTGCTGGAGTGGAATTCCAAAGGCATTCCTGATCAAAAGCCTATAGTTCTAAGTCCTAAGGAACAAGCGACAACCAATAAGGTTCTTGGTGCCACACCTAAGATGTCTAACAAAGACTTGGTCAACGAATAGCTATTGAAGACTTTCTAGCTTAGCCTTTACAATTTTGACTCTAGTTTCTTCTTTTGCAGTTGACACCATGTTGAACCCTACTGATGTGGCCAGGATGGCTCGCGAACAAAAGAGGGTTTCCTTTTTTGATGTTGTTGCTGAGAAGAAAAAAGCCAAAATGGAAAAGCCTCAGGCTCGACATACTAAGGTGCAACAGGCTGAGGCGTAACAAACTAAAGTGAAGAGGTCTGAGGTACAACAGTATGAAGTGAAAGGGATTGAGTGTAACAACCCATCTTGGGTTGGCCGCCCCCGAGACAGTGTCGTCAAGTTTTGAAATCCTAGCACGATACATATATGCAACAATATAAAAACATACATCAACTGAAAATATATATATACATCAACCCTTAACAAGGGAGTTAAATTATTAATATCCTATTTGAAACAATATATACAACAATTATGTATGAATATTTACAACAAAAAAAAATTCTTCGATTAGTCTAAGGATGTGGACCACGAGACTTATATATAATAATTCAATCTGAATCTCAATTCACAAATATATCGGTCATGTCCGCTACCTGATATTATTTAACAATGAGGAGTGAGTTTCACAAGCTCAATGAGTTAAATTTACTAGAAGTACTCGATTTGTATACTTCTAGTTATATTCATTCATTGTTAAATCAGCATAATTAATCATCTATCTCTTCTCACATTCTAATTCAATCATTTATCAATTTCTCTTAATAAATAAATTGTCAAACTATCTTCTTTCAATACATATATCTCATATATATAAAGTTCACATAAATAATATAATTCTTTATTATGTCATCCTTTCTATTTATCTATCATTAAAATTGTCTCATTATGAAACTCATCTATCTATCAATCATTTAATAATCAAAACTTCTTCTTTAGCATCTCATGCATTAATAATTAATATTTAAAAAATATAATGCATGAATTTAAATTTTCTTTCTTTCTTTCTCATTAGATCATTTTATATTATTATCTGAGAACGTCGTCCCACATGTCGATATGTTTTGGCTAGACCAGCTAATTTCCTGGTCTTCTCAATCAGACTAGCTGTCTTCTTGGTCTTCTCAACCAGGCTAGCTGCCTTTCTAGTCTTCTCTTTTATGCATATAAGCAATAACATACAAGCATGCATACATCAAAACATTCAATTCAATTATCTAGCTCTTTCTCAAACTTATTATTTTTATCATATTTATTAAATTGTGTCATTTATAACTTTTTGCTAAGAAATTTGAATTGTAGAAAGAAGAAAACTAAATGGGATTTGGTAAGGAAATAAACAGAGTCTTTGAACTAAGAGACTTATAAATCTCTTTTTTTTTTTAAGTACAATTTACATATTTATCATTAGTTATTTACAATTCTGCCATCATTTAAAATTTACGGTTTTACCATTACATAATTATAGTTTTGCTATTTATCCTTTAAAATCAATTTATCATCTTTTCTTCCTTCTTAAAATTTTATAAAAATTATAGAGAAATATAAAATTTATATTTTTTTCAATTTTTTATAATTATTTTCCTCAACTATAGTCAATATTTTTCTTCAAAATTATTTTATTTTAACTTCAAATTTCAAAAAAATTCAATACTTTCTTCTTCAAAAATTTCTAACTTTTTTCAACAAAATTTTCAATATTATATTTTCAATATTATTTCAAATCAATACTAAATCATTCATCAATGGATTATTTAATTCAATATAATATATGTAAAATTACTTTTTTATCATTATTTTATGAACACGAGTACTACAATTCTACCTACCTTATAAAAATTTCATCTCCAAAATTTCCTTACGTAACTCATGATAAAGTTGAGGGTACACTTTCCTCATTCTTGCCTCATGCTTCCAAGTAATTTCTTCAACATCTTTGTTATGCCATAACACTTGAACTAAAAAAATAACTTTATTACACAAGACTGAACTAAAAGAATAACTTTATTAGGCAAGACTTGTTCCTTTCTGTCTAGAATTCTGACTGGTACTTCCATAAAGGTCAAATCTTCCTAAAGTTCTACAGCCTAACTCGGAATACTATGGATTCATCACATAAACACTTTCTCAAAAGTGAAACATGAAACACATTGTGTAATTGTTTTAACTCTGAAGACAAATATAATCTATATGCTACTGGTCCAACTCTTTCAATCAACTCATATGGCCCCACAAATATCTGTCTTAACTTTCCTTTCTTTTTAAATCTTAATACACCTTTCCACGGAGATATCTTCAAATACATCCAGTCATCAACCTGAAACTAAAGAGGTCATCTTTTATTATCAGCATATCCCTTCTGTTTATTTTGTGCTGCTCTAAGGTTCTCTTTAATCAGTTTGATCATCTCAGTAGTCAAATATATCATTTCTAGACCAAATATCTTTCTTTCTCCAACTTCTTTCCAACATATTGGAGTTTTGCACCTTCTACCACATAAAGCCTCAAATGGTGCCATCTCAATACTAGCTTGATACTGATTACTGTATGCAAACTTGATCAAAGGTAAATAAGTATCCCAACTCATTAAAAAAAACTCAATACATTGCCTTCAGCATTTTTTCTAGTATTATGATGATTCACTATGTCTGCCCATCTATTTGAGGACGAAAAGTTGGACTAAACTGTCATTGTGTACCCATAACTTTATGAAAAGCCCTCCAAAATCTAGAAATAAATCTAGAATCTCTATCTGATACAATACTCAAAGGTACCCCATGTAATCTCACAATTTCCGCTACATATAATTCAACCAAATTTTCAGGACTCTAGGTAGTTTTAATAGGAAGAAAATGCAAAGACTTAGAAAGTCTATCCACTATAACCTATACAGTATCATGATCTCTCTGGGTATAGGGAAAGCCGCAAACAAAATCCATACTCATATTCACCCATGGCCATTCATGTCATAAATCTGTCGGATGTCTATTCTCATACTTCATCTGTTGACAAATCAAAAATCTAGAAATATACTCAGCAACATCCTTCTTCATCCCAGACCAACAATAATTCTGTCTCAATCCCTTGTATATCTTATTATTACTCGGGTGCATAGAATACACAGAATCATGAGCCTCTCTTAGTATGTTCTTTCTCATCTCAACATCGTTGGGAACACAAACTCTATGTCCCAGTATCACCATACCAACTTCTCTAATTCTAAACTTAGTTAGGTTCCTACTCAATACTTCATGTTTGATATTCTTTATCTCTTCATCCTTACTCTACATCTATAATAAGCGGACAATAATAGAAGATTGTACCACCATATTTTTCATCAATACTCATCTATCACTGATACTTCACTGCATTCTCATTTCTCTCAATTCTATCATCAAGTTAATATCATAACTCCCAATAGCAGTTAATCTCCTTATAGACTTTCTACTCAATGCATCAGCTACTATATTAGTCTTCTTTAGATAATAATGAATTGTATAGTCGTAGTCACTAAAAAATTCCATCAACCTCATCTACCTCAAATTCAACTCTATTTGGGTAAGTAAATGCGTCAAACTTTTATAATCAGTAAAAATTTCACAAGTGGCTCTTTACAGGTGATGTCTCGAAATCTTCAAAGCAAAAACTATGGCAGCCAATTCTAAATCATGAGTCAAGTATTCTTCAATTTCCTAGAAGCATAGGCTATAAATCTCCCATATTGCATCAACACACATCCTAACCTCTGATGCGATGCATCACTATATACCACAAATCCTTCATCATCAGAAGGAAGCACTAATACTGAAGTAGCAGTCAATTTCTCTTTCAATAGCTGAAAACTCTTTTCACATTCTTCTGAACACATAAACTTCACTTCTTTCCTAGTCAATCTGGTCAATGGTCCAGAAATAATAGAAAAATTCTGGATAAACCTCTTACAATAACTAGCCAACCCCAAAAAGCTTCTAATTTCAGTCACACTAGTTGGTCTTTCCCAATTCAACATTGCCTCCACTTTCTATGAGTCAACTTCTATATCATCTCCTGACAAAACATGCCCTAAGAAAGATATTTCATTCAACCAAAACTCACACTTAGAAAACTTTGCTTGCAATTTTTCTCTCCTCAAAATTTTAAACACTATCTCTAAATGTTGCACATGCTCCTCTTCATTCTTGGAATATACCAGAATATCATCAATAAATACAATCACAAAATCTATCTCAGAATGGTTTAAACACCCGATTCATTAGATCCATAAATATTGTAGGAGCATTAGTTAACTCAAATGGCATCATAAGGAACTCATGATGGCTATATCGTGTCTTAAAAGCAGTCTTAGGCACGTCCCCCTCCTGTATCCTCAACTGATGATAATCTAATCTCAAACCTATCTTAGAAAACACACTAGCCCTCTGTAACTGCTCAAATAAATCATCTATCATGGGAAAATGATATTTATTCTTGATGGTAATCTTATTCAACTGTCTATAATCAATAAACAACCTCTTTGTTCCATCCTTCTTTTTCACAAACAACACAGGTGCTCCCCAAGGCGACATACTATGTCGAATAAATTATTTATCTAGCAACTCCTGAAGCTGAACTTTCAATTCTCTCAACTCAGTTGGTGCCATTCTGTAAGGTGCTATAGATTTGGGTGATGATCCTAAAATCACCTTAATAGAAAACTCAATCTCCCTGTTGGGAGGTAAACTAGACAACTCCTCAGGAAATTCATCAGAAAAATCTTTCACTGCAAAGATTTCTTCTAACTTCCTAATCTCCTTTCTAGAATCCATTACATACACCAAATACCCCTCACAACCCTTCTTTAACCATTTACTAACAGTCATAGCAGAAATAAGACAATTGACAAGTATCTTACGCTTTCCTTGAAAATTAAACTCCTCTTGTCTTGGTATCCTGAATACCACATTCTTCCTAAAGCATTCAACCTAAGCATGACATGAAGATAACCAATTCATCCTCAGAATTAAATCAAAATCTATCATATCTAAAGGCAATAAATCAACTTCAAATTCTTTATCAGCCATACTAATCACATAACCTCGATAAATTGTCATGATAATAAACTTATCCCCAATAGAAACTTCAACAATAATAGAATGCATCAAAGGACAAACACAAGCATCAATAGATTTCATATAAACACTAGATGCAAAAGAATGGGTTGCACCAAGATCAATCAATAATCTAGCAGGTCTATTAAGAATAGATACCATACCCATAACAATATTAGGAGTGGCATGTGCATCCTGTTGGGTTAATGCATAGACTTTACTATCTCTAGGTTGTAACTGACCACCACGTCCTCTCTCAACTACTGATCTTGTGCCTCTGCCCTGCATAATCCCTGATCCACCATCTCTCTCCACTTGTTTTCTCTCAATAACTCCTGCACTTATCTCAACAGATTTTCTCACTGGACAATTTGCACTAATATGTCCTCCCTCAACACATACAAAGTACATCAGAGTAGGAAAATTATGAGATAGACGTCTTGTCTGATTACATCTACAGAAAAATCTTGTCTCTCGATCATACATCAGATTACCACTTTTTTTTGGTGGCATACTTACTCCTTTAGTATAACTTCCAGTTCCTATAGACTGTCTCCCAAATCTAGGGATCTGACCAATATTACTCTGAGCTACAAAAGCAACAGATCCTACTTGCTTTGACTCTGCATCACAGTTCTCAGTGACAAAGAACACCCCATTTGGGGTGGTCTCCCACCCTGCACACTCATACTACTACCATCTTTGGGTCCTTCAAATCTAGATCTCTTCAGCCAATCCCTTTTACCTCTAAATTCTATCACATCTTTCTCAATCTATAATGTTTTATCCACCATTATAGCATAATTCACAATACCCATATAAGAGAGTTTAGTTCGAATTTCATAGTGTAACCCATCTAAAAATCTCTTACATTTCATTTCTTTTGTATTTACTAACTCAAGTACAAACCTCGACAGGGCTATAAATTTACTATCATACTTAGCCACAGATAAAGTATTATGCCTTAAATGAAAAAAAATCTCTCTTTTTGTTGTGCTTGAAACGTATCTGAAAAATACTTCGCAAAGAACACATCTTTAAACTTATGCCAAGTTAAGGAAAGATCTACCTGTGTACTCAATCTACGCAAAATATCCTCCCATCATTGAGAAGCCTCACCTTCCAACCTAAATGAAGAAAAAACATCCTTCTACTTATCTGTCACTAGTAAGACTTCAAAATATTTCTCAACACGTTTAATCCACTTCTCAGATTCAATAGGATTTACAGATCCTCTAAAAGATTGGGGTTCAAATTTAATAAATCTCATAAAACAATTCTCTTGTATCTCATGTGCAAACACACCCTCTCCCTCATAAGCCTCTTATCTTACCACATCAGGTTCTATTCTACCCCTTTTCTCTAGTCTCCTCTGTAAATTATTAGGTCTTTCTTCTACTGCATTCATTCTCTCTATAGCACGATCAAGAACTTCTCTCAACTCATCCCTCCTAATGTCAAATTCTCTCCCACCTCTACTAGTACCAGCTATACTGGCACCCTGTTCCCTTGCATGAACTACAGACTCGACCTCCCCCTTAGCTTCAACTCTTCTAAATATTGGGGGTCTACCAAGTCCTCTTTGGCTCAATACTCATCCTCAGACTCTGCATTAAAACGTAGTTTATTTAAATCTTCCACTTCTTTAAATTTTTATGCAATTTACAGAGTCATAAAACCTAATGCTCTGATACCAAAATTGTAGCAACCCATCCCGGGTTGGCCAACCTCGAGACAATATCGTCACGTTTTGAAATCCTAACACGACATATATATGCAACAATATAAAAAATGAAAATATATATACATCAACCCTCAATATGGGAGTTACATTATTAATATCATATTTGAAATAATATATACAACATATTATGCATGACTATTTACAATTTTTTTTCTTCCATTAGTTTAAGGATGTGGACAACAAGACTTACATAAAATAACTCAGTCTGAATCTCAGCTCACAAATCTATCTGTCCTGCTCGCTACCTGAAATTATTTAACAATGATGAGTGAGCTTCACAAGCTTAGTGAATTAAATTTACTATAAATACTCGATTTATATACTTCCGTTTATATTCATTCATTATTAAATCAGCATAATTAACCATCTATCTATCCTCACATTCTAATTCAATTATTTATTAATTTCTCTTAATAAATAAATTACCAAGCAATCATCTTTCAATATATTTATCTCATATATTTTATCAATTTAATATCATCATAATGTTCACATCAATAATATAATTCTTTATTATGTCATTCTTTCTATTTATCTATCATCAAAATTGTCTCATTATAAGACCTATCTATCAATCAATCATTTAATAATCAAAACTGCTTCTTTAGCATCTCAGGCATTAATAATAAATATTTAAAACAAATATAATGCATGAATTTAAATTTTCTTTCTTTCTTTCTCATCAAATCATTTTATATTATCATCTGTGAACATCTTCCTACATATCGACATGTTTTAACCGGACCAGCTACCTTTCTGGTCTTCTCAACCTGACCAGCTGCCTTCTTGGTCTTCTCAGCCAGACTAACTGTCTTCCTAGTCTTCCCTTTAATTCATATGAGCAATAACATACAAGAAAACATACATCAAAGCATTCAATTCAACTATCTAGCTCTTTCTCAAACTTATTATTTTTATCATATTTATTAAATTGTCTCCTCATATATCATATCAATTTTTCAATCATATTTTCAAAAATTTCATATAACTTCTCATCATATTTTTCATTAACCCATCATTTTTTAAAATATAAATTCTTATATAATTAATATTCAACATACTAATTAATCCCCAATCAATCAATTATCATACTTAACATAAAATGCATCATTAAATCATTATAATTCAATAATTTATTTAAATATCATAAATTCATATTTTTATTGGTCTTGATTACAAAATGTAAATTTAACTCACCACGTTGCACTTATAGCTACCTGTTGATCACCTCCTTGCTTTCCTGCTCATTTTAGCAATTTTTTGAGATTGCTGATCACCAACATCTAATCATAAACTTTCATAAATCTTACTATTTCATAACTTAATTCAAATGATATAATTATTTAGTTACGAGTCTTATTGAAATCTTACCTCAAATATGATGAAATCTTTCTATTGTAATTAAATGACTGTACTATCTCTAATATTGGAGAAATTTTCTTTACAAGTTTTTGCTAAGAAATTTGAATTAAAGAAATAAGGAAACCAAACGGGATTTGGTAAGGAAATAAACAAAGTCTCTGAACACAGAGAGTTATAAGCCTTTTTTTCTCCTTCACTGCTTAGCAAATTTTTTTTTCCTTCACTACTTAACCGTTTAGAGATTATTATTATTATTATTATTATTATTTACTGCAGCTTTGCTGCTTCACCGTTTCTTGAAGTCTGCGAGTTTTTTTAAAATACAATTTACATATTTGCCATTGGTTATTTACAATTCTACCATCATTTAAAATTTACAGTTTTACCATTACATAATTATAGTTTTGCCATTTATCCTTTAAAATCAAATTTTCTTCTTTTCTTCCTTCCAAAAATTTTATAAAAATTATAGAGAAATGTAAAAATTTGTATTTTCTTCCAATTTTTTAAAATTATTTTCCTTAACTTCAGTTAATATTTTTCTTCAAAATTCTTTCATTTCAACCTTAAATTTTTTTTAAAAAAAAAACTGTACTTTCTTTTTCAAAAATTTCTAACTCTTTTCAACAAAATTTTCAATATTTTCTTTCAAATATTATTTCAACTTAATACTAAATCTTTCATCAATGGATTATTTAATTCAACTCTCTCTCTCTCTCTCTCTCTCTCTCTCTCTCTCTCTCTCTCTCTCTCTCTCTCTCTCTCTCTCTCTCTCTCTCTCTCTCTCTCTCTCTCTCCCTTAGAGTTTAGTCACTCACGGTCTCACATCAACGTCGCACTACCCTCATCACACACTAACAACCGCCTTGTCTTATCTAGTATTAACTCATAGCTCAGTCAATTATAACCTCACCTCAGTGTTGCGCCACTCTCATCGCACACTAGCAGTCGCCTTCTCTTATCTAGTAAATGGTAAGATCTCATTGTCTCTTCTCTGATCTCTTTTTTTCTCACTTTCTGTCACAGTCAATCTTTCTCTCAAATGCAGACATCACGTACAGCATCGTAGGAAACACTACACTTTTCTAACGCCTGATAGTTACCTTCTCTCATTGGTTCCCTCTTATAGAGATCTGTCTTGGAGAACCCAAGTTATTTGGCAGTCGATTCCAATCCTTCACTAGACCTCAACCAGAGCACCGATCTAGGTGAGTTGACTTAGACCTCTTGTTTTTTTTTTCTAATTCATTTCACTAGGTTTGCAAGATCCAAATCATTGATCTAATTTTAAAATAATGTTTTCTATTTATTACGATTCGAAGATTCGTTATTTTTTGTTTAAATTTTGTTCTATATTTTGGATTCCTTTTCTTTGCTCTTAATCTATTACACCATTTTTTTTTTAATGTGTGTTAGCACTTCTGTGCATTTGTGTATATGTATATTTGTGTTTGCCTTTTACGATCAGTTTTTCTTTGGTTATGATCGATAAGGGTTTATTTGGTGTGAGTTATGTTGCCTTAAGGTCACTTGTTATTCATCTTTTAGTTATTTTCTTGATACTAAGATTGCTTGTGTGTGACATTTTTTTTTACACATTTTATTAAAATCCTTAGACATTTCCCATTTCATTTTTGGGTAATTTAGCAACTACGGTTATTTTCCATGATTTTGAAACTGTTATTCTATTATGATGAAGGTGTGAATTACTATCCTCCTTGAGATTAAGAGATGTAAACCACTAGGAGATGAGATTTGGATTACATGGTTATATATACTTTGAAAGCATTCTCACAAATTTGTATATTCCAAATTTTCTGATAATAAAGGTGGCAAAAAGAATTGACTTTCTAATGTATACCTTTTATAATGTCTGGTTGAACTGTTTGATTTATGTAGACAATAACTAAATTTAATATTCTATAATTTTCAAATTGAATACTTATTCATCTTATAGACTCCTTTCTTTTGAAAAGAACTAGTGACCATCTTCCCATTTGCAATATATGTTACAAAAGATAACAGAACATGTTGATCACTTTAGACAGCTTTGCCTTTATAGCTATTGTTTTACTACAAATTAACACTAATGCATGAATTATCTTTGCAGCTATCCATTTGTTAATAATCAACATTTTCATAAATCTTGGTCGATCCATCATCTAAGAGGTACTCTTTTAACTTGTTGGATGAAATAGTAAAGATAATTTTTGATAGCTTGTGCATTATGCCTGGGCTATCATAATAGCATGGTTTAGATTTAATTTAGGTGCTATATTGCCTTGGTGATATATAATACTCCTTTATATATTATGTTCTTTTATTTTATGTTTCTTTTTTCCCTTTTCCACTAATCCACTTGTATAAATTAGTCGGCTTCACGGAAAGCAATTGGTGCTTGATTGTTTGCCCATTTGCTCTGGTTTGGCTTTCTTGTGTTTTAGGCAGGGCTTTGAATTGTTCGTAAATAGTTGTGTTTAGATGGTATTTGGAATCAAATTGTGACTATAACATAGAAACAGAGAAAGAGAAAAGAAAACAAAGGAAATTACACTAAGCCTACAAAAGACCAAATCTAATTTTCCTTTCTTTGAAGAGATAGTTATACTTGGGTATTTAATTTTGTAATTTATAAATCAAAAAATAAAAAAAGATATTCTTCAAATCTTTCCTACAAAAGTCACATTTGGAAATAAGTTCATATCTGTCATCACATCTTCCATTCTTTACCCGTATTTTAGTGAAATCTTAACACAATCTTTAAAAATAAATAAATAAGAAGAGAAAAAAACGCTACTAGTATTAACAACAATTAAAGGAATGACCTATATTCGTTAATCATGACCTACATCCATTAATCATGACTTAACTATAGTACTTTAAAGTCTAAACTATTAAACTGTTATATTGAAACAATGTATGCCCACACAAGTTACAAAATTTTCAACATGCTATATATTCACTCCAATAATTTGAAAGAATGAAAACTTTGTATTCAAAAGCCTAAATAGAATGTTAAGATAAAAACATGAAAGAACGTTAATATAAAAACATATTCAAAAGACCAAATCCATAAGAAACATAGAAACCAAAAAATAAAACATAAATAAGATAATTAAATTTGAACATGATAAATCATCGTACAATAAAGGCACATGATGGGTGAATCCAAAGCATTTCTAGACAGTTTGTTCAAAGGTAAAGATTTAAATAGAAGAGCTGCAAAACTATGGATAGTTAAGTGGTCCAAATTGGATGTATCTAACAAAGCTTTAAGAATATGAAGGGATCCGGTTATATTATCTGTATCAAAGTAATTGATTTAATAATGAAATGGTTGGAAAATAAATGAAGCTATGACTAAAACTAGATTAGGATAATGCCACACCATGGAACTGCTCTGTTTACCTATAATCAAATTGTTTCGGTTCTTCATGAAGAGAATGAGTAGCTTAAGATGTGTAGCAACAGTAAGCTCCAAGCTGAAAATCATGCAAAAATTAGATCAGTTTGTCACCTAATTAAAATAAGAGCTACACCCATCATTAATTATTTTCAATTGTGAACAGTTATAATAAGTTGAAGCACAACCATCTCCTGGATGTTTCTCATACTGTTGCTGTTGGTATTTGTCTTAGCATTAAACGGTTGTAAGGAAGGAAAAAAAAATCAGCATCAATGCACACCAGTGTGTGCCGCGGCCCAGCTCATTCAAGGGTGCGGTGCCCAGCAATGAGAAGTGTTGGAGGAGGTGTGCGCCGTGGCTCAGCCTCCCCCAGGCCACGGTGACCAGAATGGTTGCACTTGTGGAGGAGTTTCAGCACACTCCAGGCCGCGGCTTGCCTTGTTCTAGGCCACGGCCTGAAGGCACACTAATGCCATTTTGTTCAGCCTTTTGAAAGGTGCGTGGGGCATGTTTAAAATGCATAGCTTTACTAAGGATTGATGAAGGGCTATGCTTAATTGGTTATCCAGATCTAAGGGTGGATATTAACCCTCAAGATTGGTCAAGAAGTTGGTGCACTATATAAAGGTTCACCTAGCTTCAATCTAAAATATATAACACATTGTGACATACAAGTGATCATCATACAAGAGAGTTAAAGTGCAAGTATGAGAGTGTAAAGACAAAAAACACAGAGATGCACTAGAATAGATCTCAAAAGAAAGGCTGGTTGTAAAGAGAGAAGTAGTATAAATTGTAGGTAGAGTGCTTTTGTAATAGTTCTATCACTTTCTTTCTTCTCTTCTTGTTCTTCAAGAACCTGTGAGTTCTTAGAAGGGTGTTGCTGATTGTAAAGAACTCCATTGATAAGATAGTGCAGAGAGCTCAGAGGAGCTCACGGGGACGTAGGCATATTGTCGAACCTTGTCAACAAATTGTTTGTGTTCTTTTCTTTCTTGCTTTGATTGGTTGCTATCTCTTTTCTTTATACAAGTCACTCTAAACTTGGGTGTTTGGAAGATCACCTCATGGGAATCATCTACGGTGGTATTAGAGCTTTGGACAGTGGTATCAGAGCTTGCACAACTGGGTATCAAGGCAAGAATAGAAGGTATCGGAGCAAGACTCCAAGAATTAAATAACAAACTTATTGGGTGATTCAAGAATGGAGTAAAGATCAAAATCAGATCGTATTCTTGAGGGTGATTCAAGAACGATGTTGAGATCAATCTTCGATCATGTTCTTAATGTTTAGAAGAAGTTAGAAAGCATTTGTGGGTGCTACACAAATCTGGGATCATCTTCCTAAGATGGGTTCAAATTTCGTTGTTGAGAAGTTTGATAGAAAGGGAGATTTTTCCCTGTGGAAACAGAAGATCAAGGCTGTTCTTATGCAACAGAAGGTGGACTTGGTTATTGGAGAAGATGATACTTTTCCAGCAAGTATTATGGAGGACTAGTGGATTAAGATGAAGAAGATAGCATACAGCACCATCTTCCTACACATGTCGGATAGTGTCACAAGGGAGTGCGGAGACTCGGAAGATCCTGCTGTCATATGGAAGAAACTAGATGAGTTGTTTCTTCCTAAAACTCTCCCTAACAAGATTTATCTTCTTAAAAGAATCTTTGCTTTTAAAATGGATCCTAATAAAGAGTTGCAAAATAATCTTGATGTCTTTAATAAACTAGTTCAAGATTTGGCTAGTTGTAGTATTAAATTCCCAGATGAACAATTGGCTGTTATGTTATTAAATTCTCTTCCTGATTATTTTGATAGTTTAATTAATGCAATTGAATATGGAAGAGATACACTAACCAAAGAAATTGTGGTCAATACTATAAGGGCTCATGATTTCAAAACTAAGAGTAAAGAGGCATTAAGTGGGGAAGGGCTGTTCGTAAGAGGAAGGCCAGCAACTCAGAATGGCAGTAGCATTCATGGCAACTACAGGAGAAATCAAAAGGTAGAGGGCAGAGCCATGGGAGAGCACATTCCAAACCAAGATTTGGAGGAAAGAGGTGCTTTTACTACAACAAGGAGGATCACTTCAAGAAAAATTGCAAGAAGAGGTTGTGGGATGAGAGAGGGAGAAGCCATACCAACAATGGAGAGGTTTCGATTGCCAAAGGAGAACAGCAAGATGATGTTCTTGTTGTGTGCTCAAATGTGAGCATAAGGCAAGGCAACAAGAAATGGATTCTGGATTCCGGGTGCACTTATCACATGTGCTCTCACAAGGAATGGTTCAAGAATTTCAAGAAGATCAATGATGGAAGGGTTTTCTTGGGGAATGACAATTCTTGCCAAATAAGGTGGATAGGAGACATCCAGTTGAGGATGTTTGATGGAGTCATAAGGCTGCTGGGAAATGTAAGGTATCTCCTAGATTCGAGGAGGAATTGGATCTCATTGGGGCAGCTAGATTCCATGGGGTATATATTCAAGGCAGACGGAGGAAAGATCAATGTAACCAAGGGTTCTTTGATAGTGATCAAAGTAGCAATCAAAGATGGACTTTATGAGATGATCGGTGAGACAGAAATCAAGGATCAAATAACAAGCTTGATGGCTGAAATGGATAAAGCAGCACTTTGGCATAATCGCTTGAGACATATGAGTGAAAAAGGGCTGCAGGTTCTCAGCAAGAATGGTCTACTTAGTGGTGACAAAGTAGAGAAATTGGATTTCTGTGAGAGTTGCATTCTTGGGAAGCAACATCGGGTCAGCTTCAACACCGGAGTGCACAAGTCTAAAGGGATTCTTGACTACATCCATGCGGATCTTTGGGGACCAGGAAGGACACCAACACAGGAGATAATCGTTACTTTCTGTCTTTAATTAATGATTATTCAAGAATAGTTTGGGTTTATTTGCTTAAAAATAAATAGGATGCTTTGAATAAATTTGTGGTGTGAAAAAAGTTGCTAGAGACTCAAATGGGTAGGGTAGTTAAGGTGTTAAGAACCGATAATGGCTTAGAAATTTTTAATAAGGATTTTGATAAATTATGTGAATTAAATGGCATTCTAAGACATAGAACGGTTGTGAAAACCCCTCAGCAAAATGGAGTTGTTGAGAGGATGAATAGAACCCTTATGGAAAAAGGTTAGGTGCATGTTAATTGGGTCTAGTTTACCAAAGTATTTTTGGAGAGAAGCTGTGTCTACAGCTACATACTTGGTTAATAGATCACCTTCTAGAGCTTTAGAGCTCAAGACTCCCATGGAGATGTAGAGTGGGAAACCCCCTGAGTTGAACAACCTTAGGACTTTTGGGTGTGCTGCATATGCACATCAAAATGATGATAAACTTAACCCAAGGTCTAGAAAATGTGTATTTCTAGGGTATGGTGATGGGGTTAAGGGGTATAGGTTGTGGTCCTTAGAAACAAAAGGAATTAAACTAATAATAAGTAGGGATGTTATTTTTTAATGAATTGTTATTTCCCTACTTGGAGAAAACTAACTCTGCAGAGGCTAATGAGCAAACCAGTCCGGAATTTGTAGAGCATCGCATCAAGGAGAATTCGGTTCAGGTAGAGCAAGAAAGGCAAGAAGGTTCGGATCAGGTAGAGCCCATTGATGAAGGCCATACTTAGGACATTCAAGAGGAGGCTGAACTAGAAGGGGTTGATACAGCAAGTTAGAATAAGTACTAGCTCACAAGGGACAGGGAAAAGAGGGTGGTTAGACCACCTTTGAGATATAGGTTTGCGGATGCTAATGTAGTAGCTCTTGGACAGAAGGAGAGGTTGAACCAAAAACTTACATGGATGCCATGGAGTGTAAGGATTCGTCAAAGTGGCAACTAGCTATGGAGGAAGAAATAGATTCTTTGAGGAAGAACAACTCTTGGGTATTGGTGCCCAAACCAGAAAAACAGAGAGTTGTGGATTGTAAATGGATCTACAAGATCAAAGAATGGAACACTCCAAGGGATGAAGTCCAGTATAAAGCTAGGCTGGTGGCGAAGGGGTTCACACAAAGAGAAGGCATAGACTTCACCGAAATATTCTCACCGGTTGTGAAATACAAGACGATCATGAAAGTGTCAGCATTAGTGGTCCAATTCAATTGGGGAATCAAGCAAATGGATATGAAGACAACGTTCTTACATGGAGAGCTTGATGAAACCATTTACATGAGGCAACCCGAAGGCTATGAGGAAGGAAGACAGGGAGATTTGGTGTGCCAATTGAAGAAATCCCTCTATGGCCTAAAGCAATCACCTCGGCAATGGAATTAGAGGTTCGATTCCTTTGTAACCAGCCTGGGTTTCATGAGGAGCTACTATAATTCGTGCTTGTATTACAAGGGGCACAAGGTGGAAGAAGTGGTGATCATCCTGATCTATGTTGATGATATGTTGCTGGTTGGGAGCAGCATAGAGAGGATAAAAAAATTGAAGATTCAACTCAGTGAGGAGTTTGAGATGAAGGATCTTGGCCATACATAGAAGATTCTTAGGATGTGTATCATCCGGGAAAGGGAGAGAAACAGATTGAAGATCTCTCAAGCTTCCTACATAGAGAAGATGATATTTAAGTTCTCTATGGAAGATAATAAACCAGTGAAGGTTCCCATTACTGGTCATTTCAAGTTCTCCAGCAATCAATATCCAAGATCGAATGAGGAGAAGAAGGAAATGGAAAAGGTCCCTTACTCTAGTGTGGTTGGTTCTGTAATGTTCACCATGGTAAGCACTAGACCTGATATTGCTTATGCAGTAAGTGTCCTTAGTAGGTTTATGAGTAATCCCGAAAAAGAGCATTGGCTCGGGATGAACTGGCTGCTGAGGTACTTAAAGGGAAGCCCAGATATGGGGCTGGTTTATAAGAAGAGGGGTAAGTCCATCTGCCTTGAAGGTTATGCTGATTCAGACTATGGAGCAAACTGGGATAAAAAGAGATCGATTACTTCCTACTTCTTCAACTTAAACAGATGTTGTGTAAGTTGGAAGTCTCAGTTGCAGCTGTTGGTAGCACTCTCAACAACCGAGGCTGAGTATATAGCGGCTACGGAAGCCATCAAGGGGGCTATGTGGTGTAAAGGGTTGTTGGAAGAGTTGAAGGTACTAGAGGAGCAGGTTATGGTGTATTCAGATAGCCAAAGTGCATTGCATTTGCGTAAGAATCTGGTGTTCCATGAGAGGACAAAGCACATGGATGTTTGGTACCATTTTGTTTAGGAAAATGTTATGAAAGGATGTATTTATGTGGACAAGATGGCCACGGAAGAAAACCCTGCGGATTTAGGTTCTAAATTTCTACCTCTAAGTAAGTTCAATCATTGCCTTGGACTTCTTAGGATTGGATTCGATTGATATGATGACTCAAGATGAGTTTGAATACTGAGTTCTCAGCACATGGGTTCATGTTTAATCGCTTAGACAAAGGTAGAGATTGTTGGTATTTGTCTTAGCATTAAACGGTTGCAAGGAAGGAGGAAAAAATCAGCATCAATGCACACCAGTGTGTGCCGCGGCCTAGCTCATTCAAGGGTGCGGTACCCAGCAAGAAGAAGTGCTAGAGGAGGTGTGCACTGCGGCTCAGCCTCCCCAAGGCTACGGCACCCAAAATGGTTGCACTTGTGGAGGAGTTTCAGCACACTCCAAGCCGCGGCTTGCCTTGTTCTAGGCCGCAGCTTGAAGGCACACTAATGCCATTTTGTTCAACCTTTTGAAAGGTGCGTGAGGCATGTTTAAAATGCACAGCTTTACTAAGGATTGATGAAGGGCTATGGTTAATTGGTCATCAAGATCTAAGGGTGGATATTAACCTTCAAGATTGGTCAACAAGTTGGTGCACTATATAAAGGGTCACCTAACTTCAATCTAAAATATATAACACATTGTGACATACAAGTGATCATCATACAAGAGAGTTAAAGTGCAAGTGTGAGAGTGCAAAGACACAAAACACAGAGACGCACTAGAATAGATCTTAAAAGAAAGGCTGGTTGTAAAGAGAGAAGTAGTATAGATTGTGGGTAGAGTGCTCTTGTAATAGTTCTATCACTTTCTTTCTTCTCTTCTTATTCTTCAAGAACCTGTGAGTTCTTGGAAGGGTGTTGCTGATTGTAAAGAACTCCATTGATAAGATAGTGTAGAGAGCTCGGAGGAGCTCACGAGGAGGTAGGCATATTGTCAAACCTCGTCAACAAATTGCATGTGCTCTTTTCTTTCTTGATTTGATTGGTTGTTGTCTCTTTTCTTTATATAAGTCACTCTAGACTTGGGTGTTTGGAATATCACCTCCTGGGCATTATCTAAGGTGGTTTCCCAACAGTTGCATTATGATTTTGGTCAAAAATCAAAACTACACAAACTAGATAACCCCTATAACTTGTTCATGAATTTTCTCATTCAAAGAACCAGTGAGATAACCACAAGAAAAACTACAGTGCATGCATAACAACAAACATTTAATGTGCACAGAACAATGAGTAGTAGTTATCAAATTGTCATCAAATCTAGTTAATACTCAAAAAAATTGTAACAAAACCAAGGTCTTGTTATCATTCATTTATAATAAAAATGAGATGATCTATACAAACAAAAAGGTAATACTTCTTTACTACTATCTCAAGAAGCAATAGAGAATGAAAAAAACAAGGGCAAATTTGTTACTTATAAATATATTTCTCAAAATTAAAAGAAAAAGAAAACATATCAAACTACAACATTACTTCAAACTCTTAGCCACAAGATTGCTTTGTCTGTCAAGTGAATCTCACTCTTATGGTCTAAGAAAAAAATTCAAGCAAAACTTGTAGTAATGGTACCTTAATCATACTAGAAATAATGAAAGGCAGTGATCTTTTACTTCTTTCTCTCCACTCAAAAGTCTCTTAAAGAAATGAAACCCAAAGCGCAATTAATCTTTATATTACAAATGCAATGCACTAAGAGGAAAAGAGAGAAAAAGAGTTGTAGAATACCCAGTAAAATTAACAACAACAACAAGAAAAAAATAATGAGTGCAAATGCAGTATTGTAGAGAATGGAGGGCACCACTAAGACTTAAGTGACTGTTATGAAAGGTGAAAACCCTAGAGTTTCTTGTTAGTGATATATATACACTAAGAATTTTTTTAATTTAAAAAGTAATAGACAATTATAACCTTAGACTTATAGTGGATATAAACTTATAGAGACAACATTTTATTTAGGTATTACTTGCATTTAAAAAAGAAAATAGCATTAAAAAGGTCATAGTGGGTTGTGCGCCATAACGGTGTCAACACGACCCACCAGACCCGTAAAATTAACCAGTTCATTTTTGGTTAGCGGGTCAACCCATAACATGACACGATTTTTTCCTGTCGTATATTTGTCAACACAATTACGACACAAACCCGATTATAATCAACACTAACCCGCTTTATTTTGTGTCATGTTCACGTGTCATGTCCAATATTGTCACCTCTAATTATGACCATGAAGCTTTAAAGTACTTAAAACCTCAAAGAAAGTTAAATATTAGGCATGGAGCATGGAGCATGGATCACATACATGGACTAATTTAATTTTGTTCTTAAGTAGCGTGCAAGGGTAGAAAACATGGTTGATGCATTGAGTTAAAAAGAACATCTACTTCATTCTTTAGTAGAAAAATTTGTTGGATTCTAGCAATTGAAAAGAGATTATTCAACAAATCGAGATTTCAGGATCATTTATTCGAAAATTATGGCCAAATAAAAGAATGGTAATCTACCTTTCATTATTTAGAATGGGTATCTCTTCAAAGGGAATCATCTTTGTTTTCTAAATACTTCTTTGAAGGAGGAAGCAAAATGGGAACTGCAAGCTGGTAGTGTTGCTAACTATTTTAGGTGTGGCAAAATGATAACCATGGTTGGAAATTGTTTCTGTTGACCTTCTTTGAAGTTGATCGTGGCTAAGGTTATTCGAAGATGTCACACTTACCAACTAGCTAAAGGGAAAAAGGAAAAATACTAGGTTGTATACATCACTGCCTATTGCTTATGAACCTTAGCAAATTATTATGGATAGATTTTCGGAGAAAAGTCATTTTATTCCTTATGGAAAAACTTAGGATGTTGTTCATATTGCTAAAATTTTCTTCAAAGAAGTGGTGCGCTTACATGCTCTTCCTTTGACTATTGTGTCTAATTATGATGTGAAATTCATGAGCTACTTTTGGAAGACTTTGTGGAGACTAGTGAGTTCTCGACTTTATTTTTTGAGCTCTTTCATCCTCAAGCAGATGGACAAATAGAAGTTATGAATCAGAGTTTAGGAGATTTATTAAGATGGTTAGTGGGAGATCACATAACTAATTAGGATTAGATTTTTCCCATGACTGAATTTGCATACAATAGTTCTATTAATCGATCCACCGGTAAAAGTCCATTTGAGGTAGCCTTGGGAATTCAACCACGCAGGCTTATTGATTTGATTTCGTTACCACTTCAAACAAGGTCTAGTGTGGAAGCTGAAGGCTTTGAACAACAGATAAAGTAAATATTTGATGAGGTGCGACAACATATAACGGTTAACATTGAGTCTTATAAGGCTCAAGCATATTTACATCATTGGTTTATCGAGATTACTGAAGGTAATATGGTTATGGTAAGAATCATACTAGAACATTACTCTAAGACAAATACAAGAAACTTTATTCTAGGAATGCATGCCCTTACAAGATTCTTATGAAGATCAATGCTAATGCTTGTGTACTGGAGTTATCGGATGATATAAAAATCAATCCAATTTTTAATGTAGATTATTTGACTTTATATCATGGGCATCATACTAATATGAGCAACTCAGAAGAAACAATCTGGGTTCCTATAGTCCCAACGGTTAAGGAATAAATTGAAGATGTGCATGTTGACCATCTTGTGTCTACTAGAAATGGTGGTTACCCGAAATTCCTTATGAAATGGAAAGGAAAACCATAATAAGATTGTACTTCGATCACTGAATTAGAGTTTTAGCGCATTAGTCCAGACTAATATGAGTAGTACTTGTCTTTTAACTCGACAGGGTCGAGTTCTGCTATGCTAGAGAGAAATGATAGGAATCATAAGTTACATGTTTATAGAAGGAACAAGAAAGGGAAATTTTATAAGACTCGAACTTTGATTTGGTGGGATGATGGTGATTCGACATTGTATAGGAATTAATTTAAGTATTATACTATTTTTGGAAAAACATTGTAGCAAAGTATTGTTCACAGTGTTGTAGTGGTACTGTAGTAGGTTTATTTTATTTTATTGTTCTTTTCTTTTTGTTGGGTTCAATTAGTAGGGTTTATTTATATCCTTTATGGTTCAATCAGATGATCACTATATAAGCTTTCTATTCGGTTTCTTTTTAATTAATTACTGAAGATTTTTCAGAATTTCAATTATTTAGTAACCCTAGAAAGTGAGAAACTTTCTTCCTAGGTGTGATTCCTATAACCCAATTAGTGTGATTCTAGTAGATTAATCTATCTTTTCTATTATGTAGTCTTTGTCAAACTTATCAATTGTTCCCAAAATTTTACAAACCCTAACCATAATTTCAGCTCTTGAAGATTTTCCCTTTTTCGTCCTACATTAGGAACAACCAAGAGTACTAATACCAGACACTATCATGTCTTATGTACTAAATTACTAATGTTTAGAATCAAATAGTTATTCAAATTTCTTATTCCAAATTATGGTTAAAGATATTAACTATTTTTTTCAAAAGAAATCTATTGAGCTTTTTTTCAAAAGAAATTTATTGAGTTAATGAGCTACACAATAAGATGTAGTAATCTCTTATCTCTCTAATCCATGGTGTGAGTTAAGTTTAATATTTAGATTTTTATGCGAAGAGAAGTGACTCTACCTATTAAGCTAGTTGACACCCAAAACGAATTTGAATTCCCTATTATAAATTCTGATTTTTTTTTTTCAAATTCAAGAGAGATTTAAGATTGAATGGTAAGATGAAGACCCATCCATTATATTTAAAAATAAAACAAAAAATTGAGAACGAGTTAATATATTTATTCTCTTTTAAAACACCTATGAAATTACTAAATTAATTGGTATATTGAATTCTGCTTTTAATATTTCTTGATATTTTAGAAACTTACAAAATTGTCTCTCATTTATTTCTTACATAGTGAAATCATATTAAAGTGCTTTTTTTATTTTTTTAATTATAAATTAAAAAATTAAATACCCAAGTATAACTGTCTCTTCAAAGAAAGGAAAATTGGATTTGGGCCAAATGGGTTAGCCTACTCTTTTAAAATTAAATCTTGTATTGAAGACTTTGCTGGGTTTAAGCTAGGCTCAGGTCCAGCCACCTTTCCTCCAAACAACGTTGTTTGGGGAAGAAGAAATCCATCTTATTTCTGCTTCCAGAATGAACGAGCCAAAGGAGAGAGGACCTTGTTCTCTCTCAAGCGATCTCTGTGTCCTTGCTGTTTCTTTTGATCTTATCCTTGGCAACATCAGCAAAAGGAGAGAGCCTCTCCACTTGTCTTTTAAGGTTGAGAGAAATGGGTAGATGAAATGTTTAGTTGATCCTAGCCCATTTATTTAAATGTAGGGCCAAAGCCTATTGGGCTTTGTGATGTTTTAAATTTAAAAGAAAGCCAATTGTTGGTTTACTTTGTTCTTTTAGGTCCAAGCCCTCATCTATTCTACCTTGGACGTAAGGCCGGCCTTAAGCCCATTAGCTATTCTTGATCCATAGTGCATGTAATGCAAGTCGAAATCCTTACTTCTCAAGTTTTTTTTTGGATAGTTTTGGAACAAATTGATTTTGTAAATTTTATGGAATTCACTTGTAATACTGTATTTGTTGTGCTTTGAAAAAAAAAATTATAAAATAAATTTGTTATGAAATTAAGTTAACTTATTGCAAATTCTATCAAAAGATGAAAAAATTTGTAAATGAATTTCATAAATTGAAAAGTAAAAAGTTATGTTGACCAAATGGCTTTATCTTTCTCTCTCTCTCCCTCGGCTTTATCTTTCTCTCTCTCTCCCTCTCTCTCTCCCTCTCTCCTACTCTCCATCTTTCTCCTCGTTGCCTCCCTTCACTCTCTTTTAAAATCATTATTTATTTTCAGCATTTTAAACATAAAAACTCAATTGAATTTTATAAATTAACCATTTTTTAATAAATTATAATTTTAATTTATTTAAAAATAAAATAAAATAAAATATATTTTTATATGATTCCAAACAATAGTAGAGAATTAAAAGTGGGAGGCTTTCACTCCTTAATAAATTGACACGCGTGATGGATGATAATCAATGTTTACTTGGGTGAATTTAAGAAATGGTTAAAGCTTGAAGTACTTTCCAAGGAAGATAATGTGCGCACAAGATACCAGTAGAAATTTCGAGTGTCACGAAAGATAATGGACTTTTCGAATTAATAATCTGGGTGGCAGACCTTTTTACGGGTCATTTAATATTAATTTTGAGGAAACAAATATTAATATGTCAATGTACTTCAACTATCTAATCAACTAAATTAAAACAATTAGTGGCAACTCCAATTTTTTACTTTAAAAGTTTATAACGTCCTCAAATCTTCCTCAAATTAAGAAAATAATTGTTTTTCACCACAGAGGGTGGGGTATAAATAGATGCAAATTCTTAATTTTGTATTTTTTGATCTTTTGTATTTTGCTATCCTCAAAACCCCCTTTTTTTAAATTCATTTGATATTCAATATGCTAATTCATATTTTTTTTTTTCAAGTTTGAGCATTAAAGTTGGGAAAGTTTTTGTATCTTTCCCAAAAATTATTTGTATTACCTTTTAATATGGCTTTTAGATATTGGTTTGCGAATTCTTAATCGCAATTGTATTTCCTTGTATTACCAAATCATTGGAGTGAGCCCAAATTTTCATAATCTTTTTTTCTTTTTAAGAAAAGATATCTCTGTGTCGAGTTCATCTCTTATAATTCTTAACAAAACTCATCTTGTATAGGTGCACAGTAACCACATCTCTCTTCAGAAATTTATTATTGATACAAACAGAAAGGCATCTAATAGTTCCTTTATACACATAGCGCTTATTACTATACACGAAATTAACGAATCATTCAACTCCATTCCTAAATTCTTTTGATACGGCATTACGCACAATTCGATGGTCCATCCAATTCCGATCAACTGACATCATACCAGATACTAAAACAGTTTTAACCTTCAATGTTATTTCGATTTACAATTAACTGACATATAAAACTCAAAATAAATAAAGTAATTTAAGATTTATGAGACAAACCAATTTAAAAACCTTGTTTTTAGTGGATGTATTTTTTGAGCGCATTATTCTACATCTTATACATAAATCATATATTTATTTGTATTATCTATCCTCTTTTGTTTTTCAAGAGTGTAAGGTAAGATTTACGTAAAGAATTATATTGTCTACTTACAATAACAATCTATTCATACTTAAGTAATTGAAAACTAATTAAATTAATAACATACACAAGTTATAGTTTGCATACCTAATCAACCAGAGTAGTACTGAAGCACAGAAGAAACAATGAGTACCACTGACTAATCGTGTAGCTCTGTTAGAGAAAATTATAAAGTATTAACGAATAAAAAATTTAAAATTTAAAAAAACTGATTATATATGAACATCGTGCATGCTTATGCTTTCTAGCCATATTATTTCCTTCACTAGAAGGTAAGGGCCCTAACACATTCAAGAAAGTGTAATTCTTATTGCATTTAATAACTCCCATGTTGTCTCATTTTGAAAAAAAATTGGTAGCACTTCCCCTTACTTCTCCAAGTACACTACTTTAATTCGGTGCTATCACCCGAAGAAGATAGCCACGAATTTAGTATGTACCTAAAGAATAAGGAGAGGTACTACTAAAACTTTATCGAAACGAAACAAAGAATTGTTAACTGCAATACGGATTCCTAAACTGTCCACACTGGACAATCCAAGTATTATTTGGACACAAATACTCTCATTACAAACATATTAATTAGCAAGCAACAAGTGCATTTGTGTCACTCAATAATCCTCAGATGGGTGATATAAGGTAAGATGCAGTGCATGATATATGCAAATAAAAAATATATTAGAGAGCTAAGGGATTGGAATCCTCTCCATTTGAAACTAAAAGACAGTTTATGGTGTTAAGTTTAAGTTAATAGATTAGGATCCTCTCCATTATGAGATAGAGAATCTTTACTAAATCAATCACAAGATCAACTAATAGTGATTGTTCATATAATTAACATATCGTGCATTTGATGTGTGGAATTCATAGGATAATTCACTTAATAATTTCTTGATAAATAAGTTACAGTGACAACAAATAAATACAAAATTAAAATAATTAATTAATCAAGCTAATTTTACTCTACATTTACAAATTCATGGAGTAATATTAAATTTGAGATTTGCTTCTCCCATCTTAAGTATATGAGGAAACAATTTGTTTCTCATTGGAACATCGATTAATGATTACTGATAACGAAGGAATACACATACAAATTCTTTCTCTCTTCTGCACCCAGTTTATGTCATGCACTAGAATGATATGCAATTTGTTTTCTATTGTCCTTACAAGAATATGCCCCTAATATATATATATATATATATATATATATATATATATATATATATATATATATATATATATAAAGAGAGAGAGAAAGAGAGAGACATAAGTCTCTCTATTTTGGTATATAACTCAATGTAAAGAATATTTGAGAAATCATAACCAATCCTATCTTGGTTGGAGTATAAGAAAACACTAACGAAAACTATTTCAAAAACCATTTTGTAAACCATAAATCGAAACTACTACTATAAATTTATTTGATACCTTTTGATTCTCAGTCTTTCCAAACAAAAAAAAAAAGTTATACATAAGTATTTATATAGGTTTGGGAGTGAACTGAGCCCTAGCCGGTTGAATTCAATTACTACAAAAACAAAAAAACCATTTTTTTTTTCCAGTATATGTTAGGTTAGTGTTTTTAGAATGATGGAGCATTAGGCTTAGTTATATTTTGTTTTTTATATATTGACTAAACCTATGCAAACATACAAGTTTTCATTAAGAACAAAGAATGATCCACTTTCAATTCTCCAAAATTTACACAATTTAATTCTCTAAAGAGAAGAAATCTACACATATTTACGTACAAATGATTATATAAAATTAAATAATCTGAAATGAACACTTGAAAATGTGAGAGGGAGGGTTTACCTGCAACGGTGGAAGAGACGCAGCTGTAGAGAAAGAAGAAAGCCCTTTCGGATAGGTAAAAAAAGGAAATTCGTGAAAGAGGAAGAAAAATCAAGTAAAAAGAAAGAGAATGAAGAATGATAGAGAGGAAGCTGAAGGAGAAGAAAATGGAGAACGAAATGCACGTGGCGAAGAAAATGAGGAAGAAGGAAGGAAAAGAGAAAGAGAAAATGAAGACAAAGACGTAGATGAAGACTTAGGTTACAAACTCATCTGCGACGGCACCATCACACGCAGATAAAAAACAAATTCCATCGCATTTAATAGTTTAATATATTTAATTGATTAAATAAATCAAAATGTAATATAATATAGTTTATATATCTGCGACAGATAAATATCTGTCGTAGAAAACTCAATCAACGGTCAAATATAATATATAAATGCTAGACAACACAATTGCAACGGACTGTTCATAGAAAATGACATTTGCGATTGATTAATATTGCCGTTGCAGATAACAGTTACTTGCGACGAATTTCATGCTGTCGCGAATAAATCAACATAGATACGTACTTTTCTGGTAGTGTTTTAGGTTTGTTGTGCAGTCTATATCTAAATACACACTTGTTGCTACCACTGGTAACATTTTATTTGGATTTGGTAAGAATTCATGCCTAACATATGTTCTAAATTTTTCTATTCCTATTTCACCTTCGAATTTTT
Organism: Bretschneidera sinensis; assembly: GCA_023935145.1. Lineage (NCBI taxonomy): Eukaryota > Viridiplantae > Streptophyta > Magnoliopsida > Brassicales > Akaniaceae > Bretschneidera > Bretschneidera sinensis. The sequence goes on from CM043697.1 coordinate 66,697,632, forward strand.
TTAGTGGTTTTAATCAGTTCTCCACTGTATCCTCCCTTTTCTCTTTTAATTCATTTTTTGAGCCTTTTAAAAATATTGCATATTGTCTGGAATATGCATTAACAACTTCATTCCCGTCTTCGTCATTTCTTGAAAGATTGCTTTATTCCACCTCTTCAAATTTTTTCATAGATATTTTATCTTTATTAGGATAATCCAATTATTGTAATTTTTGTTTTTAATATCATTTTTTTCGTTGTTTCCGCCTTTTCTGAATTATCGTAAATATTTCATGATTATCCCACTAACTTGTAATTATGCTAACTTTATAAATAACAGTGTTAGGTCAAAACTAAATGCATATTTTTAAGATTTAATTGAAATTATTTAAACTTATGAGATCAAATTGAAATACGAGGGACAATTTTTGGCATTTACCCTTAAAGACATTATTATTCCCGGCTATTCGGGAGCGATTTAAACAATAATCTAGCCTCTAGGAACACTAAGCAGTCCCTTGAGTTGGAGCACGTGCTCCATGGACACACGTACAATGATACAAGAATTGTGTTACTCTTTGCAGAGCTGCTTTTTGAATTGACTCATGCACGAAATGCGTGGGGCCCTCTCTACTCTGCAAATGTTACCTTTTTGTTCAGCTAAGCAATTTCATTTTCTCTCTCTTTCTTTTAGACTGTCTTTCATTTCGTTCTTTTTAATAAATAAACTGTACATTAGCTCACTCATCTCTATTTCTCCTTTCTTGTTTTAGGGTAAGCAAATTGGGGGATTATATTACTGAATAGTTTTTGAATGGATCGATGCAGTCTAGATTCGTACAACAAAAAGCAGCCCAAAATCAATCTCCTCCAAAAGGTACAACAACAAGAAACCATTCTCTCTCTCTCTCTCTCTCTCTATACCTAAAACTCCTTTCATTGCGTGTAGCTGTAGAAAATAACAACAAAATCCTTCTTATTAGTTCTTCAACTGTTCAGATGCAAAGACAACAAGAAACAACACAAGGGAGCATTTATGCCTCGGAAAAGAGCACTATTAATTCTGTCTTTGGGTTTTTTAATCCCAAGAAACCAACAAAAAAAGATGATAAGCGAAAAGGAAATTTGATTATTTATTATATTCAATTCAGATTTTATTATATTAAATTAAGTAAGTGTGTATAGAGTTGCGGGTTTGTGTATGAACAGTGGACATGTTTGACGTTCCATAAAGAAGCAAACCAAACCCTACCCATTTTTATCTTTGGCTAAACAAATCCTCAAAAAAGTAGTATAGCATTTATGCACTCATGGCTTATTCTTCTTTTTCTCACAAAACCCACAAAGATTTCAAAAACCCATCAGAACCGAAAGAGAGAGATTGGCTTGAATTAGGGTTAGGGTTTAGCAGCAATAGTAGTACTGATCATGAATTGAAAGATCAATCAAACCCATTTCCTTCAGTTTCAGCCTGTGTTGCATCTTCTTCCTCTTCTCCACATGTTGATCACCAGCAAAGAAAGGAAACAGGGTTAGGATTAAAGGTGTTTGATAATAAGTGTGTGAGGGAAAATATTATAGATGTGGCGCCTCCCACCAATTATCACAGGTTGAGGTGGCAAGAAAAAGATGATGCTAATTATGAGATGATGTTATCATGGCCATCAGCAGCTGGTAGATTTCTTGGTTTGCATGATGATCAAGAAGATGACTGGCAAATGCCGGTTCCCAATGATTCTCATCATTACTTCTCCACAACAACACCAACACCTACCCCTCACCCTGGCCTCTGGTTTACCCTTCAATCCTCTACCAACCGGTGAGTAAATTTTCAATCTAACCATCATTATTCATTAATAATGTTAATTTTTGCTCCTTTATTCTTTCACAAGAAATCCTTGGATGCACCCATGCATGTTTATTGAAACTCTCATCTGGAGATTTATTGCAAGCTATTTTACTCGGATTCAAGTATAAGAATGGAGTATGGGTAAGTGTTCGAGAGTCAAAATTAGTTTATTTTTTATTTTCTAATACATTTTTTTTAATAATTTGACATGTTTAAATGTCATGTTCATTTTTAAATTGTTGTATCGGACGCAAATATAACAGGTAAAATGAAATAATAAAGAGTGTAAGAATTTCTTTACAATGATCATTAAAGTCGTTTTCTTTTTGAGTGGTGGGTTCAGTTTAGGTTAGCATGTACAAAATGGACAACAGGTAATGTTATCATTAAAGCCCTGTTTCTTTTTATTCTTACTACAATATTTTGGACAGTGCTAAAGTTCATTTTCTTTTCCCTTAATTAATTAATTTGTTTTCAAAGTATTTGTTGTTTAATTTGTCCACATTTCTCTCGTAATCATTGCACACATGACCTTAAGTTTTCTCTCTCAGCTTTTTGTTTTGGTGATGATCAGTTTATAATATTAGTCTTTCTCTCATCAATGTTTAGTTTCTTTTGTCAACTATATATTCAACTTAATTTTCTCTTCTACTTTGACGTCCTTATGTTGTTGGCAATGGCACATTAACACTTAACAGGGAAGGAGAAGGATTACCTCAAATACCCAAGGCGTACATTAGAGTGAAGTAAGTGGTACACGTTAGCATACATACATTTATCATATCACTCATCACTGTCACTTCTTTTTTTTTCTCCTTCTTTCAACTATCAAATGATGATGTTCAGTGAAATGAGTGAAAAGCTGACCATTGCTTTTCTTTTTGGGCTTTGGTGTCTTTTTTTCTTTCTTTTATCATTAAAAACAAGAAGAGACGAGAACGTGACGGTTTTCATGGTTAAAAAGTACCTGGTTACAAAGCTTGGTCTCTCCAACGAAGCTGAGGTAATAACTCTCTCTCTCAATAATGAATTGAAGCATATATATATGCATGAAAAAGTGATTGTTGTTTTAGTGAGATGACAAGCTCTCTTATTACGTGGGTCATGTTAACTGCGTAATATCTATGTCACTTTATCCTACTTCATAATGATACACATGCAATGACAGTTTTATAGGCCTTTTGATTTTTGAAGTATAGGGTTTTGATAACAATAGAGCTTAGATCTCAATCAATGTTGCATGGCTTCTGACAACAACATGTCACTTCGCTGTATTTGCTCTAAGTTCATGTAGAAAGTGAGAGAGAAAAGGTCTTATAAACTTGCTGCTTACTAGTGTTCCTCTATAAAATTCAAGCCTCAATTAAGGTCTCCAAGAAAGAAAGTGTTTAGATTGGTTTAGAGACCGTTTGTGAGAGTTTATTAAATGGTTTGTGTTTCCTGTAATCAGAAACTAAGCCACAAGATTAGTTCATAGTAGTGAAGACTGACGCTATTTTTATCTTAGAAGCTGTTTTTTAGTTTTTAATCTTTTTAGAAATTATATTTTTTTTGTTTTTTGTGTTTTACTTGGTTTCTGTTTTTCAAAACAGAAACAGTTTTAGAAATTAGACCAAACATTATCTAAGCTAAGATCTTTTTTTGAAGATTTCCAGCGGATTGAGGATCTTTTTAGGTTTCTTTTGTGTGCAAGGTTTATTATACTCCTATTGTTGCTTGGTCATTTACTGACTGAAAATGATTTGACTGATTGTTTGGCAATCTCACAGTTGTTGAATGCATCTATTGTAGGGTCTTGGTTAGCCAGCAATGAATTTATTAACTTTTTTATCTCAGATAAAAACTTATGAAAGCTAACCATGTAATTTATACGGAGCAAGGATAAAGACACACAAAATAGCCAAGCCATCCATTTGTAACAATGTGCCAATAGATTAGTAATAGAGAGATATCTTTATAATTTTGATTGGTAAATTATTGTTTTAACTTTAAAAAAACATTATTTGACACTATAACAAATGATATCGTTAGTTTTAATCAATTGTTAAGTGTTCTTCTAGCATTACTCAATTTATGTGTCACTTAATTTGCTTGATCAAAATATAATTTGTCTATTTAGATGAGAGATAATTAGTCAAGAGCCCTAGCAAGTAAGAATCATTGGAATTTGATCTCTTAAACAATATTGAAATTAAAAAGAGTGCCCTTAGCTGGCAATTGGCTAGCTTGGAATTTGGATGGTAAACTGAAGTTCAAACTCATTTGAAAGATAAATGGAGTCGCCCTATTAATTAAATTAAGAGGGATATTAACTTTTTATATTTTTCAGCTGATTGAGAAACTAAAGTTGGAAGAATTTCGATGGTAGTAGTTTGCTTGGCTGTACAGCCTTGATGTTAATTCAATCAAATTATGTGTTTGCCTCTCAAAAAATAAAAATAAAAACATTTAGAAGATATTCTATAAAACATACTTCACATCTCAGGATTAAGTAGCTATTCAAAAAGAAAGCTTGTCACATGTTGAAGCGAATATTTCAATAATTAAAGCCTTAGAAAGAAAAAAAAAAGACTGAGCTGTTACAGTGAAAGTGTCTATACCTTTTTTAATAAGGTGATCAAAGTGATGGTATTCGATAAAAACATATATGCTTATCCCCGCAAGTAAGAGTAGTCAATTTGCATGTAATGACAGATACTTATGAACCTATTAGGATCACTAGCTTGATTTGTAATGCAATATTGAATATGTATTAAGCTTGAGAATGATAGTGCCAATGGGGCAAGTCACTGAGAATTTGCTCCTTGGGGGACTAGCTTGTGTGGGGATGAGAGAGGTCTCAATGCAAAGAACTGATATGTGGAGAGCCAACAACCTTGCCGGAAAACTAGAGAGAGATAATCAGTTGTAGAGAACCATGTAGAGAAATTCTTACCCACAGCAGGCCATCACTACCGGCAAAAGAGAGAGATGAGAGAGAGAGAAATTCACTAGCATAATAGAGTAAAGTTTCCTCATGTGGGGCTAAATCATTTTCAACATAAATATGATTTAAAACCTGCATATGATTCCAGTCATTTGCAATTGGTTGAAAGGTTGTATTTATGGTTCTCTCCCTCGCAAGGTATTTTTGTTGTTGTTTTGATCAGTGTGCAAAACATCATGGTACTCTATTTCTTTCTCTTTCAGTGATGCAAATGCCCTTCTGGGGTTTTCATCATGAGAGCTACCATATTTCTCTCATTTCCTATCCTTGAAATCTTGTTTAGCTCAAGATTGTCTAAAAACTTGTTTATATAAAGTAATTGAAAATTGAAAACTTGTAATTCTGAAATTACATGATCGCTAGCATCTCTTAATTCTTTTATCCTCTTTTCTTTACATCAAACAGAGATAACGTTTAAATATTGCATATGGTTTGGTTATTATTCCAGATTGATGTATGGTGCATGGGGCAGAATTTGTCACACACTCAGACATTGAAGCAAGTAAGGGATTCCGTTTGGCTGCCCCGACTGCTGGAATCTGTAAATTTTATGACTCTTTCATTTCAAAACATCTCGCAAGTCAGTCATTTGATGTCTTTGCAATATGGAAGACCAAGTGTTTTCAACTAAGTAATCAAGTACTATTACTCCTTTATAACAACTCGTAAAATGTGAAACAGGCTTTCATTCAGCAATGTTAAATTAATGTATATTTGGATTCAGGTCTTAGATTTGCCTTCGTTGACAACTTTTACCATTACTCTTATGCATCATTTGTTAGTACACATTTTAATTTTTGCTTCTTCATCCAACTTGGGAAAAGAAAATTACTCTTGAAATGGTTTTTGTTGTCCCCTGCACATTGGTTGCCTAGGCACAACTACAGATGATTAACTCTTCCTAAAACCTTAAAAGTACGTTTTCAACAAATAAATTTTCTAAAATTAATTTATATTTATATATTTGTTATGTTTAGAATGAGAAAAAATTATGAAATTCAATTTGAAATGAATTCACAATAAAAGTTTGTTGCAAATTCTATTAAAAATGATAGAATTTACAAATAAATTTTACAAAATAAAAAATTATGAGACCAAAATAATATATCTATCTCTCTCACTCATTCTCTTTCATCTTTTGAATCATTCATTTATTTCAAACATAAAAATACAATTGAATTTTACAATTTAACTTTAAAAGATTGAACATAAAAATCAATTTCTAAGTGATTTTTTTTTCAATTCAATTAAAAATGAGATGAAATTTATTTTTATTTGATTTCAAATAGAGTGTAATTCTTCTAACAAAAAGAGTGAAAAGAAATTCCTAATCCTCGTTGACTAATTAATTAGATCAGTTACAAACAAACACATAGGCAAACACACTAACGCTTTTTTAAGGCAAAATGGTTTATCAATGATAATAACTCCATCCAAACAGATACACCAAAAACACAGGCCCAGCACAACTAAACCCCCAAACCAAACTTCAGAAAGCTGGAGAAGAAAACTCATTGAAACAATGAGATTATGCGTATGCAGAGATTTACCATTAATGAAAATGGATCATTACGAAAAAGAGGAAGGATGCAGCCCAACTAGCAACATAGTCAAATTTTCAACATTTCTTCTACATGGCGAGTCATTTCTCTCTTCAAAATGTACCAATCTCAATTGGTTAAACTCTCTAAGCTACTTTTTCTTCATTATATGTACTACATATCTTCACTACAATGGAATTAACATTCTCCTCTCTTCATCAAATCATTGGGCCATTCAAGTCCAATTTCACTTCCTACCATTAACTTCCAAATGTTGCCTCCCCTTCCCAGCCTTATATGATCAGCAAAATGTTGGTTAATTTGGTGGCACTTGTGTTCACAGCAAACTAAGGTGGCATGTTATAGCACCATCAATCTCTCCTAAATTTGACTCCTTACAAGTCAATCTTTCACCTAATTCTCCATCTTTGCCCTCACAATAACATGGACTTACTATGGGTGATGCTCCATCTTTGTAAGAAAAGCCATCTCGATGATCATTGTTTCTTTCCCTTTTGATTGGAGCACCAGAACTCCCAATAGAGCTCTCTTTTGATGGCATTTGCATACTTGAAAAACTCTCATAAATGATAGTTTTGTCTTCAGGTAACTCTTTGTCAAGCAATGACTCCATCAGGTTCCTCTTGCGCTGATGTCCAAATGAGAAGTTGCTCTCAGGACCAAGTATATTCTCTCTTGCCTCAGCTTCTCCCTGTGTCTCCAAAAGATCACCCGTCCTTTAAACATGAAGTTTTCTCTGCCATTCCTTGGCTACTCCATGTATTCTCTGTACCCCCTTCAGTAGCTCGTAAAGCATACTATATGGTCTCCATCTGCATATAGTTGTTCACTTTCTCTTCATCATTACAATTCCTTAATGAAATTTTAGTTTCTCTCGCCATCTTTTCCCAGCAACCAATGTTTCGTTCCAACAGTTTCAATGACTTGTTCATTGATTTTTCAGTTCTGCTACTATCTTCTCTTTGTTGAGCCGTAGATTTTGCGGTTATCTTCTGCTTACCATTCCCCTGCAGCAACCTCATTGCCGATTCACTGTCTTGTACAACAGTTTCAGAAATCTTAGTCAAACGCAAAAATACACTTGTTCTTTTCTCAATATGCTCATTTTCTTCCTCGAGAGATTTAGCCTTTCTCACTGTCTTCTTCCATTTTTCATGCCTCTGTCGCAACTCTTCCATGATTTCACGCACTGATTTTTCTGCTTTTACATCACCCTTTTTCTGGACACCTATTTCTTTGACCAATTTATCCACTCTGGTTGTATGCTTTCTTTCCTCTGCAATACCTTCTGAAGCAAAATTCAAGCGAGAAAATACACTAGCTCTCTTGTTTTGAGTATCAGAATAAAGACCTTTGACACAAGGATACTGATCACTGTATTCCAAATCACTGTCTGTCTGGCATTTTACAACTATAGATTTTAAACCGCACGCACCCTCATTCGGTTGACAATGACCAGTGCTTGACAAAGGAAGAGTTGCAAAGGAAGACTCTAGAGTTCCATTGCATGTACCCCTGTCTAGAATTGAAGCAGAAAACAAGCAAAATGTATTCTCCTGTCCAGAACTTCCACCAGTAAGGTTTGGTACATAAGGTTCATGGAAGGACAGGTCTTCATAATCCTCAAAAGGAGCAGACTCTATTTGACTGTTCATTAAACACTCATCCTCTTGGATAGGAATTTTAGTGTCTGCAGGATCAAAATCATCAGGGGGCAACAGGGGTATAAAATCTCCAAGGTCATCGTTAAAACTATCGGACGCGTCTAATTTGTCAGGTTCTTTTCCAGAAGTAAATGGCTGACTCTGAGTAGCCTGGGCAAAATGAGTGCACAGTTCATGCCCAGAAGTAGAGTTGTGACTGGTTCCAGAAGCCAACAAGGAATGGAAACAAGGAGCTTCTAGGCCATAAGCATAATCACAGGGCATGCCTTCTGGCTGTTTGCATGTACTATCCGAACCTCCAGAAGCCAACAATTGAGAAACATATTTTCCCTCAATGACTTTGTCAAAATATGCTGAGGGCTCTGGATTAGAATGAGATGAGTCAGTCTTCACAAATGAGACAACTGACTCGGTGCCAATATCCAAATCTCCCGAAGCCAACGCTTGAGAATCATCCACAATTAACTGGTCAGAACATGCCAAGGTCGCTGGCTTAGAATGAGATAAGTCATTCTCCACAAATGAGACAACTGACTCGGCGCCAATACCCATTTTGAGTTTCTTCCTGGCATGCTCGGTACGATTGGATCTGGTCTTCTCTATTTCTCCCTTCTCAACCGAATGCTTGCTGCCCCTCTGTCTAACTTTAGTTTTTACGAAACTTTCATATTAGGAACTGTTACTTTTCTTGAATCAAACAACTGTAGAAGCCTGTGAACCTGTAATTAAACCATGTAACATATATGTTGTAAGTCGTCTGATGGAAAATATGCGAGGGTATTTGCATCTAAGGGAAAAAGAATAATAGCATCACGAAACTCGTATTCAGAAAGAGGATAATAGTTCCAGATTGTATTAACTCGAACCTGGGGACATATACAAACCAGGATAGCAAATAAAAGACAATAAGAAGAAAAATGCAGAATTATCAACACAAGCATCCACTATGCTTTACTTAGGCCCATAAAAATAATGAGAGCAAGGCAATAATAATAAAGGGAGAAATTAACTAAAATAAGAAATGAACCATTGAACTTACAGATCAATACCTGTGCCGGGAATTGCTTCCCAGATGAACTATATGCATGGTGAACTATAGTTATGCCACCGTCCGAAGTTGCTTTAAAGACCCCATAAAGTTTTCTTGTCTCATATTCAAAAAGAAACAGAATCATTTCGGCCTTAACTCGTCTGACAAAATCAGCATGATTTGTGGGAAGGCCAAAGAGCTTCTTATCGAAACATTCCACCATTGTAGAGGCATTTGACATGAAGATTGCCCCCAAAACAGGATATCTTCCAGAAATCATTTTCTTCGACCCTTCCTTGAACTTCATGGCTGTCTTTGTGAATTATAACTACGAGCTGGTTATGGCATACAACTAGAATTATAACGAAAGAGTGAATATCCTAACTGCCTAATGCATGTAACCAAGGTCAGAGATGAGCAGAAAACATCTGCTGCTTCTTGAACTTGAAATATGAAAATACCATAAAAGAACAAGAAAGGAAACTTAAGCCATAAAGTGCATCAAACAGAGCATGAAGATTAGTATAAATAGCAATCCCAGCTACAGATTTCAAGAACAAAAACCATTTCCATGAAAAGCAATCCCAGATTGAGTCCAACCAAGAATATATCAGAATAAGAAATAACAATATGTGAAAAACGGATTGCATAATCACTTAAAATCAGGAACAAGAAATAAATAATTAAATAAACTGTACTTCGAAAAACTTTAATCAGATCAAATTTACAGCAGATTCGAGGACCAGAAAAACAAAAGATAGCAAATAAAAATAAAAAACCTTATTTAGAACACAAGATCCCCAAAATGTAGTCTATTATTGCAATCAGAAGAGACATACACATCCTTTAAAAAAAAGAAAGAAAAGATATACACATGTAAGTATAAGCGTGTGCATATACAAATGTATATATGCGTGTATGTGAATATATTACGATTTACGACTGGTGATGCCAAAATGTGATGGATGCTGACGAGACTTGAATACTGACGTGGCCCGGCCCCTGCACAAGAAGCAGAGGTGAATTGAAGGCCCTCGGAAAGAGGGGAGGGGGAAACCCCCGAGGGCGCTCCGAAGCTTAAATTAGAACGAAAGCTTAAAGGGGGGCGAGGAGGCCGAGGGCTAGGGCTAAATGAGCTTGGGCATAAGTAGATTTTTTGTCTGAATGCCTTATGAAATCCATACCTTGGCCTATTTATAGTCGTCTGCCGGTGGGGAAGTATTGATTACATGCTCAGGAGGCGGTGTCTTAGGGTGGCTATGGCGTGCCATAGGGTGCCTGCAGGGCGGCGTGCCGTAGGGTGGCTGTAGGGTTACGCGTGTGAGTGGCTGTAGGGTTATGCGTGCGAGCGGCTGTAGGGTGGCATGTCGTAGGGTGGCTGCGTGTGTAGGGTTGATGGACCGTTCTCTATTTGGGCCGAAGTACTCGTTGGGCCGGAGTGCTTGACGAGCCGCTTGTTAGGGCTGGGGAGTTTACTGGACCAGGATGCCCTTTGGGCTGGAGAGTTCGCTGGGCTAGAATGCTCTTTTGGGCTGGAGAGTTCGCTGGGCCTCTCATTGGACCGGAGAGTTTGTTCGGCCTCTTATTGGGCGGGGAGTTTAATGGGCCGCTCATTAGGCCAGAGTATTTTGGGCCACATTGCAGGTCCCCCACTTCCTTAAGTACATTCATGTGCTTAAGGAAGTATTATGTGGCATGGGCTTTTAATGATTGGGCTGGGTGTGGATGGAGCTAGGGACGTACGCGGCAGCCTGTGAGTCAAACTCACTTTAAACAGCCGACCTTGGGAGCAAGCTCGTTATTCTCGGGAAGTGAACAGTCATCTGGAGAAGTGTGAGTGGCCTTGAAACCTTAAAGGTCTCATCTTTTCCCGCGTTCGCATTAAATGCTCTCATTGAACGCGTTTTCCCTTCTTATAAAAAGAGGTATCTGACACATTTTCTTATAAACTGAAAAGGGTTTAGTTTTCTTAGAGGAGTTTGTCTTTACTCTGAGGGGTCGTGCTTTGACTTAATAGATTCTGACGGTAGTGATCCAGGAGAGGGAGGGGAGTCAGTAGTTTCTTGAGGGATTTATAGAAGCCATTGTGGAGGAAGAGCCTACTCCGGAGGGGAGATGTTCTTTAACGAGCGGAGATTTCTTCCTGATTCTAAGCAGGAGTCAGGACCTCTTTCAGATTCCGAGTGGGGACAAGGACCTCTTCTAGATTCTGAGTAGGAACGGTTGAGGGGGTCCCTTGTGCCAGGAGCTTTTTAGGTTGAAGAGGGTGAGGTAGCTTATGCACTGGACTGCTTGAAAAGCTTAGTGTTTCGGTTTTCCCTTTGTACTTCGAGGCCGTTAGGGCCGTATTTTCCTTGTACTTCGAGGTCGTTAGTTGTAATTCTTGGAATTAATAAAATATCTTTCTTTCAAACTTTGCCTCATGATATCCTTGCTTTTTATACTTGTTTTAATGACAAGATGCTGATTTTGGCGAAATCTGAGAGAAGTTTCGAATACTTGGACTAGGGGGAGTCGGGCATTCAATAAATTCTCGGACTTTGGCGAACATAACCGAGCGTTTGCAAAGCAGTTCAAATGCTCAGACTTTAGAGAACACGGCCGAGTGTTTGCAACGCAGCTCAAATGCTTGGACTTTGGAGAACACAGCCGAGCGTTTGCAACGCAGCTCAAATGCTCGGACTTTGGAGAATATGGCTGGGCGTTTGCAATGCAGCTCAAACGCTCGGACTTTGGCGAACATGGCCGAGCGTTTGCAACGCAGCTCAAACTCTCAGACTTCGAAGAACATGGCCAAGCGTTTGCAACGCAGCTCAAATTCTCGGACTTTGGAGAACACGACCGAGCGTTTGCAACGTAGTTCAAACACTCGGACTTTGGAGAACATGGTCGAGCGTTTGTAACGCAACTCAAACGCTCAAACTTTGGAGAACATGGCTGAGCGTTTACAATGTAGTTCAAACACTCGGACTTTGGAGAACATGGCTGAGTGTTTGCAACGCAGCTCAAACGCTCGGACTTTGGAGAGACTTTGGCTGAGTGATCAAGGCTTGGAGAAATTATGTTCATGTGGTTTCCTCCTCTTTGAGTTTGTGGGCTTTTTCCCCTTTTTGGGCCTACTGGGTTTTCCCTTTTGTAGGCACGACAAACGATGACGGTTGACATTAAATAGCAGCGCATTGGTGACAGCAGAGGGCATGTTTTAGCGACAGCTGGCACCTCGCTGTCTAGAAACGGTGCCTGAGGGACAGCAGAAGGCGTGTCCTGACGTGTTGAGTTAATGCCTCTCGTTATTGCTACCATAGTCTTTATATAAGTGAGTTCTCCCTCACTTCAATCCTTACTTAGCATTTTTTGAGAGTTCTCGAGAGCACAAGTTTAGCAAGAGATAGTTTAAGAGTGCTTGGCTTTCTTAGGAGTCTTCCTCAAAAGCTTTTCTAGGTGAGTTAGGATGTCCGGTGGTAGCGAAACTAGTGGGGCTCTGTCGAGAGAGTTAGGGGAGGCATTGAGTGTCTCTTCTATTAGCGAAGTCTCCTTTTGGGAGACGGCTCGTAGGGGTGGGGGTCTTGCCCTCGTGCCTTATAAAGAAGGTGGAGAAGAGAGCATTATCTGGGGAGGAGGATGTCCGGGTGTCAATGATCATTAGAGATAACGCCATAGATATTGAGAGAGAAGAGTGGATGTTCGAAACGAACTCCATTCTAAGTGTGGTGGAGGAGGCTAGTTTCGTAAGGACGAGGATTAAGTACAGAATCCCCCTAGAGTATCATATGAGGGCTCCGGAGGGTGGAGAGAGAGCCTGCAACGCCCATTCAAGCTAGGTGCCTTACGAGCTGTGTGTTTATGAACATCAACTTAAGGCTAGGCTTAGGCTCCTTCTTCACCCGTTCCTCTGCTCGGTGCTCAGTTACTTCAGTATCGCACTGAGTCAACTGTTGCCCAACTCGGTTCGGCTGATCTTGGCATTCATCGCTGTGTGTTAGGAGGTGGGAGGGGTGATGAACCTTAATGTGTTTAAGGCCCACTTCCAACTATCCCAACTTGGTTATTCTGGGTGAGTTATCGTTAGCTCGAGGTGACGAAAGAAAGTATTGAAGGAGAAGCCCTCTTCCATAAAGAGGTGGAAGGGGGGTTTTTTCTTTCTTCGGAGTGCTGAGAGCTTCGACGTTCCCCTTAATTGGAATTTGGAGTGTGTTGGCAAGTGTAAGAGGCCGTACCTCCTACACTAAGAGCATGAGACATTGGAGGCGATGCAGGCGGCGCCCTTGGATATCGAGGTGCTTGGAGATAACGAAGAACTCCACAGGCGCGACATGTGTCCTCCGAGCCTCGAGCATAGTAGCCCTTGGTTTTTTAGTTTTCAAAAATTTTAGTTTTCTTTCCAAGTCATTAATGCTTTGCTTTTTGCGCAGATATGAAGATGGCTGCGAGAGCTAGGTGCATGGCTTGTGAAAGGAAGAGGGCCGCGTAAGCTAGTGGTTCTAGGCAGGGGCAACAAAAGAAAAATGCGAAAGCCCCAACCGTGATGCCAATACCGGTGGATAGTCCCCCGAGGCCCCCGGTTTCTGAAGAGCGAGTGGATCCGGTCGTGCCCACTCCTTCTCTGGGGCCGTCTTTGTCCTGGGAAGGGTCTGGGTTGGCTGTCTTTTTCACTCCACGGTGGGCCTTAAGGGTGGATGACTCCTTATTCGCCCACCTGAAGGTCGCTCGTGAGCACCTTGTGCTAGGGATCCCTCCTCGCGACATGGTGGATGTTTCGTTGAAACCCATCGAGGTGCTCTGCTCTGCCGCAAAGGTCAGCTTGTCCCAGATAATGCTTGTTTTATCCTTTAGCTAGCTTACATATTGCAACTGTTTTTTGACAAGGCCATTTTTTAGTCCGGAATCCTTACTGGGGTGCTTTCTCGGCGCACTATGGATATGGCAAATCGTTTAGCTAAGGCTGAGTACAAATTGGAGGAATTCTAGGGCTTAGTTTATAACCTGTCTCGTGCTCTCGAGGCGGCGGAGAGGGCTAGGGCAGAGGCCATCTTTGAGAGGGACCACCAGCGTCAGGTTGAGGATGTCTTTAGGGAAGAGTTGGACCTGATCCGGTCCGAGCTGGGAGAGTTTCGAAGGAAGACAGCAGAGAGGGACTTGCTACAATCCGTGTTGGATGAGGTCCACCTTCGAGCCGTAGAGAATGAGGAATCCTTGACAGAGAAGGGAACCGCCCAGTACCTTAAAGGTTTTAATGAAGCCAAAAGAAGGGCTGCATCCCTTTTTTCCGGAGGTGGATTTTTCTGGACTTGACTTGGCGGCTGACTCAGAAGAGTCCGGTGATTTTACTTCGAAAGGGGGACATAGAGGATACTGCTATAGCTGGCGTTCAGGAGGAACCAGGGAGCGAGGCCCAGCCAGCCCCATAAGGCAAGACCAGAGAGGCAGGAGATGGCGAGGTCAGGGAGGGGGGTGACGACGAGGCCCACGAGGTTCTTGCTTCTCTAGAATAGACTTGTGTTTTTGTACTCGGGGTCGATAGCGCCCAACTTTTGTACTTCCTTCCTACCTTAATGAACTTTCGGAATTAAAACTTTGAACTTTATTAATCTTCCACTTTTACATTTCATAGATAAAATTTTCAGAGATTCTCCACGTTCTAAGTGCGTGGGATGGGTTTGCCATCCATATCATCGAGCTCATAGGTGCCGACCTGACACACCGTTCGGATCCGGTACGGGTCTTCCCAATTTGAAATGAGCTTTCCCATGTGGCGAGGACTGGACACTTCGCTCTTCCGAAGGACAAGGTCATGCAGCTTGAGATCCTTGTGTCGAATCCTAGAGTTATAGTATCAAGCTGCCCTCTGCTGGTAATCAGCCAGACTAATTTGGGCTTTGTCTCGGGCTTCATCGACTAGGTCGGCGTTCATTCGCAATCCTTTTTCATTGTCACTTGGTTCAAAGCATTGCATATGTACAGATGGAACTCCAATTTCGAGGGGAATGACGGTCTCTGATCCATACGTCATGAAGAATGGGGTTTCTCTTGTCGGCATTCGTACAGTCGTTCGATAAGCCCAAAGGATGTTGGAGAGATAGTCAACCCACTGTCTATCTGCTTCGTTAATCCTCTTTTTGATTCCTTGGAGGAGCATCCTATTAGTCACTTCGGCTTGGCCATTGGCTTGTGGATACCCAACGGACGAGAACCGATGTTCGATATGGAGATCGTCACAAAATATTTTGAACTGGGAGCTATCAAATTGCTTCCCATTATCGGTGACTAGTATTTGAGGAATCCTGAATCGGCATACTATTGACTTCCAGACGAAATTCCAGGTTTGGTGATCCGTGATGCTGGCCAGCGGCTCTGCCTCGACCCACTTGGTGAAGTAGTTAACGACCACGATGAGGTGCTTCTTTTGTCCGACAGCCGTGGGGAAAGGGCCGAGCATATCCATCCTCTACATTGCGAAGGGGAGGGGATCGGTGATGGAGACAAGAGGGTTTGCAGGTTGGTGCGATATTGGAGAATATCGTTTACAGCTGTCACATTTCTTGACTAAACCAGTTGCATCATCTTTCATTGTGGGCCAGTAATACCCTTGGCGGAGAACTTTGAAGGCTAAGGCCCGGGCTCCTAGGTGATTTTCACATATTCTTTCATGGACTTCTCAGAGAACATAGTCGGCCTCTCGCGGCCCGGGGCACCATAGGTAAGGCAGGATCATGGCCCTTTTGTACAGTTGCCCTTCAATGAGGGTGAACCGGGAAGCACGGGAGATTAACCTTCTAGCTTGATCTTTTTGCTCGGGTATTATGCCTTCCCTCAAATACCGGAGAATTGGGTCCATCCATGTTGCTTCCTCTTCCACTTGTAGGACTGGAGCTTCATCTATACTCGGGACAGAGAGGGTTTCCTGGTAGACAGCTTGGGTTGGTACCAGGCATCGAGAGGAGGCCAAGTTGGCCAAAGCATCTACCTTGGAGTTTTCAGCTCGGGGGATCTAAGCTATCCGGAATGTCTTGAAGTTGGCGGCGAGCTTATTCACTTCCTGGAGATATTGGGCGAGCTTCTCTCCCCGAGCCTCAAATTCTCCCTTTACCTGACTTAATACCAATTGAGAGTCGCTGAATGCATCCAGAACCTCGACGACCAATGCTTTGGCTAATCTTAGACCAGCTAGGAGGGCTTCGTACTCCGCCTCATTATTGGAGGTCTTGAACCTTAACGCATACTCGCCTCATTATTGGAGGTCTTGAACTCAAACCTTAACGCGTACTCGATCGTAAATCCTTCTAGACTACAAAGAATGAGTCCTGCCCCTCTACCTAGTGAATTAGAGGAGTCATCTACATGGAGGGTCCACCCTGGAAGGGGTTCATTGGCCACTGATGCTGTAGGCTCGCCCGGATCCATGGACAGGGTTGTCTTTACAATGAAGCCGGCTAATGCCTGGCCCTTGATTGTCTGTCTGGGCCTGTAGCGGATGTTGAACTCTCCTAGCTCTACTGCCCACTTTTCTATTCTTGCAAAAATATTTGGATTATTCAGGACCTGCTTTAAGGGCTGATCTGTCAGGAGGATGATGGTATGCGCCTGGAAATAGGGTCAGAGCTTACGTGCAGCTACTACTAGGGCATAGGCCATCTTCTCAATAAAAGGATACATTATCTCAGCTTCGTGGAGAATTCTGCTGACAGAGTTAATGGGCTTCTGGATGTCTGCTTCCTCCCGGACGAGGACAGATGCCACAGTGCTCTGCCCGGCTGACAAATAAAGGAATAACTCCTCACCCGGGAGCGGCTTGGTTAAGAGCGGTGGTGAACTCAGATATCTTTTCAAATCTTCAAAGGATTCCCGGCAACTCTCGAACCAGGAGAAATCTTTTGCTTTCTTGATAGCCTTAAAGAAAGGCAAACATCTTTCCGTAGATTTGGACATGAATCGGTTCAAGGCTGCGACTCTGCCGGTGAGCCGCTGGACTTCTTTCACGGACTTAGGGGGGTCATATCGAGGATGGTCTTTATCTTTTTCATGTTGACTTCTATTTCTCTTTGGGTGACTATAAACCCTAAGAATTTTCCCCCGGTTACCCCGAACGCACACTTGGATGGATTCAACCTCATGTTGTGTTTACACAGTACTCCGAATGCCTCTTCCAAGTCGGAACGGTGGTTCCATGCTTCTGCGCTTTTGACCAGCTTGTCATCCACATAGACCTCCACATTTTGCCCTATCTGCTCCCTGAAGATTTTGTTTGCTAACCTCTGATAGGTTGCTCCTGCGTTTTTGAGCTCGAAGGGCATGACTTTGTAGCAGTACAGCCCTCGATCAGTGATGAAGGTGGTCTTGTCCTGGTTTGGTTTATGCATGAAGATTTGATTGTAGCCGGAGTATACGTCCATGAAAGAAAAAAGTTCATGCCCTAAGGTGGCGTCCACCATCTGGTCAATTCGAGGGAGAAGGAAGCTGTCCTTTGGGCAGACTTTGTTTAAATTGGTGAAGTCAATACAAATACCCCACTTGCCACTGGCTTTCCGGACCATTACCACATTAGACACCCACTTAGGGTACCTTGCCTCTATGATAAAGTCAGCTTCCAAAAATTTATCTACTTCAGTGTTGATAGCCATCTGGTGCTGAGGGGAAAAAGGTTCTCTTCTTTTGAATGACCGGCTTGCACTTAGGGTCCACGTTCAAGCGATGCTCAATGGTTTCAGGGTTGATCCCCGACATGTACGATGCTAACCAGGCGAATAGGTCTTTATTTTTCGAGAGTAGGGAGAGAAGTTCTTTCCTTTGCTCTTCAGAGAGGCTTGCGCCTATTTAGATGGTTCGAGTAGGGTCCTACTCGAGGGGTACTAGGGTTAGCTCCTCCACAGGTCATCCTCTTAGGGTCTTCATCTCGTCCCTGAGATCTTCTGCTTCGAAAGGCAAGGCCTCAGTCTTCTTCCCTTCTTTGACAGCGTTCAGGTAGTAGGCCTGGGAGACTTTCTGGTCTCTTTTGATCACTCCCACACCTTTACTAGTGAGAAATTTGACTTTCAGGTGATAGGTGGAGACAACAGCCTTTAATTTGTTGAGGGTGGGTTAGTCGATGATCGTATTATAGGAGGAGGGCTGCTTGACTACCAGGAAGGTGGTCTGTACTATGGAGGTCCTTGGCGTTGTTCCTGCAGTGACTGGGAGAACATTAGAGATCCATCGAAACCATAGAGGGGAGCTGAGGCTGGCTCTAAGTGCCCACCCTTCAGTCCAATGCATTGGAAAGCATCATAAAATAATATATATGCAAAGCTCCCATTGTCAATCAAGACCCGTCGTATTTGGCTACCAAGAGAGAGACTACCACTGCATCGTCATGAGGAGTCTGCACATCTTCTAAGTAGTCTTCTGTAAAGGTGATCACTAGCTCTGTTCTTCTTCTCTTGTGGGGACCACTAACGGAA
The DNA here is from genome assembly GCA_023935145.1 of Bretschneidera sinensis. NCBI lineage: Eukaryota > Viridiplantae > Streptophyta > Magnoliopsida > Brassicales > Akaniaceae > Bretschneidera > Bretschneidera sinensis. The sequence goes on from CM043697.1 coordinate 66,716,135, forward strand.
GCTATGGCCCTGGTGTATGTTTTACCGCTCTGTCCTGAACTGTCTCCCTCTGTCGGGCCTCCCCAAATTGTTTTGATGACTTGGGTGGTGGTTATCACTTCTTGCTTTTTCTGACTAGGTCCTTCTTGCTCAGTCCTAGGATTCCTTTGAGGGTCCCACCGCTCTTGATGTTGGTGGTAGGGACGCCCAACATCTCTTCTTGACAATGCAGGCTTATTCCTTCTCTGAGGCTCAGTGAACTCTTTTAAGTATCCCCGGTTGATAAGAGCTTCAATCTACTCCTTCAAGTCGTAGCATTCCTTAGTGTCATGACTATAGTTCTTGTGGAACTGACACCACAATCTCTGGTCCCCCCCAAGATGCGGCTTTCTGGGTGGCCATTGGAGAACAGACTTATCTTGGAGTTGTATGAGGACGTTGGTCTTGGTCGCATTGAGAGGGGTGAAGTCGTCTACTCGGGGGTGGGGTCGATACCTGTTTTCTTGATGGGGCCTCTTGACCACTCCTTTCTGAGGGTTAGGGTCCTTCCTCTTCTTCTCAGCTTTTCCCTCTCTCTCTCTCTTCTGAAGGCTTGGTCATCCTCTGCCAGCATGTACTTCTCAGCTCGGGCCAGGATCTCATTCATGTCTCTAGGTGGGCGCCGAGTTAGTTTGGAGCTGAAGATGCCAGACCTCAATCCATTCTTGAACACCATTACTTGGACATTTGGGTCGAGGTCAAGAATCTTCTATGCCGCTGTATTGAACCGGGATATGTAGGCTCGAAGCCTCTCCCCTTGATGCTGGATGATATTGAAGAGGCTTTCTGAAGTTTTCTTGGGCCCTTTACTACTGAGGAAATGCGAGGTGAATGCGTAACTGAGTTCTTTAAAATTGCTGATGCTTCCTGGTTGAGTACTAAGTACCCGATGCCTTCTCGAGAGTTAAAGGGAAGGCACGGCACATGACTGGGTCAGAGTGCCGGTGCAACATCATAGTTGTTTTGTAGTGCTGTAGGTGGTTCATGGGATCCGTGGAGCCGTCGTACATTCTGACTTGAGGCATCTCGAAGTTGGGTGGAAGCGGGGTCTCGAGAACATCCTCCGTGAATGGAGGGTCTTGGATGTAGAGCTCGTCCATGATAATGAGATTCCTATATCTTAGAGCCAAGTCTATCTTCCCTTTCATTTCTTCAAACCGTTTATCTAAGTTGAGGTTGCTTTTTGAGGAGAAGCTCTCATTAGATCGACTGCAATGCAGCGAGGGCTCGGTAGGAGGCTGGTTATAGGTTGGGTAATCTCTGCCGGATGACTCTACTTGCTCTGAAGCTTGGTGAGGAGAGATGGGAGGTTGCTGACCTCCTCCCCGAACCTAGGCCACTAGGTTGGCTATCATTCTGGAGAGCTTCTGGAACTGGGCTTGAGTCACTGGGGCTTGAAGGTGTGCAACTGTTTCTTCGTAATTAGGAGAGTCAATCCCAAAGAGATGAGGGCGCTGCTCTCTGGCAGGGGGCCTCCTGCTTGGTCCAGGGGTGGCATGCTCGGGGATTGTGGGGAACCTGGGTCCAGATTGGTGATTGTGGGCACTGCCTCAGATAGGGGCTGAGCATGCTGTTGGGATTTCCTTGTCTATCCTTCTGGTACTGTTTCTTGGCAGCATCATGACAGATGAGTTCGTTTTATACTTCTTCATTTTCACTGTAGCAAGAGATTGTGGTTTCCCACGGACAGCACCAATCTGTTGATGCCAAAATGTGATTGATGCTGACGAGGCTTGAATGCTGACGTGGCCTGGACCCTGTACAGGAAGTAGAGGTGAACTGAAGGCCCTCAGAAGGAGGGGAGATGGAGACCCCCGAGGGTGCTCCGAAGCTTAAGTTAGAACGAAAGCTTAAAGGGAGGGCGAGGAGGTCGAGGGCTAGGGCTAAATGAGCTTGGGCGTAAGTAGATTTTTTGTCTGAATGCCTTATGAAATCCATACCTTGGCCTATTTATAGTCGTTTGCCAGTGGGGAGGCATTGATTACATGCTCAGGAGGCGACGTCTTAGGGTGGCTGCAGGGCGGCGTGCCGTAGGGTGGCTGTAGGGTTGCTCGTGCGAGCGGCTGTAGGGTAGCATGTCGTAGGGTGGCTACGTGTGTAGGATTGATGGACTGTTCTCTATTTGGGCTGGAGTACTCGTTGGGCCAGAGAGTCTACTGGGCTGGAGTGCTTAACGGGCCGCTTGTTAGGGCTGGGGAGTTTACTAGACCAGGATGCTCTTTGGGCTGGGGAGTTCACTTGGCCAGAATGCTCTTTGGGCTGGAGAGTTCGCTAGGCCTCTCATTGGACCGGAGAGTTTGTTGGGCCTCTTATTGGGCAAGGAGTTTAATGGGCCGCTCATTGGGCCGGAATATTTTGGGCCACATCAACGACACCTCTCCAGTGTTTGGTTCCCAAGAAAATGAAGAAACGGAAAAGAAAATCAAATCTTAAGCTCCAAGTTATCTGGCTTTTCAATAAATGAATGAATAAGACACACTTTTAACTCAAATGAGATAAATAACATTTAATTAGCCAAATGTTTATGTTCCCCGAAAACCTATTATCCATCTATTAAAAAAAAAAACTCTAAGCTCAATAATTTCTTACCTTTTCTTGGGTTTTCTTTGCAACCAAACAAAGAAATATTAATTATTAACAAAAACGAAAAATTAAAACAAAGAATCGACAAGATTTGTTTATTCATATACCTGACTCTATAAGACCAAAGATTAAAAGTCAGGGAATGATCCTCACATTATGAATACAAAAAGGAGAAAAATGGTACGTATAAAAAAGCTAAGAGACTGTGTGTCAACGTATTCTAGGCCATTTACCTCAAATTTTACGGGTGATTAAAGTGAGAACGTGCACTTAAGTAAAAAAAAAAAATGAATAATTGTATAGGAAGATTTTGAACTATTGTCTTTCAATAATTAGATCCTTAAATTATGAATTTGACATTAAAATTTTTTAAACTTTCAATTAATTACAATGTAATATTTTTATTAATAAAATTGTCTTAAAAATTTAACAATACAAAAAATTTAATCATAATTTTTTGTGTAAGTATAAAAATAAATGTGATTAACCGTGATAAAGAAATAAAAGAACTTTTTTAATACTTAAATTAATTGTTTTTTTTATTTTTTTGTATCAAATATTGATAAATCACAAAAGTACACACCTGAAAATTTATCAAAAATTGTTGGATGATCATCAAACGATTTATAGAGTTTATTGGACTTCTAATTTAGTGTATTCAACAATTTCAAAGTGAAAAAATAAGTACTATATTGATAAAAATGATAACTTTGCAATTAATTGAAAATTTGAAGATTTTTGGTGTCAAATTCATAATTCAGAGATTCAAATGTTAAAGGATAATAATTCAAACACCGCATATATACACGCACACATTAAACAAATGTCTTTCAAACAGCTTTTTTATTGTTTTGGTTAAAACATAAATTGTTTTATACTTGCAGTAAATCAGCAAGTAAAGTATAAACAGAATACCAAAATAAAAAAATAGAAATGAAACAAAACTGTTGACGCCGTTTGCTGTCGGTGCTGATGTGGCTTGGGAGCTGGTGCAGGCTGGTCTTGGCGTGCTGATGAGGACTCGGCCTGGGAGATGACTCGGTCTGGGTCCTGCACAAGTGACAAGAATAAACTGAAGGCCCTCGGAAGGAGGGGAGGGGGAGACCTCCGAAGGCGCTCCGATGCTTAAGTTAGCAAATATTTAGGGGAGGAGTCGTGGGTTCGAGAGAGGAATCGAGGACTCTTAGAAAATCAAGTGAAGTGTGTGTCAATCTGAATCTCTCTATCTTGTGAAGTCCATACCTTGGCCCATTTATAGTCACCTGCCAGTGGGGAGGGTATGATTACAAGCTCAGGAGAGGGGGCGCAGTAGGGAGACCGTAGAGTGGCTACAGGGCTAGAGGTTGCAGAATGGCCGGCGACTGTAGGGTGGCTGGCGGCTATAGGGTGGTTGACGGCTATAGGGTGGCTGCAGGGCTAGGGGTTGCAGAGTGGCTAGCGGTGGTAGGGGAGGTCCAAGTGGGGGCCTGTCGGGTCATCCCTCGCGGGCTTGAGGATTTTTGCTAGGCCGGGGAAGTTTATCGGGCCAGTTGGGTTGGATTACCCTGCCGGGCCCAAACGTATTTAGGTCGTAGCTTTTAACCGGGCTTGGAGCTCATTTGGGCCGGAATACGTCTGCTGGGCTTAGTGGCTGTTTGGACCGTAGTATTTTGGGCCGTATCACAGGCCCCCCACTTCCTTGAGTTCGTTCACGTGCTTAAGGAAGTACTGAGGGTTATACCGGGATGGGAGTTGAGGAGCATGACTCGCTCATGGGAACTTGGATCGTCACTTTTTGGGAGGTGAAGGGTTGTCTAGGGAACTGAACAGTTTTTTGCGAATTTCCCTGGTCAAACTTGCTTTCAATTAGCAACCGTTTGGAAGCCGCACCGTTATCTTCGAAAGGCGAAACGTCGTCTAGAGAGGCGAAGAGTCTCCTCAAAACCGTGTAACCGTATTTAATTTGTATCGCTGGGCGTATTTTCCCATCTTATAAATAGGGCCTTCTGACATCTTTTGTTTCAAGCAGAACAAGTCTGGTTTCTGAGATGAAGAGAGAAAAACACTTCTTGAGGCTAGGAATCACGACCTCTTTGGCGTAAGATTGGATCCGGGTTTCTTCCTGACTCCGAGTGGGGACACGAGCTTCTTCCAGACTCCGAGTGGAGTGGAGAGAGGAGAGTGCCATGTCTCTGGATGAAGGGACCCCTCATGTCCCGGCTTGCTAGGAACAGAAGAAGAAGAGGGGAGGAGCTGCTTACTCTTGAGAAGTTGAGAGTAAGGCTGCAGCCGTTCTTCTGGTGGCAGCAAGATTAGGGGGAATGACGTCGTCCCAGTCTTGCAGTTCCTAGAGCGGGACCGTGGGGGGCCTCCTGAACCTGGGGCTGATCATAGTGGGTGATTTTCAGCCTCAGGTTCGTCCCAGGAGCTTTTCAGGTTTGTGTTAGGAGCTTTTCAGCCTGAAGAGGGAGGAGAAGCTGGTAACCGGCGCTGCCTGGGGGTCCTGGTGTTTTTATTTTTTTTTGTACTCCTAGGTCGTTAAGGTTCTCTTTTACTCGTACTTCGAGGTCGTTAGTCTGTAGCCAATTGTAATCCTTTTGGTTAATGAAATATAATTTCTTGCTATTTTGGTCTATGAAATCCTTCCCTTTGACACTTGTATGAATTTGATGGCAAATTTATCGAATTGATAGGGGGTCTAAAGCTCCCGTACTTGGAGATTCGACCGAGCGTTGACGGGGCTCGGATTTCCTGGAGGAATTTGCCAAGTGTGAGCAGGGCAGCTCATATGCTCGGACTTATTTGGAGATTCGACCGAGCATTGATGGGGCTCAGATTTCCTGTAGAAATTTGTCGAGCGTGAGCAGAGCAGCTCATACGCTCGGACTTATTTGGAGATTTGACCGAGCGTTGACGGGGCTCGAATTTTCTGGAGAAATTTGTCGAGTGTGAGCAAAGCAGCTTATACGCTCGGACTTATTTGGAGATTCGACCGAGCATTGACGGGGCTCGGATTTTCTGGAGAAATTTACCGAGCGTGAGCAAAGTAGCTCATACACTCAGACTTATTTGGAGATTCGATCGAGCGTTGATGGGGCTCGGATTTCCTAGAGAAATTTACCGAGCGTGAGTAGAACAACTCATACACTCGGACTTATTTGGAGATTCAACTGAGCGTTGACGGGGCTCGGATTTCCTGGAGAAATTTGTCGAGCGTGAGCAGAGCAGCTTATACGCTCGGATTTATTTGGAGATTCGACCGAGCATTGACGGGGCTCGGATTTCCTGGAGAAATTTGCCGAGCATGAGCAAAGCAGCTCATGCGCTCGGACTTATTCTGAGATTCGACCGAGCGTTGACGGGGCTCGGATTTCCTGGAAAAATTTATCGAGCGTGAGCAGAGCAGCTCATACGCTCGGATTTATTTGGAGATTCGACCGAGCGTTGACGGGGCTCGGATTTCCTAGAAAAATTTACCGAGCGTGAGCAGAACAGCTCATACGCTCGGATTTATTTGGAGATTCGACCCAGCGTTGACAGGGCTCGGATTTCTTGGAGAAATTTGCCTAGCGTGAGCAGAACAGCTCATACGCTCGGACTTATTCGGAGATTCGATCGAGCGTTGAGGGGGCTCGAATTTTCTAAAGAAATTTACCGAGCGTGAACAGAGTAGCTCATACGCTCGGACTTATTTAAAGATTCGACCCAGCGTTGACGGGGCTCTGATTTCCTGGAGAAATTTACCGAGCGTGAGCAGAACAGCTCATACGCTCGAACTTATTTGGAGATTCGACCGAGCGTTGACGGGGCTCAGATTTCTTGGAGAAATTTGTCGAGCGTGAGCAGAGCAGCTCATACTCTCGGACTTATTTGGAGATTCGACCGAGCGTTAACGGGGCTCAGATTTCCTGGAGAAATTTGTCGAACGTGAGCAGAGCAGCTCATACTCTCGGACTTATTGGAGATTCGACCGAGCGTTGTCGGGGCTCAGATTTACTGAAGAAATTTATCGAGCGTGAGCAGAACAGCTCATACACTCGGACATATTTGGAGATTCGACCGAGTGTTGACGGGGCTCAGATTTCCTAGAGAAATTTGTCAAGCGTGAGCAGAGCAGCTCATACGCTCGGACTTATTTGGAGATTCAACCGAGCGTTGATGGGGCTCGGATTTTCTGGAGAAATTTACCTAGTGTGAGCAGAGCAGCTCATACGCTCGGACTTCTTTGGAGATTCGACCGAGCGTTGACGGGGCTCGGATTTCCTGGAGAAATTTACCGAGCGTTAGCAAAGCAGTTCATACGTTCGGACTTATTTGGAGATTCGATCGAGCGTTGACGGGGCTCGGATTTTCTGGAGAAATTTATCGAGCGTGAGCAGAGCAGCTCATACGCTCGGACTTATTTGGAGATTCGACCAAGCGTTGACGAGGCTCGGATTTCCTGGAGAAATTTACCGAGCGTGAGCAGAGCAGCTCATACGCTCGAATTTATTTGGAGATTCGACCCAGTGTTGACAGGGCTCGGATTTCTTGGAGAAATTTGCCTAGCATGAGCAGAATAGCTCATACGCTCGGACTTATTTGGAGATTCGACCGAGCGTTGACGGGGCTCAAATTTTCTGAAAAGATTTACCGAGCGTGAACAGAGTAGCTCATATGCTCGGACTTATTTGGAGATTCAACCCAGCGTTGACGGGGCTCGGATTTCCTGAAGAAATTTATCGAGCGTGAGCAGAACAGCTCATACGCTCGAACTTATTTGGAGATTCGACCGAGCGTTGACGGGGCTCAGATTTCCTGGAGAAATTTGTCGAGCGTGAGCAGAGCAGCTCATACTACCGGACTTATTTGGAGATTCGATCGAGCGTTGACGGGGCTCAGATTTCCTGGAGAAATTTGTCGAACGTGAGCAGAGCAGCTCATATGCTCGGACTTATTTGAAGATTCGACCGAGCGTTGACAGGGCTCAGATTTCTTAGAGAAATTTGTCGAGCGTGAGCAGGGCAACTCATACGCTCGGACTTATTTGGAGATTCGACCGAGCGTTGGCGGGGCTCAGATTTCCTGGAGAAATTTGCTGGGCGTGAGTAGAGCAGCTTATTCGCTCGGACTTTTTTGGAGATTCGATCGAGCGTTGACGGGGCTCGGATTTCTTAGAGAAATTTGCTGAGTTTTACTTTCGTGCTGCAGCCTTTCTGCGCGTAAAGACTTTTGCCCATTTTAGGTAAGCCAGATGGTCGTGACCTCCTTCTTCGCGCGTGGGCTTTTTAGCCCATTTTAGGTCCACTAGGTAGTTGCGACGAATGATGACGCTTGATAAGAAATGGCGGCGTGTCAGTTTTAGTAGAGGTCGTGCTCTAGCGTCAGCTGGCACCTAGGTCAATGGAAACGGTGCCTGGGGAACTTGAAATGGCCCTTAGGAAATAACAAAAGGTGTGTCTATTCATCTGACTTGTGATTTGACATTCCTCGTTTCTGCTGCCATAACCCCTATAGAAGAGGGTACCCCCTTCCTTTAGTTTTCACTTTGCATTCTTGAGAGGTTTTGAGGGTTTTGGTTCATCTAGAGAGTCTGAGAGCGCTTGGCATTGCTTAGGAGTTTTTTTCACAAAAATTTTCCTTCCTTCCTCGGTGAGTAATGTCTGTTAGTAGTGAGTCTAGCGGAGCCCTGTCTAGGGAGCTGGGGGAAGCAATGGGCGTTTCTTCCAGTGAAGGGGTTACTTCTCATGAAGTGGCTTCTGGGGGTAGAGGTCGGGCCCTAGTTCCGTACTGATGAGTCTTAAATATTGCATATTTTAGACCCTTAACTTATATTTTTTATGCTCTTAGTGAGTAGTATTTCACTTTATTTTACGTCTTTCTTGTGTTTTGTGTATTTTTACAGGTTTGTGGAGAAAATAAAGCATTTCAGGAGATGTGAAGCTTATGGAGACATTGCGATCGATCGCACGAGACATGCGATCGAGCGCACCTGCCTACGAACGAGCGCATGGTCAACATCCCACATCGAAATATTTGAAGTTCAGTGCATCTGCGATCAATCGTAGCAGACAGGCGATCGAGCGCACATGAGATCGTGTGCACAAGACATGCGATCGATCGTACCTGCGATCGATCGCACCACACTGCGATCGAGCGCACACGGGCAGTATCCCACATCGAATCTGTAACCCATATTGCTTCGGGTCTTCCCCTATATAAACACCATCTGGCTTCATCATTCAGTGTACAATTCCTGAGCCACTTTGGTGTTTACCGGTGGACGTCCGCCAGCATTCTGGTGGATCCCGAAGGCATTGCTACCACGAGGGGAAGCGCCGCCCGTCAGCGAGTGGAATTTCTCCCATGTAAAGTTGTTTATTTATTTCTTTATATTCAGTTGTTTTAGTTTAAATGTTTAGCACTTTTTATTATAGTTTTATAGTTATGAGTGGCTAGACTCTTCAGCTAAGGTTGAAGATGAAGCCCCGCCGTTGTTTGGTGTAGTAGTTCAGATTTGCTTGTACAAATCTGACGATTTTTAGTATAAATGTTCTGTCAATTATTTGAGTTAATCTTATAATTGATTGAGTTTAAATTGTCTGTTGGATTTTATTTGTGTTTCATCTGATGGATACATTGAATGCTTTTCGATTAAATTGGATTTCCTTTGTGATTTGTTAAGAGCGGATACATTGGGTGCTTTTGGTTTAGTTGGGATATTCTTTGTTTTTTGTCTTATAGTTGGATTCATGGAATGTTTTGATGGGCTATATTTTTAGAACATGTATGCTTAACTTTGGTGGGGTGGATTCGAAAACCTTAGTGTTTTTAATTATTAGTTTTTAAATCAACTTAGTTTAGTTTATATTTCTTTTGCAATATCATTCACAATTCGGAACTAGGTTAAGATAAAGTTAGTTTAGATTAAAAATATATTTTCACAACGCAATTCCCTGTGGATTCAACCTTGCACTTGCACAATGCTATATTGCAAACGACTCGTGCGCTTGTGAGTAAATTAAAACTCACAACAAGTTTTTGGCGCCGTTTCCGGGGATCTGTTTGGTTTGTGAAAATTTTTGGTCTGAATTGATTTTATTTTTCTACTAGTTAGTTATTCAAAAAAAAAAAATATGTGGACGAATCCAGCGTCGGTTTCACAGTCTTTAGAGGATGCTCTCAAGGATTTCATTAAAATGACCAGCCCGTCCCTCAATGCTGCCAACACTTTCAATGTTGAAAGCTGTTCCATCTGTGCTAGTCCCATGCATCTAGCACAGAACTGCCCATCAATGCTGGCTTGTGCCGAGTATCCTATGGAACAAATGAATGCTTTCAATGACTGTTGTTGGCAATCAAATGGATATTGCTCCGAAACATACAATCCAGGGTGGTGGGACCACTCTGATTTTTCATGGGAGCAGAACCAACCAATGAATCAGGGAGGAGACCCTTATCATGCTCACAATCAATACCCTCTCGAATTTCCTCCACCAATTCCAAGTTATGGTCACTCAGCTTATCCAGCACCATCACCCGCTTACCAAGCTCTCATTCAAGCGCTAGTGTCGGTTTCACAGTCATTAGAGGATGCTCTCAATGATTTCATGAAAACGACTAGCCAATCTATGAGTGAAGTGATGAGTGCAACAATAGAAAACACCCAAGCGATTGCCACACTAGAGAGTCAAATTGATTAAATCGCAAGTTACGTGGGTGAAGGAGAGGAAGGAACGTTCCCCAGTCAAACTGATCCTAACCCAAAGGAACAGTTTGCGGTGGGAAATTCTTCAACTCCCATGCATTGGCAGGAACAAGTGCAATCAACTGTCCCATACTTGTTTGGGAGACAAGTGGACAATCAAGTGGAAGAGAACCCTGCTATGCACCAAGGGCAAGAGAGTGGCAAAAATGAGAAGAGAGATGCTGAGCCATTTACAGCCATTCGTATTATTAAGGATCTCTCTAGGTCGTCTTTACCTAAAGTGCCTTACCTTGAGAGACTACAAGCGCCCAAGAAAGAAGGGAAGTCTGAGGACATTATGGAGGCATGCTTTGCTCAATTTGAAAAGGATTTGGGCTTAGATAAGTTGTTTGAGCAAGCAAATGCTACTTTGGAGTCTGCTCCTCTAAAAATCAGTGAGACGGAGGAAACCACAACACCTGAACCTCACAAGAAGGAACTTAAGCCTTTACTGGATAATCTTGAGTATAAGTTCCCAGGTCCAGCAGATTCTTTGCCTATAATTATAGCTTTAGATTTGGGTGATGCTCCAGAGGAGAAATTATTGGACGTCTTAAGAGAGCATCAGGAAGCTATAGGCTGGACTATTGAGGATGTCAAAGGAATCAACCCCTCATTGGTGATACACCCGATACAGTTGGAGGAGAATGCCAAGCCATCGAGGGAGCCACAAAGAAGGCTCAACCCTTCTTTGCAAGAGGTTGTGAGGGCGGAAGATATTAAGCTGTTAGAGGCAGGGATCATTTATCCCATCTCTGATAGCAAGTGGGTGAGCCAGATTCCAGTCGTGCCCAAACGTGCTAAATTTATGGTAGTAAATAAAGACAACGAATTGGTTCTAACTCGAGTGCAGTCAAGATGGAGAAAGTGTCTAGACTACCGTAAATTGAATGCTGCCACTAGGCCTGATCATTTTCCATTCCTATTTATTGATCAGATGGTGGAGAGCTTAGTTGGGCCTGTTTACTAATGTTGGGTCTGGCTGAAGACGTTAAACTTAGTGGTCATGGGAGGCACCCCACAGCTTATCTTTTCTTTTGTTTATTTATTATTTTGCATTTTTATGATTAATGTTTGTTTCCAGTATTTTTTGTTTTCCAGTTTTTATTTTTCAGGGACAAAACGTACTTCAGTTCAAGTTTGGGGGCATGCTATGAGCCATACCAGTCCAGATAGTTCTCCATATCTCAGGTCAACTCTTTCCATATTAGTCACACATTGGGGTCAATGTGTAATTTAAGTTTGGGGGTATGGGAGACACATTACACACTTTGTCCTAATTTGTTGTCTTTTCGTCATAGAGATAAATGCATGCTCATGTTATCGTGAAATTTTGGTTGATCTAAACATTTTCTGTGATGTGATGTCATTGGTGAGCTTAACATTTTGAACACATGATCTGGTGATAAATTTTAAAATTTAGTTACTTACCTTAGGCATTTGAGAATTCACATGTTTGACATAATCTAACACGAGCACATTAGTACAAATTATGTGAGGTATGACATGTGATTTTAATGTGTATTTTTCCTTATCTTAACTGAAACTGGATGACTTGTTGGATGAACTCTTGGGCATAGGAAAGTATTAAAAAAAAAATTTATCAATAAACTTTTCGCTGAGTAACTGGACCTCTTGCCTCAGTAAGCAGTGAGTGTTCACGTCAAAAGGTGGAATTTTGCTTGGTAATATTAAGGTCGGTTTAATTTCGTAGCCTTTTTGACTCGAGTTAGTAAGTCCTTAGGGGTGTCTTTACACCTAATGCCCTAAAACCACCTGGTTTGGGAGTCATTGACTCAACACTCGCTACATGGGTCAATTAGAAAGCTTAAGGGAACTAAATATAGCCGTGCCTTATTAAAAAATAAATAAAAAGAATAAAGAATAAAATAAAAACTATGCCTTTTCGTTCATTTTTGATGGGAAATTCGGTGAATCTTGAGACATGGAGACCTTACACATTAGAGTTACTTGGAAGCTTCATTTTTATATGCTAATTCACCTTACACTGATTCAAGCTTGTGATGCCTTATCCTGCCTTTTGTAAGTAATTAGATTTTAATATTTCTATTCATTGCGAAGATGAGTTTACCTTTTTAAGCTTACTTATGAATGAATATCATGGTGATGTGTGCTCCTTAAATTTTTGGGTACCATGAGTGATGACTTTACCTTTATGTTCTTTGTTTTTCATTGAGTCTTTTATTTTGTTTTGCTAAGGGACTAGCAAAATATAAGTTTGGGGGTATTTGATGAGTCTTAAATATTGCATATTTTAGACCCTTAATTTATATTTGTTATGCTCTTAGTTAGTAGTATTTCACTTTATTTTACGTCTTTCTTGTGTTTTGTGTATTTTTACAGGTTTGTGGAGAAAATAAAGCATTTCAGGAGATGTGAAGCTTCTGGAGACATTGCGATCGATCGCACAAGATATGCGATCGAGCGCACCTGCCTACGAACGAGCGCATGTTCAACATCCCACATCGAAATATTTGAAGTTCAGTGCATCTGCGATCGATCGTAGCAGACATGCGATCGAGCGCACATGAGATCGTGCGCACAAGACATGCGATCGATCGTACCTGCGATCGATCGCACCACACTGCGATCAAGCGCACACAGGCAGTATCCTACATCGAATCTGCAACCCATATTGCTCCGGGTCTTCCCCTTTATAAACACCATCTGGCTTCATCATTCAGTGTACAATTCCTGAGCCACTTTGGTGTTTACCGGTGGACGTCCGCCAGTATTCTGGTGGATCCCGAATTCATTGCTACCACGAGGGGAAGCGCCACCCGTCAACGAGTGGAATTTCTCCCATGTAAAGTTGTTTATTTATTTCTTTATATTTAGTTGTTTTAGTTTAAATGTTTAGCACTTTTTATTATAGTTTTATAGTTATGAGTGGCTAGACTCTTCAGCTAAGGTTGAAGATGAAGCCCCGCCGTTGTTTGGCGTAGTAGTTCAGATTTGCTTGTACAAATCTGACAATTTTTAGTATAAATGTTCTGTCAATTATTTGAGTTAATCTTATAATTGATTGAGTTTAAATTGTCTGTTGGATTTTATTTGTGTTTCATCTGATGGATACATTGAATGCTTTTCGATTAAATTGGATTTCCTTTGTGATTTGTTAAGAGCGGATACATTGGGTACTTTTGGTTTAGTTGGGATATTCTTTGTTTTTTGTCTTATAGTTGGATTCATGGAATGTTTTGATAGGCTATATTTTTAGAACATGTATGCTTAACTTTGGTGGGGTGGATTCGGAAACCTTAGTGTTTTTAATTATTAGTTTTTAAATCAACTTAGTTTAGTTTATATTTCTTTTGTAATATCATTCACAATTCGGAACTAGGTTAAGATAAAGTTAGTTTAGATTAAAAATATATTTTCACAACGCAATTCCTTGTGGATTCGACCTCGCACTTGCACAACGCTATATTGCAAACGACTCGTGCGCTTGCGAGTAAATTAAAACTCACAACACGTACGCGAGAGAAAGAGGGGAGGGCCAGGGGTCCGAATCATCAGGGGGAGATGAGGACTAGGCGCTCGCATCTATTAGAGACGAGACCCGGGATACAGAGAGAGAGGAATGGGTGTTCGAAGCGAACACCATTCCTAGCACTGTGGCGGGATCCAATCTTCTAAGGATGAGGGTTAAATACAGGATCCCCACGGATTTTAATATGAAGGTCCCCGAGGGTGGGGAGAGGGCTTGCAATGTCTTGCCCAGCCGACAACCGTATGAGTTATGCCTCTACGAACATTAGCTTAAGGCTGGGCTCATGCTCCCTCTCCACCCGTTCCTCTGCTCAATACTTAGATATTTTGGTATTATGTTAAGCCAGCTGGTGGCCAATTCGGTTCGGCTGATTCTGGCATTCATCGCTATGTGCCAGGAAATAGGGGGTGATGAACATTAACGTGTTCAAAGCCCATTTTTAGCTAGCCCGGTTAGGTCACTCGGGCTGGGTCATTGTTAGTTCGAGGTGGGGGAAGAGCGTTCTAAAGGAGAAGCCTTCCTCCATTAAGGGATGGAAGGGGGGCTTCTTCTTTGTTTAGTTTGCTGAAAGTTTTGACGTCCCTCTCACTTGGGGCCTGGAGCGTGTTGGCAAATGCAAAAGGCCACACCTCTCTCCGCGTGAGGAGGAAACACTGAGGGCAGTACTGGCCGCTCCCTTGGAGATCGATGTTCTTGGAGATAATGAGGAACTTCACAAGCGCGGCCTGTGTCCTCCTCGCCTTCCCTCGCGCCTCTTTCATGGTAGTCGATGGCTTGTCGACTTATAGGAATTTTCATTTACTTTCTCCCAAGTTTTTAATGCTTCTCTTTTTGTGCAGACATGGAGATGGCAACAATGGCAAAGGAACTGGCTCGTGAGAAGAAGAGGGCAACCAGATAGCTCTGGGCAGAAGAAGAGAACCAAGGTTCCGGTCATGGACCCGATCCCGGTTGATAGCCCTCAAAGGCCTCCAGTGGCCCCTACTCCTTCAGTGGCTCCCTTGCCTCGGGAAGGATCTAAGATAGCTCATCTCTTCACCCCTCGATGGGCTCTGAGGCTGGATAACTCGGTGTTTGCCAGCACCAAGGTCGCTCGAGATCACCTGGTGCTAGGGATCCTCTCCCATGATAGGGCAGAGATTTCGTCGAAACCTTTGGAGTTGCTCTGCTCGGTGTCGGAGGTTACTTCTTCTTAGGCCGGGGTTCTTCATGGTATGCTTTCCTGGCGTGCCCTGGAGATAGCGGACCGCTTGGCTAAGACCGAACTCAAGCTGAAGGAGTCTGAAGACATTGCCCATGATCTGACCATTTCCCTCGAGACATCAGGGAGGGAGAGGGCAGAGGCAATTTTTGACAGAGACCATCACCGTCGAACAGAGGACGTCCTGAGGGAGGAGCTAGAGGAAGTTCGGCGTCGCTTCGCAGAGAAGGAGGCTTCTTTGACGAAGGAAGGGGCAATCCAGTTCCTTAAAGGTTTCGATGAAGCTAAGAGGAGGGTTATGCTTCTTTTCCCGGGGTTGGATTTCTAAGGCCTTGATCTGGCGGTCGACTTCGAGGGCTCTGGTATGGATTCTTTAGGAGGAAGAGAGGGTGCAGCTATTCAGGCTGGGGGTCCAGAGGGCCTAAGTGAAGCCCCACCTGCCCAAGGTGGTGACGTCGGGGAGACACGAGCTAGAGGGGAGAGCGAAGTTCAGTCCTTGGGTGACTATGAGGCTGTCGAGGCCTCGATTGCTCCAAAATAGTCCCCTATTTGTATCTAAGGCCAATAGTGCCTCCCTTTTGTACTCATCTTTTTCTATGAATGAAGTAAAGGAGTTTCGGAATCTCAAATTTTTATTGATCTTTGTGCTTTTACATTTTATTGATAAAATCTATGGAGGTTCTCCGTATTCCAGGTGAGGGAAACGGGCTTCCCTTCCATGTCCTCAAGCTCATAGGTGCCTATCCTGCAGATTCTTCGAACCTTGTAAGGGCCTTCCCAATTCGAGACCAGCTTTCTCGTTTGTCGAGGGCGTGAGACTTCACTCTTTCGGAGGACGAGGTCATTAAGCTTGAAGCCTTTGGGCCGTACCCGGGAGTTATAGTACCGAGCGGCCCTTTGCTGGTAGGTTGCAAGGCGAATTTAAGCTTTGTCCCTGGCTTCTTCAACTAGGTCCAAGTTCATCTTTAACCCTTCTTCATTGTTGCTTGGCTCAAAGCACTGTACTTAGAGTGATGAGACCCCGATTTCGAGAGGAATGACGGTCTTTGACTCGTACTCCATGAAGAAGGGGGTTTCGCCTGTTGGTGTTCGGGTCGTTGTTCGATAAGCCCAAAGGATGTGGTAGAGCTGTTCTACCCACCGGTTATCTGTCTCGTTGAGTCTTCTTTTGATTCCTTGGAGGAGCGTCCTGTTGGTTACTTCAGCCTGGCCATTGGCTTGTGGGTACCCCACAGAGGAGAACCGATGGTCGATGTCGAGGTCGTCGCAGAATGTCTTAAATCGAGAGCTGTCAAACTGCTTTCCATTGTCCGTGATTGGTACTCGAGGGATCCCAAATCGGCATACTATAGACTTCCAGACAAAGTTTCGAGTTTAGTGATCCGTGATGCTAGCCAACGGCTCGGCCTCGACCCATTTGGTGAAGTAGTCAATGGCCACAAAAAGGTGCTTCTTCTGCCCAACGGCTGTTGGAAACAGCCCTAGGAGATCCATCCCCCACATAACGAAGGGGAGAGGGCTGGAGATGGATGCGAGAGGGTTAGCAGGGCGGTGTGTTATTGGGGACCATCGTTGACAATTCTCGTATTTTTTGACCAGATTCGCTGCGTCATCCTTGACCGTGGGCCAATAGTACCCCTGGCGTAGGACCTTAAAGGCTAAGGCCCGAGCCCCCAAGTGGTTCCTGCAGATCCCTTCATGGACCTCCTGGAGAGCATAATCGGCCTCTCTGGGACTGAGGCATCGCAGGTATGGTATAGTTAGACCCCTTTTGTATAACTGCCCTTCCATAAGGATGTAACGCGATGCACGGGAGATCAATTTCCTGGCTTGGTCCTTGGGTTTTGGTACAGTGCTGTCTTTCAGATACTTGAGGATTGGGTTTATCTACGAGGGTCCCTCTTCTACTGGCAGGACCGGGGCTTCGTCTATGCTTGGGGCAGGGAGAATTTTCTGATAGATAGCTTGACTAGGTACTAGTTGTTGGGAGGATGCCAAATTAGCAAGGGCATCTGCCTTAGAGTTTTCAGTTCGGGGAATCCGGAATGTTTTGAAAAGGGTAGTTGACTTCTTCACTTTTCAGAGATATTGGGAGAGCTTCTCACCCCTGGTCTCGAATTCTCCCTGCACCTTACTCACCACCAACTGAGAGTCGCTGAATACCTCCAGTGCTTCTACGGCCAGTGCCCTGGCTAACCTTAGTCTGGCCAGGAGGGCTTCATATTCTGCTTCGTTATTGGAGGCCTTGAATCCGAACTTCAACGCATATTCAATGGTGAAGCCTTCAGGGCTGCAGAGGATGAGTCCTGTCCTGCTCCCCTGTGAATTTGAGGACCCATCCACATGGAGATTCCATCCCAGAGGGGAACCACTGTTTAGAGGTGTTTCTGGTTCGTCCAGAATTATGAGCAAAGTCGTTTCCATGATGAAGTTGGCCAGGGCCTGGGCTTTGATAGATTGCCTGGGTCGATAGTGGATATCAAACTCCCCTAGCTCGACTATCCATTTTACCATTCTTCCTGAAGCACTCAGATTGTGAAAGACCTGCCTCAAGGGTTGGTCCATCAAAAGGAGGATAGTGTGTGCTTGAAAGTAAGGCCGGAGCTTTCGGGCGGCTATTATCAGAGCGTAGGTCATCTTTTCAATGGGAGGGTACCTCGTCTCGGCCTCATGGAGAATTCGGCTGACGTAGTAGATGGGTTTTTGGATACTCGCATTTTCTCGTACCAGAACAGAGGCCACAGTGCTTGGTCCGACAGATAGGTAAAGAAAGAGTTCTTCGTCCGGGAGTGGCTTGGTCAAAAGCCTTAGGTACTTCTTCAAGTCTTCAAAAGCCTCTTGGCAACTCTCGGACTAGGCGAAGTCCTTCGCCTTTTTTATAGCCTGGAAGAAAAGGAGGCACTTTTCTGCCGATTTAGACATGAAACGACTCAGGGCTGCGATTCGTCCAATGAGTCGCTGGACTTTTTTTACTGACTTGGGGGGGCTATGTTGAGGATAGCCTCTATCTTCTCCTTGTTGACCTCTATCCCTCTCTAAGTGACTATGAATCCCAAAAACTTGCCCCCGGTTACCCCAAAAGCACACTTGGATGGATTCAACCCCATATTATGCTTACACAGGACTCCGAAGGCCTCTTCCAGATCGGAGTGATGGTTTCGTGCCTCGAGGCTTTTGACTAGCTTGTCGTCCACATAGACTTCCATATTCCTCCCGATCTGTCTTTTGAAAATTTTGTTCACTAACCTCTGGTAGGTTACCCCAGCATTCTTCAGCCCGAAGGGTATTACCTTGTAGTAGTATAACCCTCGCTCGGTGACGAAGACGGTCTTTTCTTGGTCAGACTCATGCATGAATATCTGATTATAACCAGAGTAGGCGTCCATGAAAGAGAGGAGTTCATGCCCAGAGGTGGCATCCACCATTTGATTGATCCGGGGGAGAGGGAAGCTGTCATTGGGGCAAACTTTGTTTAAGTTGGTGAAATCAATGCATATACGCCACTTTTCGCTGGCTTTCTTGACCATTACCACATTAGATACCCACTCGGGGTACCTTGCCTCTCTGATGAAACCGGCTTCCAGCAGCTTGTCAACCTCGACGTTGATGGCCACCTGACGCTCGGGGATAAAGGACTTCTTCTTCTGAATAACTGGTTTGTATTCAGGGTCTACGTTCAGGCGGTGCTCAATGGTTTCAGGGTTGACCCCTGGCATGTTTTATGCTGACCAGGCAAACAGATCTTGGTTTCTTCGGAAGAGGTGAATGAGTTCTTCTCTGGCTTCCTTGGAGAGGTTTGCTCCTATCTATATGGTTCGGGCGGGGTCTTCTCCTAGGAGCACAGTGGTTAGTTCCTTCGCGGGTCGACCTCTGGGTGTCTTCACCTCGTCCCGCAGATCCTCCACTTCAAGTGGTAAGGCCTCGGTCTTTTTCCCTTCTCTGATAGCACTTAGGTAACAGGACCGAGAGACTATCTGATCCCCCTTTATCACCCCTACACCTTTGCTAGTGGGGAACTTGACCTTCAGGTGATAGGTGGAGACGACGGCTTTTAGTTTGTTGAGGGCGGGCCGTCCGATTATCATGTTGTAGGAGAAGAGTTGTTTTACCACTAGGAACGTGGCCCGTACAATAGCTGTTCTTGGCACTGTCCCGGCGGTTATCGGGAGGAATATACTTCTTTCTGGGAAGATTGGGGATCCCTCGAAGCCGTAGAGGGGGGCAGGGGCAGGCTCTAGATTTCCCTCCTTTAGTTCCATGCGCTGGTAGGCATCATGAAACAGTATGTCAGCGGAGCTCCCATTATCGATCAGGACCCGCCGTATCTCGCAGTTGGTTACTAGGAGTGAGACTACTGCATCGTCATCATGAGGAGTCTGCACGTCCTCTAGGTCGTCTTCCGTGAAAGAGATCACCGGTTCAGTTTTCCTTTTCTTGTGGGGACTGCTAACTGAGGCCACGGCCCTGGCATACACTTTGTCGCTCTGCCCCAAATTACCCCCTGCAGTCGGTCCTCCATAAATCTTTTTGATGATTCGGGTGGTCGTGGCTACTTCTAGCTTCTTTTGGCAGGGCCTCTCCTGCTCTGCCCTGGCGTCTCTTCGAGGATTCGACCTCTCTTGCCAGGGCTGGTAAGGGTGTTTGTCATATTTCATTGGTGGTACGAGGGTTTCACGCCTTCGAGGCCCAATGAACTCCTTCAGGTACCCTCGGTTAATGAGATTCTCAATCTGTTCTTTCAAGTCGTGGCACTGCTCTGTATCATGGCCACGGCTTTGGTGGAACTGGCACCACTTCTTGGGGTCTCCTCCAAGGAGCTTCTTGGGTGGCCACTATAGGACAGACTTGTCTTGAAGCTGCATGAGGACGTCAGTCCTAGTAGTGTTGAGGGGAGTAAAGTTGTCGATCCGAGGGTAGGGCATATACCTGTCCTTTTGGTGAGGCTTTTTGGCTACTCTTTTCTGGGGGGCAGGATCTTTCCTTTTTCTTTTGGTTTCTCCCTCTCTTTCTCTTTTGAAGGCTTGATCGTCCTCCGCCAGCATGTACTTTTCTGCTCGGGCCAGGATTTTGTTCATAACTCGGGGCGAGCACCGAGTTAGCTTGGAGTTAAAGATTCCTGACCTTAATCCGTTTTTGAAGGCCATCACCTGGACGTTGGGATCAAGGTTTGGAATTTCCCAAGCTTCTGTGTTGAACCGAGAGATGTAAGCCCGAAGCCTTTCTCCTTTATGCTGGATAATGTTGAAGATGCTTTCCGAGGTTTTCTTGGGCCCCTTGCTGCTGAGGAAGTGAGAGGCGAAAGCATAACTGAGCTCTTTGAAACTGCCAATGGTTCCCGACTTCAAGCGTGAGTACCAAGTGCCCGCCCCCTTCTCAAGAGTCAGGGGAAAGGCATGGTACATGATCTGGTCTGAGTGCCAGTGCAGTACCATTGTCGTCTTATAGTGCTGGAGGTGGTCCATCGGATCTGAGGTTCCGTCATACATCCTGACTTGGGGCATCCTGAAGTTTGGTGGGAGGGGGGTTTCTAGGACATCTTCCATGAAAGGAGGGTCCTGGACGCAGAGTTCGTCCATAATGTTGAGATTCTTATGCCTTAGAGCCGAGTCTATCCTTTCCTGCATTTCCTCAAATCGTCTGTCAAGGCTGGGGTTGCCCTTTATGGTGGAGCTTTCTTTGGACTAGCTATGGCCCGGAGAGGGCTCTACGCGGGGCTGATTACGTGTTGGGTCATTCCTGCCGGATGACTCGGTCTCTCATGGAGCTCAGTGAGGAGGGTAGGAAGGCTGCCGACCCTCTTCCCGAACTTGAGCCGCCAGATTGGCTATCATTCTGGACAGCTCGTGGAACTGAGCTTGGGTTGCCGGGGCTTGAAGGTGCGCAGAGGCTTCTTCGTCTTCTAGAGAGTTGGTTTCAAAAAGGTGGGAACGCCGTTCCTTGGAGGGGGTGGCATGCTCTGGGATCATCGGGAATCTGGGTCCGGATCGGTGACCGTAAGTGTCGCCTTGGATGGGAGCCAAGCATGCCGCCGGGGCTTCCTTGCTGGTTCTTCTAGCACCGTTCCTTGGTGGCATCGTGACAGATGAGTTCTTTTACTTCTTCGTTTCTACTGTAGTGAGAGATTGTGGTTCCCCACAGACGGCGCCAATCTGTTGATACCGTTTGCTGTCGGTGCTGACGTGGCTTGGGAGCTGGTGCAGGCTGGTCTTGGCGTGCTGATGAGGACTCGGCCTGGGAGATGACTTGGTCTGGGTCCTGCATAAGTGACAAGAATAAACTGAAGGCCCTTGGAAGGAGGAGAATGGGAGACCTCCGAAGGGGCTCCGATGCTTAAGTTAGCAAATATTTAAGGGAGGATTCATGGGTTCAAGAGAGGAACCGAGGACTCTTAGAAAATTAAGTGAAGTGTGTGTCAATCTGAATATCTCTATCTTGTGAAGTCTATACCTTGGCCCATTTATAGTCTTCTGCCAGTGGGAAGGGTATGATTACAAGCTCAGGAAAGGGGGCGCCATAAGGCGGCCGTAGAGTGGCTGCAGGGCTAGGGGTTGCAGAGTGGCCGGCTGCTGTAGGGTGGCTGGCGGCTATAGGGTGGCTGACGGCTATAGGGTGGCTGCAGGGCTAGGGGTTGCAGAGTGGCTAGCGGTGGTAGGGGAGGTCCAGGTGGGGGCCTGCCGGGCCATCCCTCGCGGGCTTGAGGATTTTTGCTGGGCTGGGGAAGTTTATCGGGCCAATTAGGTTGGATTACCCTGTCGGGCCCAAACGTATTTGGGCCATAGGTTTTAACCGGGCTTGGAGCTCATTTGGGCCGAAACACGTCTGCTGGGCTTGATGTCTGTTTGGACTGTAGTATTTTGGGCCGTATCAAAAACAAAAACCCAAAGTGAAAAAACAAAAATAGAATAAAGAACAGAAAACAGAAATGAAGAACAAAGGATACTGTGGTCAAGTCGTCATTCAATCCAATTCTTAGTTAGGTTGAATTATAAAATTTTATTCTATGTTTGGAATAAATGAATTTTATAATTTTTTTGGAATATATTTTAAATTTTATAGTTATTTTGTTTGGAACAAAAAAAATTATGGAGTTTATTTGTAAATAAAATAAATTCCCTACAGAATTGATTTCAAAATGAATTCACTATGAAACTGAGTTGATTTGTTGCAAATTCTATCAAAATTGATAGAATTTATAAATAAATTCTACAAAAATGAAGAGTAAAAAGCTTTGTTGAACAAAATGCTCTTTCTTACTCTCCTTCCTTCCTCTCTCTCTCTCAACTTTTTTGATTTTTTTTATTTATTTTTAACATTTTAAACATTAAAATCCAAATGAATTTTACAATTTAAAATAAAAAAATCAAACATAAAAATTCATTTATAAATTAATTATATTTTTGATTTATTTGAAAATAAAATAAATTTTATTTTCATTTAATTCTAAACATCCTCTTAGTGAAGAGTCATCATTTCGTATTCTTAAATTTTTGAAATTGAGATTTTAAATAATTGTTAGTTCCTACCAAAAAATGTGGAGTCTACGTAGAAAAAAGACAATTTATTTTATTTATATATTTTATGATAAAATTTATTTTTTATAATAAATTTACATTTTTAATAATAAAAATAAAATATTGATAATAAAAAATATAAATTTTATCCCTAAAAATATATTTTTACTTATAAGATAAATTATTACTTTCTTCCCCAAAAACACTGGAATAGCCGCCGTTAAAAAGTTAACCAAACATTAGAATAGTGCACCCGCTTAAAATTGTGGGAAAATATAATTGGCAATTACTCCTACTAAATAGCCGTTTACAGTCTTACAGATATTACAAACAAAACCAACGAACTTTATATAAATTCACTGAGAGGCTCTAGAAATTTTAAGCATTCCATTTAAGTCTCTAAAAATTTCGATTTAATGCCTATCTTTTAATTTGTGACAATGTAATCTTTGAGTACAATAGTCACAGCAGCATGTGCAAGTTTAAAAGACCATATTACCACAAATTAAAGTTCAAAGATTAAGACCTCCTATGGTTGGATTTGTGAAAACTAACCGGGGTATGATGATTGGGGAATAAGTTTTTAAATTAAGTATATTTTTAACTGGCAGTGTATCTGATTGTTTGGTGGCAAATTGATTGGTTAAAAATCAAAACGATCTGCTATCATTAATTCACGTTTGTTAAGAACAATAGACGGATGACTGTTGTCATACGTAAAAATCTTCTGCATTTTTAGGTAATTCATTAAACTGTTAAGCAAAAACTATTGAGAATCCGAACTTTAATTTTTGACTAAATTGAATGATTTTTTTTTTCTAGCTCTAAAAATATCTAGAGAAGAATATGCATTGACATGGGCAGATCTATGTTACGGTGAGGATACGCAATTAGACCCGTCAACTTTTAAAATTTTCATTAGTGTATATACAATTTTAAGAGCTTAATAATTTTATATTATAATTGTCCTCTTAAAATAAAAATACGAGTCAAACGGGAAACCTACTCTACTTATTTTCTAAAACTTTGTGTACTTATTAATGCTACTGTTTTTTTACTCTCAACTTCCAAGACAAAAAATGAAATGTAATTTTTTAATTGTACAAAATTAGAAAAAAGGGACAAAATTAAATAAGCTTGGTAGTTATTAAATTTTAATTTTATAATATTCTTTTTGTACCCTTGAATACAACTGTTCAAAAAAATAGGCAAAAAAGACTAAAAGTCTATTGACATGATGACATTTGATAGCTCTCTATCTCTCACATACACACATACACATAGATTAAGCAAAGTACTACATATTTTTTTTTGCTTCTACGGCACTACACTTCATCACTCATAGACATGGGCTTTTCAAAAAAAAAAAAAAATAGACTTCTTATTCTTTTAGGATGTTTTAAATATATATTTAAAATTACCCTCACTTTTAAAAAAATGTGAGGTTTATATAAAATAAAAAGAAAATATTTGACTCTTAAAAAATAGATAACTTGTACATTTAAAAAGAAGTTCATCATCTAACCATGCTTGTATATATTGTTAATTCCTTTATCATTTTTATTGGATTACTTTAAATGCTAATTTTATGCGACCAAGCTTGATCTTGTGATGAAAGTAAAATTTAAGTTAAGGTTAAGTCCAATTGTATACCATTTACATTTGATTTTCTTATACTCCGATATAAAAGAAATATTCAATATTCTATCTGCATTGTTCATAACCTAGCTTTGAATAGTTTGTTTCTTCAAACTTGGTAGATCTTTGGAAGTTTAGATATAAAACATCCAAAAACCAAAATAAAATAGAATAAAACTATTGGGCTTAAAGAAAAAAAAACATATATTAGCTCAATTGTAGGTAACCCAATTTCATCTAAAATATGTGAGTTTATTAGAGATTCAATGGGTTATTAGGTTGTGGATTTCTAGGGATATTTGGGGCAAAACATTCCTTTTCACATGTGATGCTTGCCATAACTGTATGGGTGATATAATTGTAAGTGCATGTCTTGTATGTTAGTGTGTATTCAACTTAGACTAAAAATTAGATATTTTCACTATAACGCAAAGGGTTAGACTCTGGTCTAGGTAAAAAAGAGAGCTTTAATTCATATTCCTCTCACACCAAATCTTTCTACCCCAAAATCTCATACATAAGACCAATGATAAGGGATTTGGTCCCTTTCAAGGTCAAATGACAGCTCCTTACTTGTCACCATTACTCTGTGCGTGGGTGACATAAGGCCAATTTGGGAAATGCGCCTTAGCCTAAAAGATCTCACATTGAGGGAGCCCTTTTACTAATTGACAAAGAGCAGTATAGAGTGCAATACCCATAAGGCTTTTGGTAGTTTATTTATAATAGGTTGGGATTAATATAAGTACCTTCCTTTAACCAAATTCACTGGCCATACATCCACATTTTTTAATTGTAATTTATTTTAATTTCCAAAAGATAAGAAAGTTTTCTTAAGTTCACCAACTTCTCAAGAGCCAACAGATTTTTGAAAGCAAGGCAGCCACACACGGAAGTCCTCCTTCATTCCAAAAGAGATTAGTAGCCATCATACACTTAACTTACTTGTTTGTGTGTTATTGCATGTTATAAAAAAATGATAAACATATTGTGGATTATGAGAATTATTTTAATGATTGTCATATGCCAATTTTGTCCAAGTATAAAAAAAAAATAGAATAAAAGAGAAAAAAAAGGTGAATAAAAAATAAAGGTTTCATAGGGTTTGGTGAGAATTTTACAAAAAAAAAATCACCCTCTAAATAAATTTTTGAATTTTAATTTAAAAGTTTCAAAGTGAATTCACTTTCTTGAATTCGAAAAATGTAATTAATTTTGTTTAAAAATCAAGTCTCTCTTAGGGTCAAACTTAAATTCACAAAATCAGTTAAATTTTGAAGAATTGAAATAAGAAACTTCATTTTGTCTTTTGGTTTAAAAATTCAAAATATAAATATAAAATAAACAAAAAGATATAGGAAAATAAAAATAAAAGGAAAAAGGAAAGGAAAAAAAATAAAAAATAAAAAAGGGTTTGCTTACCCTGCATTTTCTTATTGAATAAGTGCTGTGAGTTAGTGTGTTTTGTGAATTTGTTCAAATATGTGAAAGTTGGGTTTTGGGTATTGTTCATCGAAGGTGATGGTATATCCAAGGGATCCTTAATAAATTTTAGATAAATTTGGGCTCTCGATGTGATATGGTGCTATATGTGTCTTAGATACCTTTGTGATGATTTATGGATGGTGAAATGTGCTCTCTGCAACTCATATGCCTTGTATACTCTTTATGTTCTATCGCTATCTATGCCTATGCTCTGTTTTGTCAAGTGTGATTTGTGGTTGTTGATGCCAAAAAAGGTGACGGGAGCTGGTCTGGTTTCATTGGTTCTTAACAGGATACTTGTCTAGGATTGTCCCTATATGAAAATGAGGGATGATGTGGAACATTTTCTCTGTGTTTGGAGTGGGTGAGCACCTATAAAAGAAGTTTCCTGGAGCGTGGTGCTCAGGAGATAACCCTCCGATGGTTAAGTCAGTAGGTGTTTAAAAAAGGGAAATAATTATACCGAGGTGAAGGGATATTTTAGGAGGAGGGGAGAACTGGAATGGTTCTCTTTATTCCTCGTATGTTTTCTCCTTATACCTGGAATTATTTCTTTATCCTCTTTTGTGTGTCTGAGTGTATATACACTACGTGTGTGTATGTCTCTTTATTCTTTTTCTTGTCTATCCCCTTATATATTTGTGTTGAGGATGGATGTCTATTTATATAGGTGATGGTGTGCTCCTAGCTTTCCGAAGTGTGACACTATTGGGATGTGACCTTTATACTTTGAGCCTTACAAAGAATGGCACATCTGCACCTTGAGCCTCATAAGGGATGGTCTTAGGTCCTGAAGGAATGACCTCTGCTTGAGTAATCACATCAAAGTGTCTAGGAATGGGTGGTGCACTCTATGTTGTAGTTTTGCTGCTCAGGAGTGATTGTCTACGTGTAAAATTCTTATTAGTCTGCATCATTTGAGTCACCCACTCCTTAAGAGACTCTGTGAGATTCCTTTAGGGAGTAGTTCTTTTTTGGCGTCTATAAGGGATCTTAACTTTGTGATGGATCATATGACCAAGCCTTTAACCTCTTTGATAGCAGGGATTATGATCTTCACCTGTAGTCTTTGAATGTTTGGTGCTTGGTCTTCCGATGTTTTTAGTTTCGCATCGGAAGAAATTTTGACAATTGTAGTCATTATCTCCTTTGTCTTGATTGGACTTGAGTGGTTTTAATAGCCTTCGTCCTTCTTGGAGGGAACGTTTGCCTGGTTGAAGTCGTGATTCCTGACTGATTTAAGGATCATATGGTTGCGGGAGCCTTTGTGGTTGACCATCTTATTTAACCTGTGTTATATCTTTAATGGAGGCAGTTTTGTCAAAGCTCCTTTTGACCCCGCAAAGATTTTTATCAGTTTGAGACATAGATTTTATCCGAGTGGAAGCGTGAATGAAGTTGTAAGACCCGGTAGTTTAATTAGAATATTTTAATATATGGAATTTCACTTCGAGAATTTTTTATGTGTTCAAGTAAAATTATGTTGTAATTAAGCGGAAATTTTGGAGATTTTTTTTTCTTTGCTTTCAAAGGTAATAAGGAAAGTTAGGTAAGAGTTAGGCTTTTAAAGAGTTTTGGGGTGAATTTTAAAAGAAAGAGAGAGTTGGAGTCTTGGCATGCAAATAAGAGAAACTTTGTTCTATAAATATAAGTGGAGAGAGAGAGAAACCTACACAATGTGCTAGAAATATCTAGAACCACCAAGAAAGAGAGGAGAGAAAGAGAGGAAGAGATGAGAGAAAGAGATAAAAGGAAGAGAAGAGGAAAGAAATGAAAAAATAGAGAAAGAGAAGGAAGAAATTGGAGTTTTCTTGCTCAGAACAAGGTAAAATTTTGTATTTCTTTCTTTTTAACTCAAGTATGTTTATCAAGCTAAAGATTTGTGAACTTGGGGTTTGGATTTAAAAGTTTTTCTGAAGAAAAAGTTTGAAGAAAAGGGAGTTTGTTTTAAAAAAATTGGTTTTGTGCAAAGTTGATTGATTTAGGAGTTTTGAGTTCAAATTTTCTCTTGGGTAATGTAAAGTTTTCAACTTTAATTAGAAACTTGTATATTTGAATAATTGAAATGATCTTTTGAAATTAAGAAGAAATTTGGTGAAAAAGGTGATTTTCGGGAAGAAATTTTGCTGAAAATAGGGGTTCCAATCGACTGGTATAAATACCTAGTCGATTGGGTAAAGTGGTAGAATGTTTCTGGAGCTTTTTTAATCGATTAGATCAAGTACCTAGTCGATTGGGTCAAGCTGATTTTTAAAAAAAAAATGGTTTTTTCTTCAGTTTTTGAATGCGAAACTTTGCAAATTGATTTTAATGTTTATATACATTGAAAGTATGATTAAAATACCTTTAAAAGTATTACTATTTGTGAGATTAAAGTTTTTTTTTCCAAAACCCAAAGCAAATGATTGAAAAAAAAAAGGGCTTAATGCCTCGATTTTCTTTGATTTTTGATTTTACTGCAAAGTGTGCTCTTAATATTTAAACTGTGCAAAACACCTTGGGGTTTCTAGATATTCTTTTAAATGATTTAAGTATTAAGATTAAGTGTTATTCACTCCTAGGTACGAGGGGAAAATCTTTGAGAGACGAAGGTAGTGATTAGGTCTAATTTGTAAAATCCAGTATCAAGGTGAGTGTAACCTTACTTTTAGTAAGCGTAAACACTTACCAAAAATGAGAAGTTGAAAATGTATAAAAATGAAAAATTGTGAAAAACATTACTAAAGTATAATTTAACGAAATTAAATACTTACACGAATAATATCATATGGTTATACCTCGAAGAAGAGTTATGATACAAGTACTGTAATGAAGGACTAAGAGAGAGAATTAAAAGAGTACAAGTTGTTGTATTAGTGTAATATAAATAGAAATAGTAGTGGTTGAGCCTTGAGTTGTTTTTGCTTTGATAATTTGAAATGATGTGGTTAATATGATCCTATATGCTGAGCTATGAGTCTATAAGTGATTCAAAATAGCCTTGTTGAGAATCTTTTATATTTGATTGTAATGGGCTTGATTGGTTGGATTAGTTTGAAAATGTGATTCGGTTGATTGATGAATGTTGTTTGCATATTCATTGCTTCATGAATGCATTTCACGAGATATAAATATATATAGTTAGCATGTTATAATATGGAGTTGTGGGATTACAGTAGATCCCTTCCCACAAGGGGTGTAAGGGTACCGAACAAATATTGGACGAGTAAGACCCGAACCGGATCAAAGGGGTTCCAAAAAATTTGATATTATGATATGATGATGTGACGTAC
Source organism: Bretschneidera sinensis (assembly GCA_023935145.1). NCBI lineage: Eukaryota > Viridiplantae > Streptophyta > Magnoliopsida > Brassicales > Akaniaceae > Bretschneidera > Bretschneidera sinensis. The sequence goes on from CM043697.1 coordinate 66,745,062, forward strand.
CGGTACGTGGGGAGATATGTAATGCCTGTATTCGTAAAGAAAGGGTAAAAGTAATTTAATAAATATGACATAAAATTAAAATAATACATATATGCGAAAGATTTAATTTTTATAAAACAATTTTTACAAAAAAAGGGATGCATGGACAACATGTAAGGAAAAATAAAAAGAAAAAGAAAAAAATTTCGTGATGGATAAGAAGAAGAAAAGGAAAGAAAAAAAAGGTTTTAAAAAAATAAATAAAGGGGCTTGCAACACCTGGACTTCCAGGTGTTGCTTTAAGCAGCTTAAATGCGAAACGGTGTGTGTGTATATATATATAAATTTTTCTTTACTTTAATTATACTTACCAAATCTTGTTTGGTTTTCTTCATTTTACAATTCAAACTACTCTATTTCTCTAAACACTTGGGGATCGAAAGAAAGGTTGAAAAAGTAAAATTTTGAAGGGGTTTATAAGAGAATTTTATAGAGAGTCACGGAAAGCTCTAAGAAAAACAGAAGGTAATAACATTAAGTTTATTTTTTGGAATTTAGCATACATAAAATTTCTTGAAATTCAATGTGGGAATTTTCAAAAGGTGTGAATTATAGAGAAATTGAAGAATAAATTAAAAATTTAATATAAATATTATGTCAGGTGTTGACGATCAGCAACCGAGAGAAATTGTTGAAAGGAGTAGGAAAGGCAAGGAGATGATCCACGAGTAGCTCTAAGTGCTACGTGGTGAGTTACATTTACTTTAAGTAATCAAGATAAATATGAAATATATAGTGATAATATTTGAATAAATTATTAACCTATGATTTGATGATAGATGAAAATTATTTGATGGGTATGATAGTTTTAATTGATATGTGGAAAGTTATTATATGAGAAGTAATATTATTGGAATAATGAGTCGATTTAATAATAAAGGTGATAAATGAAATTCTTGATGAGTTATAGTTGATAAATTGATATTATATTTAAGGAGAAGAATTTAGTGAAATTGATCAAATAATAATTTGAGAAAAAGCAGGATAGCTAAATTGAATGTCTGAATACATGCTTATTTTTATATTATTGTTCATATGCATATTTCATATCATTGTTCATATGCATATGCATGAAATAAAAGAATCGAGAGGCGGCCGGTCTAAATGAAAAATCATGACAGCCGGTATATGCTGAAAATAAATGAAAACCGCTGGAAATAAAAGAACTGGAAAGGTAGCCAGTCTAAGATAAAAACATGTCAACATGTGGGAAGATGTTCCCTAATAATAATTCATGCATTGCATCTATTTTAAATATTTATTTTATCACTGAACTGCTGAAGTGTTGTTTTGTTATTGTAAATTTATTTATAGATGAATGAGTCTCACAGAGAGACAATTATGGTGAGAAAGAAACTTGGAAGTATGATATGATAAGAACTATCTAAATGGTAGACTATATGCTGTGAACCTCATAACAAGGTAACTATGAGATAATTGATGGTCTTAAGGTGAACAAATATATAAGAAGAAGTGATGATAGAGAATGAGGTTTATGATATGTGTAGTGATAGTAGAATGCTATTATCAAGTTATATGAGATATAAATGATTAAATATTAAAAGAATATTTATATAAATTGAATAATTCTAGTAAATTTAATTCACTGAGCTTGTGAAGCTCATCCCTCAATGTTAAATGATTCCAAGCAGCAGGCAAGATAGATAGTTGGTGAGCTGATATTCAGACAGAGTCATTATCTGTAAGCCACGTGGTCCACATCCTCAGACTAATGAGAAAAAAAAAACATTTGTAAATATTCATGCATATTATGTTGTATACAATGTTTAAGTTGAGATCTGAATGATGTATTTTCCTTGTTAAGGGTTGAGGATTTATGTAAATACTTGCAGTTGGTAAATTTTTATTGTTGCATATATGTGTTGTGTTGGGACTTTCAAAATGTGATGACACTGTCTCGGGGGTGGCCAACCTGGGATGGGTCGTTACAATTTTGGTATCAGAGTATTAGGTTTTATGATTCTGTAGACTGTATAAGAACTTTAAAAAGTAGAAGATCAAAATAAACTATATTTTAATGCAGAGTCAGAGGATGAAACGTGGATGTGCACGAGCTAGAGGTAGAGTTCTGAATTAGAGGGGACCTAGTAGACCCCCAATATTTAGAAGAGCTGAAGCAGAGGGGGAGGTTGAGTCTGTGTTTCCTGCAAGGGAACAGATTGATAGTGCAGCTGGTACTAGTAGAGCTGGGAGAGAATTTGAGGTTAGGAGGGATTAATTAAGAGAAGCTCTTGATTAAGCTATAGAGAGGATGAATGTAGCTAAAGAAAGGGCTGATAATTTGCAGAGGAGATTAGAGGAGAGGGGTAGAATAGAACCTGATGTGGTGAGACAAGAGGTTCATGAAGGAGAATGTGTGTTTGTACATGAGATGCAAGGTGATTGTTTTGTGAGATTTCTTAAGTTTAAACCCCAGTTTTTTAGAGGATCTGTAAATCCTGTAGAAGCTGAGCAGTGGATTAGACATATCGAGAAATATTTTGAGGTCTTATTAGTGACAGATAGATAGAAAGTTGCTTTTGTTTCATTTATTGGTGGAAGGATATTTTGCCTAGGGTAAGTACACAGGTAAAACAACCTTTAACTTGGAGTAAGTTTAAGGATGAGTTCTTTGCGAAGTATTTTTCAGATACCTTTCGGGCATAACATGAGAAAGATTTTATTCATCTAAGGTAGGGTAATTATCGGTGGCTAAATATGATAGTAGATTCATAGCCCTGTCAAGGTTTCTACCTGAATTAGTGAATACGTAGGAGAAGAAATGTATGAGATTTTTAGATGGATTACACTATGACATTCAGACTAAACTCTTATATAGGTATTGGAAATTATGCTATACTAGTGGATAAAGCATTACAAATTGAGAAGGATTTGATGGAGTTTAGAGGTACGAGGGAGTAGTTGAACTGGTCTAGATTTGAGGGACCTTGAGGTGGTGGCAGTATGAGTGTGCAGGGTGGGAGACCACCCTAGAGAGAGCGTTCTTTGCCACAAGAAACTATAGTACAGAGTCAGAGGTAAGCAGGATCTGTTGCTTCTGTAACTTAGAGTAATACCGATGGGACCCCTAGATTCAGGAGACGGGCTATGGGAAGTGAGAGTTATAGTGGAGGAGTAAGTATGCCACCAAGGGAGGCAAAAATTTGATGTATGATCAAGAGTCAAGGGTTTGCTTTAGATGTAATCAGATGGGGCATCTGTCTTCGAATTTTCCTACACAGATATGTTTTGTATGTGGTGAGGAAGGACATGTTGCTGCATATTGTCCAGTGGGGAAATCTGCTGATGTAGGCATTGGAAGTGTTGGGAGAAAACTGGTGGAGAGAGGTGGTGGATCAGGGAGTATGAAGGGAGAAGTTAAGGATCAGTAACTGAGAGATGACATGGTAGCCAATTACAGTCTAGAGACAGTAGAGTTTATGCATTGACCCAACAGGATACACAAGCCACTCCTAATGTTGTTATGGGTATGGTATTTATCCTTGATAGGCCTGCTAGATTATTGATTGATCCTAGTGTAACTTATTCTTTTGCATCCAGTGTTTATATGAAATCTATTGATACTAGTGTTAGTCCTTTGATGCATGCTATTGTTGTTGAGGTTCTTACTGGGGACAAGGTTATTATTTGGACAATTTATCGAAGTTGTGTGATTTATGTGGCTGATAGGGAATTTGAAGTTGATTTATTACCTTTAGATATGACAGATTTTGATTTAATTATGGGGATAAATTGGTTATCTGCATATCATGCTTGGGTGGATTGTTTTAGGAAGAATGTGGTGTTCAAGATACCTGGACAGGAAGAGCTTAATTTTCAAGAAGAATGTAAGATACTTGCTAGCTGCCTTAACAACCAGTAAATGGTTGAAGAAGGGTTGTGAGGGGTATTTGGCATATGTGGTGGATTATAGCAAAGAGAGTAAGAAGTTAGAAGAAATCTTGGTAGTAAAAGATTTTTCTGATGTATTCTCTGAAGAGTTGTGATGAGAGTCATAAAATGCATCTAAACAATACTTAATTGTTAACATTTTAGGGTTAATCTCAGTCATAATCACACTTTTACATGTTGATAACTCTAAAGTGATATTCATAAATCATTGACTTAATTCGATGCATTTTCAGGTGCTTTGAGTACAAAAGAGATAATAAAGTGATCCATGTTTAAAGCACCAAAAGATCTTGGGTGTCGGTGCTCATTTTTGTCCAAGGTTTAGACATGTCCAAACATGATTCAAAGATGGTTAAAATCTAAACCAAGGCTGGATTAATAAAGTACAGTAAGCTAAAAGACTGCACACAAGTGTGTGCATCACTTTGAAGTAAGTTAAGGGTAGGCACATTAGTGTGTGCACTTCTGCATACAAGCTGAAGGAGTTTCACTGAATTGCCAGAATTTCCCGCACAGATCAATCATCTTTGCAAATTAAACTATATTGATGTAGGAAGAACCAGATGATGAGCCATATATGATTAGAAAGATCCGGAAGTCTATTTTCTGAATAATTTTATGGTTCGTAAAAAGGATTTTTCTAGAGAAAGTTATGGCAGTTTTAGTGGAAACAGATCAGGCCAGCATAGCAGGCCTAGACGCACAGCAGGCCCAGGCGCACAGCACGGCCCACTCACTTCTTGACCGGATTAGGGTGAGAAAATGACATTCTCCAAGACCAAAACACCCCCCTCATGCTCTATAAATATATCTTTATGGAGTGTGCAGCTGGGCATTTGAAGAGAGAAAGGAAGGAAGAGAGAAAAAAGAGAGGATTCAAGGGATCCAAATCCAGCATTCTTCCATTTTATTTCTAAGTTTTCTTTGGTTGCAAATCAAGGGGAGAACATCCATATTGTTCATCCACCTTGAACTCCATGGCCAAATCAAGGGGAGAGCATCCTTATTGTTCTTCCACCTTGATTTCCATGGCCAACTAATCATTTTACAAGGGAAAGGGATGAATCTTTAGGGATTTCTTGTTCCTTATTTCTTGTTCTTGATTCAGTTGTACGGATTTATTGTTAAATATTGTTTATGAATTATTCATTGATTAAGTAAGAAGATTTGAGTTCATGTGATAGATGTACTTTTTATTCTTCTTCTTTTAGACTCTCTTAATCCGGTGATTGCATCCTTCTCCTCCATTGAGGTTGCTTGGATGTGATTGATTCCGGTAGATTTATCTTATTGATTGTCCATTACTGCGATATTGTCTTTTAAGATATATTATCATTTCTTGATAATCTTTAAGATCGGTCATGTGTGCATGAACTGAAATCAATGATTAATTCGTAGCAATTATATAAGAGTTGTAAATGTGCTTGATTGAATATATTCCGATTGCTTGTTTGGGAGTTGAAACTTGCAATCGAGATAAAATCAATTGAATCAAGAGTGGAAATAGGGAACAAACCTAAGGAGGATTCCCGGAACCTTGTTATTTCTCATTTATATTTCATTTACATTTACGCAATTTCTTTTACATTATTTCACCATCAAAGCTCAAAAATCTTGAGTTTAACTTTTATCGTTCGTTTTAAGGTTCACACATTTTCCTTTGTACTTAACTTGTTTCCCTGTGGAATCGACACCTCAAAGCCGTACTACAATAACTGTGTTATACTTTGGGCATAATCAAATTATGGCGCCGTTGCCGGCAAAACACGCTAAAGTATAAGAAAACTTGTCAACTTTGAGTGTGACGGTAAAAAAAAAAAAAAATCATAAATATTTTTCTTTTCAGCAGTTTGTAAATACGGTAATATCATTCATTTACTTTTGTTTTGATTTTTTAATTTTCTTTTATTATTCTGTTTTATTTATCTGTTTATTATTCTGTTTTTATTTATCTGTTTATTATTCTGTTTTATTTATCTATTTATTATTATGTTTTTATTTATTTGTTTATTATTCTATTTTATTTATTTGTTTATTATTCTGTTTTATTTATCTGTTTATTATTCTGTTTTTATTTATCTGTTTATTATTTATCTGTTTATTACTCTATTTTATTTATTTGTTTATTATTCTGTTTTATTTATTTGTTTATTATTTTGTTTTATTTATTTGTTTATTATATTGTTTTATTTATTTATTCCCCCTCTAAATTAATTGGTTCATGCTTAGACCGAGAGATTCGCGAGGTAGATTCATTAGAGGACCCGAATTAGAGTTACCCTCTCCTTCCACCTCCATTGGTGAAACCTCGCCTAGATCAAACCATAGTGCACCCCCATTAGAAAATTTAGAGGATTTTGTTAACATGGCTGAAAATCCAAATGAGAATGGTGCTAGGACTCTTAAAGATTACCTACATCATAGTCTGACAGCCACACCATCGTGCATTATGTTTTCAGCAAATACCCGTCATCAAGATTTTAAAACAGGGATGATACAACTTCTCCCTACTTTTTATGGAATGGAAAACGAGAACCCCTATGTGCACATTAGAGAATTTGAGGAAGTAGTTGCGACTTTCTATAGTCACGATGCAACTAATGATATCGTGAGACTCAAGTTTTTTCCTTTCTCCTTTAAGGATAAAGCTAAGAGTTGGTTATACTCGTTGAGACCACGATCAATTGGGTCATGGAATGAGATGACTCAAGTCTTTTTTAACAAGTACTTCCCTCAACATAAGACTAACGCTTTGAAAAGACAAATCTCCACCTTTGCACAAAAGGAAAACGAGACTTTGTATCAGTCTTGGGAGAAATTTAAAGAGCTGTTAAGTATGTGTCCACATCATGGGTATGAAAATTGGCGTTTAGTGAGCTATTTCTATGAGGGTCTTACGTATAGAGAACACCAATTTGTCGAGATGATGTGTAATGGAGAGTTTCTGCAAAAAGACCCCGATGAGGCTATTGAGTACCTCAATGAGCTTGCTGAGAAAGCTCACACATGGACTGGACCTAGTGCTACTGATAGCAAAAATAGGTCACGACCTAGTGGTGGAGGAATCTACCATCTTAGGGAAGAGGATAACCTCAAGGCCAAGGTTGAAATGCTTACTAGGGAGTTGGAGGCATTAAAAACGAAAAAACCAACACACATGGTTAATCAGGCCGAACCTTTAGAATCATGTTTTGTGTGTGGCGGGGTTGATCATCCCGCCCAAGATTGTCCCACTTTTGTTGATATGAGAGGGCTGTATGAGGAACAATGCAATACCTTAGGCATGTATAAGAAGCCCTCAGCACCCTTCTCTAACACTTATAATCCGGGGTGGCGAAATCACCCCAACTTCAGTTGGAAATATGAAAATCAGCAGCATGTGCAGCCCTCTAGATCATACCCAGCACCTTATCATGCACCCTCATATTCTAGGAACTCTTTAGAAGACTCCTTACATACTTTTATAGAAGCACAAGGCAAGACAAACCAAAAGTGTGAGGCATTAATTACACAGTCGGTTGAGGAAAACAAAGAAATAAGGAGCCAAGTGTCTAAATTGATGAGCTCCTTTAGTGTGACTGAGTGAGGTAAGTTCCCTGCCCAAGCTCAGTCCATACCTCACGGTCAACATATGGCACAAGAAAATGTGAAAAAAGTAAATTCCATTGTGACCCGAAGAGGTAAGTCACTACACATTCCACTAGAGAATAAACCCGAGAATGTGAAGGGTCAAACCAATAGTGAGACCAAGTTGCCTAAAGACCCTGAAGTGACCCAAAGTCCTGTTAAGGCCCCATTCCCCCAAGCCTTAAAATCCAACAAGAAAAATCTGGAAATGAATGATGAAATCCTTGAGAACTTAAGGCAAGTGAAACTTAATCTTCCCCTTTTTCATGTGGTTAAACAAGTCCCCACCTATGCAAAAGTTCTCAAAGATTTATGCACAATTAAAAGGAAACATCATGTTAAGAAAACAGCTTTCCTAACTGAGCAAGTTAGTGCACTAATTGAGCAAAGAATTCCCCCGAAATACAAAGGTCCGGGTTGTCCTACCATTGCTTGCAGCATTGGAAATCATGAGGTTGGACAAGCCTTATTAGATCTGGGAGCTAGTGTAAACCTGATGCCATTTTCCATTTACTTACAGCTGGGGTTAGGAGAAATCAAACCAACTGGCGTGGTATTACAATTGGCTGATCGCTCAGTCAAGGTACCCCGAGGTGTGGTTGAGGATGTTTTGATTCAAATTGATAAATTTTATTATCCTGTTGATTTCTTAATTCTTGATACTACTTCTGCTGTAGACACTAACTTTAAAATCCCTTTGATTTTAGGTAGTCCTTTTCTTGCTACTGCAAATGCTCTAATAAATTATAGGAATGGTCTCATGAAGCTGTCCTTTGGCAACATGACCCTTAAAGTAAATATTTTCAATGTTGCAAAGCAGCCCGAAGATGAGGACGAAAACCACCAGCTTTACATGATCGAGTCACTCGTCAATGAGGGAGTTTTCTTAACTAATGGTTATGACCCTCTTGAAAATTTTCTTGTTAATTATGAGATAGATTTATTTGATGATAAAACTGATATAATTGATATATCTGCTGTTTTTGAAAAATCTTAGGATTATGGAAATCGGGCGTGGCAACCAAGGTTTGAGGAGCTGCCCGAAAGAAGCAAGACTCAAGTCCCCTCAAGTGTGGAAGCACCTAAAGTCAAATTGAAGCCACTACCTAAGGGTCTAAAACATGCCTTTCTCGGTCCAGGTGATACCTTTCGTGTTATAATTTCTTCTGAATTAACCGAGACCCAAGGTAAGAGATTAATTCAAACTTTAAATGAACACAAATCAGCCCTGGGATGGAGCATGGCTGATTTAAAGGGAATTAGTCCCCTAATCTGCTCCCATAAAATAAATCTGGATGAAGGAACTAGTCCTCGTAGAGACCCTCAACGTGGGCTTAACCCCACTATGAAAGAAGTAGTGAAAAATGAAGTGCTGAAACTATTAGATGTGGGTATTATATATCCCATAGCTGATAGTAAGTGGGTAAGCCCTACGCAAGTCGTTCCGAAAAAGTCCGGAGTCACTATAATAAAGAATGACCTAGGAGAGTTAGTCCCTACCAAACTTATGAACGGGTGGCGTGTGTGCATTGATTACAGAAAATTAAATGCTACCACCAAGAAAGACCACTTCCCACTCCCTTTTATTGATCAAATTCTTGAGCGTGTAGCTGGTCATCCCTTCTACTGTTTTCTAGATGGTTATTCTGGTTATTATCAAATAGAAATTGCATTAGAAGACCAAGAAAAAACCACCTTTACTTGTCCCTTTGGCACCTATGCTTTTCGTAGAATGCCATTCGGATTATGTAACGCCCCTGCTACTTTTCAACGCTGCATGATGAGCATTTTTAGTGACATGGTTGAAAATTGCATGAAGGTTTTTATAGATGACCTAATTGTTTTTGGATCTTTATTTAAAACATGCTTAATGAATTTAGAAAGAGTATTAATTCGCTGTGAGGAAAAAGAATTGGTTTTAAATTGGGAAAAGTGCCATTTCATGGTACCATCCGGTATTGTCTTAGGGCATATTGTCTCTTCTAAAGGAATAGAGGTTGATCAATCTAAGATTGAGTTAATCTCTAAGTTGCCTGCCCCTAAGATAATAAAGGATGTGAGATCTTTCCTTGGTCATGCTGGTTTTTATAGGAGGTTCATACAAAATTTTTCAAAAATATCTAGACCGCCATGCGCCCTCCTAGTTAAAGATACCCCCTTTGAGTGGAGTCAAGCTTGTCAAGAGGCCTTTAAAACGTTGATTGGCAAGCTTACTTCTGCACCTATAATGCAGTCGCCAAATTGGACTTTACCTTTTGAAGTCATGTGCGATGCTAGTGACTACGCTGTAGGTGCTGTTCTTGGACAGCGAAGGGAAGGTAAACCTTTTGTCATTTACTATGCTAGTAAGACTTTAAATAGTGCTCAAATGAATTACTCTACAACTGAAAAAGAGTTGCTAGCTGTAGTATTTGCTTTAGATAAATTTCGTGCTCATCTAATTGGTTCTCCTATCCTTATTTTTACAGATCATGCAACCTTCAAGTATCTTCTTACGAAGAAGGATGCTAAGGCACGACTAATCCGATGGATCCTCCTCTTGCAAGAATTTGATATTACCATCAAGGATAAAAAAAGGAGTGGAGAACTTAGTAGCTGACCATTTATCCAGACTCACTTTTGAGGACACTTGTGATGACATGCCAATCAAAGATGATTTTCCCGATGAGCAATTACTCTCCATTACTTCTCTACCATGATTTGCTCACATCGTAAATTATTTGGCTACAGGTGAGATACCTATGGATTGGAGCGCTCAAGACAAGAAGAAATTCTTATATGAGGTACATAATTTTTATTGGGATGACCCCTATCTTTTCAAGTACTGCCCTGACCAAATTCTAAGGCGTTGCATCCCTAATGAAGAGATTTCGAGTGTCTTAGAATTTTGTCACTCCCAAGCTTGTGGAGGCCACTTTTCGATGAAAAAAACCGCTGCAAAAATTTTGCAGTGTGGATTTTATTGTTCTACTTTGTTTAAAGATATAAACACCTATTGTCGCTTTTGTGAAAGATGTCAAAAGTTAGGAGCTATGTCTCACCGAAATATGATGCCCCTGAACCCTATTTTAGTGATTGAAATCTTTGATTGTTGGGGCATCGATTTCAAGGGACCCTTCCCTCCTTCCTTCGGGTACCAGTATATCATTGTAGCAATAGATTATGTATCCAAGTGGGTAGAGGCAGCAGCTTGTCAAAACAATGATAATGGAACGGTGATTAAATTCCTTAAAGAAAAGGCGTTATCTCGATTTGGTACACCACGTGCTATAATTAGTGATCGAGGTACACATTTTTGCAACTGTTCTTTTGAAGCTTTAATGAAAAAATTTGGGGTATTACATAAAATCTCTACTGCCTATCATCCTTAGACTAGTGGACAAGTAGAGCTTGCTAATAGGGAGATTAAACAAATTTTAGAAAAAACGGTTAACCCCGATCGCAAAGATTGGTCTTTGAGACTAACTGATGTGCTTTGGGCTTACTGTACAGCCTTTAAAACTCCCTTAGGTATGTCACCCTATCGGCTTGTTTTTGAAAAGCCTTGCCACTTACCCGTGGAGCTCGAGCATCGAGCTTATTGGGCCATCAGGTCTTTCAATTTTGACATGGGCGAAGCGGGTAAACTTCGAAAATATCAGCTGACCGAGTTAGAAGAATTAAGAAATGATGCTTATGAAAATTCTAGAATCTATAAGGCTAAGATGAAAGTATTCCATGACAAAAACATTTTGAGAAAAACATTTAAACCCAATGATCGGGTATTCTTATACGACTCTAGACTTCATAAGCATCCTGGAAAACTTCGGTCAAGATTGACCAGCCCTTTTATAGTAAAAAATGTTTTTGAAAATAGGGCGGTAGAAATTGAGGATACTAGAGATGGTCGGGTCTTTAAAGTAAACGGTCAATGACTTAAGATCTTAATTGATAGACATGATCCGGAGATGGAAGATATTCCACTTATGGATCCAGTCTATTCACCTTGACCACACAACAAAGGTACGTTATTCCTTTTAATTTTTGTTCTGTTTTTAGTTAGTTCTCATTCAATCTTAATTGTTAGTTTTTAGTTTAGTTCAAATTTCAAAAAAAAAAAAAATAAATAAAATATTAATATTTCGTTGTCAAGTCTTTATTAACTTAGAATTTTGGTTGTGTTAAGTCTATTTTAATTTTTAGTTTCTAGTTGATTTCAGCGAAAAGAACGGTATGCAGTTCAATTAGTGGTGCGCAATTTTCAGCTTCTGTGCATTTTTGGCCACACAGGGAGTTTCCTTTCCTTTTTCTTTTACATTGAGGTCAATGCAATGTTTAGGTTGGGGGTGGAGGAAACATATTTCTTTTTTTTTTTTTTTCATTGAACTGCTTGGTGTCACTTTCTTTCTTTTCGTTGTTAGGATAAAAAAATAAAAAAAAATTGTTTGTTTGTTTTTAGCATGCTTTGTGTTAGCCTTGGAGTTAATTCACATATCAATGATATGAGCTTAATCGAGATAGTATATAGCATTTAGAAGAAGTTAAATCTTGCTTCGCTTTGAGAATAAATTAAGTGTCAATTTTTCTTTGGTTTGAGACTCTAGTTTGTGGTAAGATTGCATGATTAGTCTAAAGCATTTGGAGAAGTTTTATGCGTGGTTGTTTTGTGAATACTTTTTCGGTCTCTGCAAGCTCTAGAACTTATTTGATAATCACTTGAGGCGAAAATCATAGAATGCACACTACTTAGGATATGATGTAGGCCATTTTTGGACCGTTTGAGCCTTTTTAAACTTACCCTTGTTATATTTATCGCTAGTCATCTATTTGAGCCTTTTTCTTGAAAAGAAAAATTGAGCCTTGTTTCTTTCGATAAACCATTTACTTACCTTTATGAGCCTAAATTATTTTATCCTTACCTCTCTTTTAAAAAGAACTTAGTTATACACATGTTGTGAGAAGCACTTAAAAGGAGTAAGGGTGGAAATATGAGAAAATATTACTACCATAACCCAAGTACATTAAAAGAGATAAGTTGGGGGTTGTGGAAAAGAAAAGAAAAGAATGAAAGAGGAGGTGAATGGTCTTATGCCAAAATAAAAATAAAAATAAGAGAAAAAATGAATTATGACAAAGAAAGAAGAAAAAAAAATGGTGATTTATTACGAGAAATGCTCGAAAAATGGTTAAAAGAGTTGGGTGTTGAAGTAAGGTTATCTTGTGCTTAAAGTGGTTGTGTTTAAATTAAGAGACTTAGTTCTTTTATTTGTTTAAACTTTCCCATTCTTTCTTGACCTTTACCCTAGCCTAACGTTGCAAGCTTATTAAAGACCTATTGATTCGATGAAGTGTGATTTTTCTACATAATGGAGAGTGATTTGAAAAGTGAGCATATGGAGCTTGATTTGTGATTGATGTCACGCAAATTAATATGTTTTTAGAGGCCAAGACTTGTATTCATGCTATGTTGTGCATAAAATCATATGGGTGTTCGGACTAATGTATTGTGGTAAGATGGATGGTAAGAGTCGATAACGATTTTAAGGTTGACATTTGGATTATTCTTGGACCTGAGTGATATTTAATGATTCTATGTGCTGTATGTTATGCATGATTTTTGAGATAGATTTTTGAATCACTCTTGGTTAACGCCAGCATTGCTGTATTTTGCTTTGATTTCTAAATAAAGAATTCATTTCATGCCTTTCGCTTGAATTGCTAGGGACTAGCAATAAGCTAGTTGGGGGTTGTGATGAGAGTCATAAAATGCATCTAAGCAATACTTAATTGTTAACATTTTAGGGTTGATCTCGGTCATAATCACACTTTTACATGTTGATAACTCTAAAGTGATATTCATAAATCATTGACTTAATTCGATGCATTTTCAGGTGCTTTGAGTACAAAAGAGATAATAAAGCGATCCATGTTTAAAGTACCAAAAGATCTTGGGTGTCGGTGCTCGTTTTTGTCCAAGGTTTATACATATCCAAACATGATTCAAAGATGGTTAAAGTCTAAACCAAGGCTGGAGTAATAAAGTACAGTAAGCTAAAAGACTGCACACAAGTGTGTGCATCACTTTGGAGCAAGTTAAGGGTAGGCACATTAGTGTGTGCACTCCTGCATACAAGCTGAAGGAGTTTCACTGAATTGCCAGAATTTCCCGCACAGATCAATCATCTTTGCAGATTAAACTGTATTGATGTAGGAAGAACCAGATGATGAGCCATCTATGCTTAGAAAGATCCATAAGTCTATTTTCTGGAGAATTTTACGGTTCATAAAAAGGATTTTTCTAGAGAAATTTATGGCAGTTTTAGTGGAAACAGTTCAGGCCAGCATAGCAGGCCCAGACGCACAGCAGGCCCAGGCGCACAGCACAGCCCACTCGCCTCTTGACCGGATTAGGGCGAGCAAATGACATTCTCCAAGACCAAAACACCCCCCTCATGCTCTATAAATATATCTTTATGGAGTGTGCAGCTGGGTATTTGAAGAGAGAAAGGAAGGAAGAGAGAAAAAAGAGAGGATTCAAGGGATCCAAATCCAGCATTCTTCCATTTTATTTCTAAGTTTTCTTTGGTTGCAAATCAAGGGGAGAACATTCATATTGTTCATCCACCTTAAAATCCATGGCCAAATCAAGGGGATAGCATCCTTATTGTTCTTCCACCTTGATTTCCATGGCCAACTAATCATTTTACAAGGGAAAGGGATGAATCTTTAGGGATTTCTTGTTCTTTATTTCCTGTTCTTGATTCAGTTGTATGGATTTATTGTTAAATATTGTTTATGAATTATTCAATTGATTAAGTAAGAAGATTTGAGTTCATGTGATAGATGTACTTTTTATTCTTCTTCTTTTAGACTCTCTTAATCCGGTGATTGCATCATTCTCCTCCATTGAGGTTGCTTGGATGTGATTGATTCCGGTAGATTTATCTTATTGATTGTCCATTACTGCGATATTGTCTTTTAAGATATATTGTCGTTTCTTGATAATCTTTAAGATCGGTCATGTGTGCATGAGCCGAAATCAATGATTAATTCGTAGCAATTATATAAGAGTTGTAAATGTGCTTGATTGAATATATTCCGATTGCTTGTTTGGGAGTTGAAACTTGCAATCGAGATAAAATCAATTGAATCAAGAGTGGAAATAGGGAACAAACCTAAAGAGAATTCCCGGAACCTTGTTATTTCTCATTTATATTTCATTTACATTTACGCAATTTTCTTTTACATTATTTCACCATCAAAGCTCAAAAATCTTGAATTTAACTTTTATCGTTCGTTTTAAGGTTCACACATTTTCCTTTGTACTTAACTTGTTTCCCTGTGGAATCGACACCCCAAAGCCGTACTACAATAACTGTGTTATACTTTGGGCGTAATCAAGTTGTCTGGTTTGCCTCTTAATAAGGAGATTGAGTTTTCTATTGAGGTGATTCCAAGATTAACACCCATATCTATAACACCTTATAAAATGGCACCAGCTGAATTGAGAGAGTTGAAGGTTCAGCTTCAGGAGTTGCTAGATAAACAGTTTATTCGACCTAGTATGTCACCTTGAGGAGCCCCTGTATTGTTTGTCAAGAAAAAAGATGGGATAATGAGGTTATGTATTAATTGTAGACAGTTGAATAAGATCACCATCAAGAATAGATATCCTTTGCCCAGGATAAATGATTTATTCGAAGAGTTACAAGGAGCTAGGGTGTTTTCTAAGATAGATCTGAGATCGGGTTATCATCAATTGAGCATAAAGGAGGGGGACGTGCCTAAGTCTTCTTTTAGGACACGTTATGGCCATAATGAGTTCCTGGTCATGCCATTTGGGTTGACTAATGCTCCTGCAACATTTATGGATCTAATGAATCGGGTGTTTAAACAATTTTTGGATAGATTTGTGATTGTATTTATTGATGATATTCTGGTATATTCCAAGAATGAAGAGGAGCATATGCAACATTTAGAGATAGTGTTGGAAATTATGAGGATAGAGAAATTATATGCAAAGTTCTCTAAGTATGAGTTTTGGTTGAGTGAATAATCTTTCTTGGGGCATGTTGTGTCGGGAGAGGGAATAACAGTTGACCCACAGAAAGTAGAAGCAGTGTTGAATTGGAAAAGACCCACTGGTGTAACTGAAGTTAGAAGCTTTTTGGGGTTGCCTGGTTATTATAGGAGATTCATCCACAAATTTTCTATGATTGCTAGACCATTAACTAGATTGACCAGGAAGGACGTGAAGTTTAGATGGTTAGAGGAATGTGAGAGAAGTTTCCAGCTGTCAAAAGAAAAATTAACTACTGCCCCGGTATTAGTGCTTCTTTTTGGTGATGAAGGATTTGTGGTATATAGTGATGCGTCTCATCAGAGGTTGGGATGTGTGTTGATGCAACATGGGAGAGTTATAGCTTATGTATCTAGGCAATTGAATAACCATGGGAGGAATTACCCGACCCATGATTTAGAATTGGCTGCCATCATTTTTGTTGTGAAGATTTGGAGACATCATTAGTATGGAGCCAATTGTGAAATTATTACTGATCATAAAAGTTTGACGCATTTAACTACCCGAAAAGAGTTGAATTTGAGGCAGAGGAGGTGGATGGAATTGATTAGTGATTATGACTGCACAATTCATTATAATCCAGGAAAGGCTAATGTAGTAGCTGATGTATTGAGTAAAAAGGCTACAGGGAGATTAGCTGCTATTGGGAGTCATAATACTAGCTTGATGATAGAATTAAGAAGAATGAGGGTGCAGTTGAGTGTCAATGATAGAGGAGTATTGATGGAAAATATGGTGGTACAATCTTCTATTATTGATTGTTTATTACAGATACAAGGTAGAGATAAGGGGATAGAGAAGATCAGACGGGAAATGTTAAGTGGGAAGCTGACTGAGTTTAGAATTAGGGGAGATAGTATGGTGATATTGGGATATAGAATTTGTGTTCCCAATGAGGTGGAGATAAGAAAGGAAATATTAAGGGAGGCTCATGATTCTGTATATTCCATGCACCCAGGTAATAATAAGATGTACAGGGGATTGAGACAAAATTATTGGTGGTTAGGGATAAAGAAAAATATAGTGGAACATATTTCTAGGTGTTTGACTTGTTAGCATGTGAAATTTGAGAATAGACATCCAGCAAGTTTATTACAACCTCTTCCAGTACCTGAGTGGCCATGAGAAAATGTGAGTATGGATTTTGTCTCTGGTTTTCCCCGTACCTAGAAAGGACATGATGTTGTGTGGGTTATAGTGGATAGACTTTCTAAGTCTTCACATTTCCTTCCTATTAAAACTACTTGGAGTCCTGAAAAGTTGGCTGAGTTGTATGTAACAGAGATATTAAAATTACATGGAGTACCCTTGAGCATTGAGAGATTCTAGATTTACCTCTAGATTTTGGAGAGGTCTTCAAAAAGCTATGGGTACGCAATTACAGTTTAGTATAGCTTTTCATCCACAAACTGATGGGTAGACGGAGAGAATCATCAGAATACTAGAAGATACACTGAGAGCAAATGTATTGAGTTTTTCAGTGAGCTGGGATGCTTATTTGCTTTTGATCGAGTTTGCATATAATAATTAGTATCAAACTAGTATTGGGATGGCACCATTTGAAGCTTGATATGGTAGGAGGTGTAGAACTCCAGTATGCTGGGAGGAAGTTGGAGAGAGAAAGATATTTGGTCCAAAAATGATAGATTTGACTACTGAGAGGATCAAACTGGTTAGAGAGAACCTTAGACCAGCACAGAACTGACAGAAGGGATATGCTGATAGTAGAAGATGACCTCTCAAGTTTCAAGTTAGTGATTGGGTATTTTTAAGAGCGTGTTGAGATTTAAAAAGAAAGGAAAGTTGAGCCGAGATTTGTGGGGTCATATGAGGTGATTGAGGGAGTTGGACCAGTAGCATATAGATTGGATTTGCCTCTAGAGTTAAAGAAATTACAAACTGTGTTTCATGTGTCACTTTTGAGAAAGTACTTACACGATGAATCCCATAGTATCTCTAATCAAGCGATAGAACTTCAGGAAGATTTGACTTTTGTGCAAGTATCGATCAAAATTCTAGACAGAAAGGAACAAGTCTTGCACAATAAAGTCATTCATTTGATTCAAATATTATAGCGAAACAAAGATGTCGAAGAAGTCACTTGGGAGCATGAAGCAAGAATAAGGAAAGAATACCCCCAACTCTTTCATGAATTAGGTAAGGAAATTTCAGGGATGAAATTTTTGTAAGGTGGGTAGAATTGTAATACCCGTATTCGTAAAGAAAGAGTAAAGAAGTAATTTAATAAATATGACATGAAATTAAAATAATATATATATGCAAAATATTTAATTTTTATAAAATAATTATTTTTTTAAAAAAGGACCGCGTGGATAGCATGTAAGGAAAAAGAAAAAGAAAAAGAAAATTTGTGGAGGATAAGAAGAAGAAATGGAAAGAAAAAAAAAGTTTTCCAAAAAAAGGGGGGGAGGGGGGTTACAACACATGGACTTCCAGGTGTTGCTTCAAAATTTTTATTTTGCTGCATGTTAAGCAGCTCAAAAGCGAAACAGTGGAAAACAACGACAAATTTATATATATATATATATATATATATATATATATATATATATATATATATATATAATTTGTTCTTTACTTTAATTATACTTACCAAATCTTGATTGATTTTCTTCCTTTTACAATTTAAACTACTCTATTTCTTTAAACACTTGGGACCGAAAGAAAGGTTGAATAAGTAAAATTTTGAAGAGAATTACAAGAGAATTTTATAGAGAGTCACGGGAAGCTCTAAGAAAAACAAAATGTAATAACTTGAAGTTTATTTTTGGAATTTAGCATATATGAAATTTCCAGAAATTCAATGTGGGAATTTTCAAAGGGTGTGAATTATGGAGAAATTGAAGAATAAATTAGAAATTTAATATAAATATTATGTTAGGTGTTAACGATCAGCAATCGGAAAAAATTGCTGAAGGAGCAAGAAAGACAAGGAGGTGATCCACGAGTAGCTTTAAGTGCTATGTGGTGAGTTAGATTTACTTTAAGTAATCAAGATAAATATGAAATATATAATGATAATATTTGAATAAATTATTAACTTATGATTTGATGATAGATGAAAGTTGTTTGATGGGTATAATAGGTATAATTGATACGTGGAAAGTTATTATATGAGAAGTAATATTATTGGAATAATGAGTCGATTTAATAATGAAGGTAATAAATGAAATTCTTGACGAGTTATGGTTGATAAATTGATATGATATATAAAGAGAAGAATTTAGTGAAATTGATCAAATAATAATTTGAGAAAAAACATGATAGCTAAATTGAATGTCTGAATACATGCTTGTTTTTATATTATTATTCATATGCATATTTCATATCATTGTTCATATGCATATGCATAAAATAAAAGAACCGAGAGGGGGCCGGTCTAAATGAAAAACCATGACAGCCGATATATGCTGAAAATAAATGAAAACCGTGACAGTTAGTATATGCTGAAAATAAAAGAACCGAGAGGGCAACTAGTCTAAATAAAATAAAAGAATCGGGAGGGCAGTCGGTCTAAGATAAAAATATGTTGACATGTGAGAAAACGTTCCCTAATAATAATTCATGCATTCCATCTGTTTTAAATATTAATTTTATTACTGAAATGCTGAAGTGTTGTTTTGTTATTGTAAATTTATTTATAGATGAATGAGTCTCACTGAGAGACAGTTATGGTGAGAAAGAAACATGGAAGTATGATATGATAAGAACTATCTAAATGGTAGACTATATGCTGTAAATCTCATAATGAGGTAACTATGAGATAATTGATGGTCTTAAGGTGAACAAATATATAAGAAGAAGAGATTGATAGAGAATGGGGCTTATGATATGTGTAGTGAAAGTAGAATGTTATTATCAAGTTATATGAGATATAAATGATTAAATATTAAAAGACTATTTATATAAATTGAATATTTCTAGTAAATTTATTTCATTGAGCTTGTGAAGCTCATCCCTCAATGTTAAATGATTTCAGGCAGTAGGCAAGACAGATAGTTAGTGAGCTGAGATTCAGACGAATTCATTTTCTGTAAGCCACGTGGTCCACATCCTCAAACTAATGAGAAAAAAAAAACATTTGTAAATATTCATGCATATTATGTTGTATACAATGTTTAAGTTGAGATATGAATGATGTATCTCCCCTGTTACGGATTGAGGATTGATGTAAATACTTGTAGTTGGTAAATTGTTATTGTTGCATATATATGTCATGCTGGGATTTTCAAAATGTGATGACACCGTCTTGGGGATGGCCAACCCGGGATAGGTCGTTACAAGACGTCTCCATGATGATTAGATTAGCCCAGTGAGGGGAAGTGATATGTTTGCACATTTTATTGCATAACATTGCATTTCATGGATGTATTGTGATTGGCCCATGAGGGGTGCGTGTGTTATGATTGGCCCATGAGGGGCATATATTGTGATTCGCCTATGAGGGACATATATTGTGATTCGCCTATGAGGGACGTATTTTAATTGTCCCCTGAAAGGTTGGGTGACATGTTTGACCATTGAAAAGGGTAAAATTATTGATTGTATAATATTTAATGTATCGTGAGTTATATTGTTTATAAAGAATTGATGCTATGATATGTATGGAAAAATAGTTATGAACATTGGTCAAATAGTTGGTGTGGTGTAACCTATTTCTTGAAATAAGAAAACGAGAAAAACAATTAGTTTAAGATCCAAAATTTCTTAACAGCTATGATTTGGATCAAAGAAGATTTATATTATGTTTAACAAAATTTAAAGATGTAAGTACTTAAGTCCTATTACGATTATTATTAGTAAGTTGATTTCCTCACTGAGCTTTATCGCTAATTCTTCTATTATTTTACTAACTTTTCTGGTTAAGTCTGGGAGGCTATGATCGAGTTGAGAAGTATCCTTGTCTATGACATCCTCGTCTCTTGGACTCCTCGGGAGTCTAAGTTTAGTTTAGAGTTAAACCATATTTTAAGTTTGTGTATTGTACTTGTAAAGTTATAAAAGTCGAGTTATGTATTTGGAACGTTTTATTAAATCTAAATCATGTGTTGTACTTAAATTAAATTCCTGGAAAAGTTTGTTGCTTGTATTGTGAATTGTATAATTGCATATGGTTCGAGTCACTCGGAGCTAAAAAGTTGTGATACCTCATCGGGTAGGGCCCACTCGGGGATGGGTTGTTACAGAAGTTGTAGTTCTTCTTCTGTTCAAGTGAACTTTGAGGCTCAGGGGCCATAGTTCTACTTTGGCAGGAACTGTAGGCTGGAGTCATTGATCTACTTATTGTAGGGATCATAGGGCTCAAACCTTAGTATCTTCACAGGCTAAATTGAGATTATTTTTGTCATAGCTTCTTCTTCAGGTGTTTGGTTGGGACCTTCATCCTGTATTGGTGGAGATGTAACGAGGCCATAATCCTTCTTCTCTCAAGTGATCTATGAGGCTTGGGGGTTGTAGTTCTACTTTGGCAGGGATTATATGGATGAAATCACTATCCCACTATGATAATAATTGCAGGACACGAACTCTTAAACCCTTGTATGGTGGCTTTTAAAGCACTTAGTTTTACCTCGAGAGGAATTATTGACTGTAGTATGCTTCTAAAGAGAAGCGAAGGTGACTGAAGTCATGATTCTTTCTAGCCGGAGTGGAAGTTTATAGCTTTTAAAGCTCTTAGTTTGACTTCAAGAGGAATTGTTAACTATAGTCTACTCTTGAAGAGGAGCAAAGGTGATTGAAGTCATGATTCCTTCGGCCTGAAGTGGAATTTGTGGATTTTGAAGCTGATAAGTGCTTAAATAGTCATATTTAAGCCCCTTAATTTACACTTGTTAGGCTCTTTATTTATCGATTTCAGTAGATTCTACTTCATTTTCGTGTTTTGTGTGTTTTTCACAAGACTTGACAAAAATATGATAATTTGGAGCTTTAAGGAGCAAAAGTCAAGTTATGTCATCCAGCAAGGTGCGCTCGAGCACACCTCCTTTGTGATCGAGCACACAGGCACACGAGCGCACTTAAAGAAGGCTCGAGCGAACACATGCGCTCGAGCGCATACCGCATACGATTGAGCGCAACCACTACAGAGGCGACAGAGCCAGATATAGAAAGAAGTCTTCGGATTCCAAATAGGAAATTAGGGTTTCGGGACACCCTGAGGACCCTATAAATAGCCCTGTAAAACATATACGCCACACCTTTTATTTTGAATTTTGAAGTAGCAAGCTTAGGAGAGGAATTCACGACTCATCTCCCGAGTCTTCTTTGGCTTTATTTTTCCATTTTTATTTCATTATGTTGAGAATGTTTAGTTTAACTAACGTGTGTAACTAAACTCTTATAGGGCTCGATTGAAGCCCTAGTTATGCTTTTCCACATATTTATTGATTGATTACCTTTGCTATAGCCTTGTTAAAATGTTTAACTTGATTAATGTCTGTTTGTATTTAAATTCCTCATATGTGTGTGTCTGATCAACGTATGCATGTGGTATGGATAAGTTAGTCGAATCAATTTAGATGACTGAGTCCTGGGTTCGACATTAGTAACAAGAGATATCCACACCGGATTCTCGGGTTAATCAACATGGGAAACCGGGAGAAGACCAAGCCTTAGGTCCCGTGTGGTTGCCGATCTCTACAGCCCTCATGCTTTCTTAAGGAACAACTCAGTATACACCCATGCTGAATCCCTTAAGAGAGAAAAGAGTTAGAGTATACACCATGCCTAGCTCATTGCATCAGGAGATCAATAGCTGAAGGTGTGGACCAAGCCCTTAGGTTGGCAACCATTAAATATTCATAATAAGGCTAGAGCATTGGCACCTTACTTAGTGGGAAAGTATAATTAGTGGTGGATATCGTAGTCCTATGTTCTCATTATTATTATTCACTCACAAACAACAACTATTTCTCTTCTTACTTTGAAGAAACTAATTCTAAAATAAAATTCACCAATCCCTGTAAAAATGATCTCGCACTTGCACACTATGTTACCATTGATCTTGTGCACTTGCAAGTAAAACTAGTACGGTTATTTGCATATTTATTTAGGTAGATAATCGTGCCAACAAGTTTCTGGCGCCGTTGCTGGGGATTGCGCTAAATTTCTTTTAGAATTAATTTTTCGTTTAATTATTGTTATTACTTTTTATTCTATTCCTATTTAAAGAAATTTTCAAGTTTCTGTTTCTGTCTTACTTTTTTTGTTTCATTAGAAACCTAATCAAACTCTTTTTTTTTCTCTGTTTCAGGTACTCCAATAGAACTCTCTGTGCCACTTGTGATTGAGCGCACTCCTCTGTGCGATTGAGCGCAATTTAGGCAGTGAGTCACCCGGGCAGTAGTATTCAACTGCTGCATTGAAGTTGTTTTTCTTGATTCATGCACGGGCTTCGTTCCAGACATCCAACATTTTTTCCCATTGATCCTGAGCTTGAGTAGACTATCTGACAAAGACTTAGAGACAACTCGGAAGAGGTAAAAGGAGGAATTGAGGAAGAAGTGCCAATAGCAGAACAAATAGCCGAGCAGCAACCACCTGAGCAGAGGCTGATGAAGCAATCCTTCATCCCACAGAACCTCGATCAACCATCGTGCATTGCATATCAACCTGAGGCTGAAGGAAACTACTACATATCTCCGCAGATACTCAGTGCACTGACTCACTTTAGGGGTACACTTAGTGTGGATCCACACTTGCACCTTCGAGAGTTCTTCGACCTTTGCAAATTCCAGCATATCCGAGGCTTAGACTAAGAAGGAATAAGGTTAATTCTATTCCCTTTTTCCTTAAAAGATAATGCTAAACTTTGGTATAATTCTTTGCCTACAATTTCCGTTCACACTTGGGAGGAGTTGGCTAGCAAATTCCTAAGGAAGTTTTTCCCAGCCCAAAAGACGAGGCAAATGAGGAAGGAAATTCAATCCTTTAAACAAAAAGATGGAGATCTATTCTTCGAGGCCTGGGGACACTTTAACGAGCTACTACTCAAATGCCCCCACCACAACCTACCTCAAGACGAACTGGTACAAGCTTTCTATGAAGGTTTGAGTGACTCTAACAAAAATATTGTGGATTCAGGTTGTGGAGAAGTGCTGATGGAGAAAAGCAACGAAGAAACAATGGAACTCTTTGAAACCCTAAAAGAGCACACACAGCAGTTCTCCTCTCGAGGTAGACATATAACCAAGAGTAAGGGTATGTATGAGGTAAGCTTAAATGGAGGATCATCTCCTCAAATAGCTGTTGTGGAGAGGAAGCTAGACCTATTGGTTAAAACTATGGCTACTCAGAACACCTCATCTAACCCACTAGCTACACCACTCCAAATATGTGCCATTTGCTCACAATTTGATCATAATACTGATACATGTCCCTTATATTCATCTGCAAATCATGAACAAGCTAACTTTGTGGGACCAAACAATTATCCGCCGAAGAACAACCCTTATGCAAACACATACAACCCTGGATGGCGGAATCACCCTAATTTTTCATGGAGCAACAATCAAAACAATCAAGGGTAGTAAAGAAACTTCCAACCAGAAGCCCACTTAGCTCATGAGACAAAGAAGAATGACCTCGAAAGTCTTGTGAGGCAATCGGCATCTCAACAGCAACAACTCTTGAATACACATGAACAATTCAAGGAAGAAACGAGGCAATTTCGGACTGAAATGAGGCAAATCACTGCAAAAAATGATCAAGCCATTCAAGGACTAGAGGTATAAATGGGACAATTGGCCAAGGAACTGAGTACCAGAAAGCAAGGAGAGCTTCCAGCCTAGCCACTACCTAATCCAAGAGGACATCAGCAACTGAATGCTGTAACAACCTTAAGAAGTGGTAAGATCATCGGCACCAATGAGCCTACACAAGCATCTCCAGACCAAGCCTCCACATCTAAGGTAAGTCAGATGGAAAAGGTAAATGAACCTCCACCCTTCCCTCAAAGTTTAGTAAAATCTAAAAAGGAAACTAAACTAAGTGATATTTTCGAAACTTTGAGAAAAGTGGAAATAAACATTCCTTTATTAGATGCAATAAAACAACTTCCTGCTTATGCTAAGTTTTTAAAAGATTGTTGCACTAGCAAAAGGAAGTTTCAGGAGCATGAGACGGTAGCCTTGACCGAAAAGGTGAGTGCTGTACTATTAAGAAAATTACCACCAAAACTAAAAGATCCAGGTAGTTTTACTATTCCTTGCAGGCTAGGTGACCAGATTTTCGAGCATGCATTATTGGATCTAGGCGCGAGTCTCAACTTGTTACCATACAGTGTATTCGAGACACTAGGTTTGGGGGAACTCTAACCAACCTCCATTACTTTGCAATTGGCTGACAGAAGCATCAAACGACCGAGAGGTATCCTCGAGGATGTTTTGGTAAGAGTAGGTAAATTTATTTTACCTGCTGATTTTATTGTGCTAGACATAGAGGAATGCCATATGCTTGTACCGCTCCCTATCATCTTAGGGATACCATTTATGATCACTACTGACACGAACATTAATGTAAAAAGGGGCATTGTCACTATGAGAGTAAATGATGAAGAGATAGAATTCAAAATATTTAATACACTAGACTTCACTAAAACTGATGATGAGTGTTATAATGTGAGCTTCATGCAAGGTATTGGTGAGAAAGTTTCTAAGGTCCATTACATTGTTCCATTGGAGACCATCCCCAACCATGCTGACATGAGATTGGACATTAGGCCAGAGGATGATAATGTAATTAAAGATATCAATGGAGCTATGCATACCATCAAGAGCACACCTAAGCCTTCAAGTAAGTATAGTCCTCTAGTTAAAAATCTTGAACTTACTACTACTACTTTTCCTTATTTTATTGACCAGGCACAAAATTGGAGACAAAGTAGCTATCGATGGTACTGGAACCACCTGATGTGGGCCCTAAGTGCCTACTTCAAGGGAAGTAGCATTGAAGCTACCATAGAGAGCGCCTGAGAAATTTCACTTTATAACATATAGCTCATGTGCCTCTATCAAGGTTAGTGGTACTGAGGCCACTACAAGATGGTAAGACTATATCCTTACTATTTTTCCCCTTACTTATTTCTTTATTTTGACTCTTTTTATTATCAACAAATTTCTATCTTGCGATTGAGCACACACCACATGCGCTCGAGCACCCTCTTGCCCTGCACTCCATTGCGCGCGAGCGCATCACATTAAGCAGTTGTGCACAAGTGCGATCGAGTGCATCTAATAAATGTGCTTAAGCACATTTGGGGCAGAACTCAGGGGCTCAATTTAAAAACACTTAACTTGCCCATTTTTCCCTTACTCTCAATCGCAAGCTACCTTCTCCTCGTTCGCACTTTCTAACTCCAAGAAATCATTACCCACTCACTACAACCCTCACTATCACTCATAAATTCACTGCTCACACCACCACAAACATCCTCCATCCCATTTACATACTTTAACTCCATCTCTTTCCTTGTTCACAACCACCTCACAGCCACAAACCCACACGGTATACATTTTAAATTGTTTTCCAAAAATCACGTGCACACACCAGTTTCTTTACAATATTTTTCTCTTATTATATGCTATCTTGTGTGTTAATTGAATCTTTTCATGTTTACAGGAGGTTTGGGTCATATTTAGGTACTGTGCACAAGCTACGCGTATTTGGCGCACAACAACTGTTTGATAAATTGCCTAAGTGATTGCGCTCAAGCATCCAACACCAGTGATCAAGTGCACGTCCTATAAAGCGATCGAGTGCACAACGTCTGTGATTGAGCACAATTTTGACAATAACAATAGTTCATATTTTAGAATATGGCCTCCACTTCCTGAGCTTCCCGCAGCCGCCAACAAACATCCCGACCCAGTTTCGAGCAGCGTGAAATACTGTTCGAGACCACATTCAATGTAGATAAGGACTTCAAGAGTCTGGATACCACAAGATGGGCAGTCCAGGAGTTCAAGAGCTGGGGTCTCAAGAGGCTATTCAAGCTAGTCTGTTCAACGGCATACACTCGGTTCGTGGTTAACTTTTACGAGAACCTAACCTATGACTACACCAGGCCAGAGATCATATCTTCTTCAGTCCAGGGTAGATTCATATAGCTGACCACCACCGACATAGCCAGTTCTTTACACTGTAGTGTTGAGTCCCCATCGGAGGACAGCCACATGGTGGAGCAGCCTGACCCGTTCCCTCTACCACACATCATAGAGGATATATGTGCGGGCTAGTATGCAGACCGCCACAACAATGCAGGGAGTCGATTGAGGTTGCCTCCCCGTTTATGGTTCGTTGACTCAATCTTGCAATGTAATGTGTGTCCTTTGGGGCATAAGACATAGAGGCGGGATTAGTTTCTACAGGCTCTCTACGCCTTTCACCGGGGTCATTGGTACTCCATCCCAGTAGTTATATAGAGTCAGATGCATAAGTTCTAGAATAGGGTGCATAACCGGTAGACGACCACAGCAAATGCCTGGGGCCTTCCTTTCCCCTTCTTGCTCAGTCACATCTTCAAGAAGAAAGGGATTAGAGGCTCCTCTATAGATGGCCCGGTTAGTGATCATCCCTTCTTTGGGAGAGCCTAGTGGAGCCTCAGCCAATCTTACATGCCTCGAGGACCCCGGGCGCAGATTCCAACTGCAGAGCCTGTGGTAAATGATCTAATAGAGGCCGAGCATCCTCTAGTGAGCCCTACATAGGAGAAGGACCATCCAGACATGGGATCCATGGAGTATCAGCACCTTTTAGATGAGCTGTCTTCCTTCTGCTGTGAACTGTCTAACATCCGCCGGGAGGATCGTGAGGCAGCCCGTTTGATCCATCAGTGGATCGATGGGTTAGAGGCGTACTTTACACGATAGGAGGCTATGTTACAGCTATCCTTGACCGCCTACCTCCTGCACCCACAGATGATCAGCAGTGAGAGGATACCCTGTCTAGCTGAAGACGTAAACTTAGCGCTAATGGGAGGCACCCCAGACATATCCTTTTCATTTTAGTACTTTTCTTGTGTTTATGTTTATATTTACATTATCCTTCTTTTTTGCTTCTCGAAACAACATTTTTTTTTTCTTTTTCAGGTACTGAGTGAGTGCATCCAGTCTAAGTTTGGGGGCATGTTACGAGCAAAGCAAGGATCTGGATAGTTTTACTATTCTATGTAGGATAGGTGATTAGTTGTTTGAGCGAGCATTACTAGATTTAGGAGCAAGTGTCAATTTGCTACCATATACAGTAGTTGAAAAGCTAGGTTTGGGGGAGCTTCAACCAACCTCCATCACTTTGCAATTGGCAGATAGAAGCATCAAAAGACCTAGAGGTATACTTGAAAATGTCTTGGTCAAGGTAGGTGAGTTTATTTTTCCTGCTGACTTCATTATATTAGATATGGAAGAATGCCCTATGCCATTACCTCTACCCATCATCTTAGGAAGACCCTTTATGAGAACGGCTGATACAATAATTAATGTAAAAAATGGTATTGTAAGTATGACGGTAAATGGAGAGACAATAGAATTTAAGATATTTGATGAAATGAAATTACCCCAAGATGATAATGATGATGAATGTTTTAATGAATGTATGATGCAAAGTGTTGTCAAGCAAGTTTTTCAGGTCCATCACACTGATCCATTGGAGGTCGCCCTCACCCATAGCTTCAAAAGATCGGATATTGAGCCTGCATCAGAAACTGTCCCTAATAACATCTTGGAAGCTATGCACCTCCCTAAAGTCTATCCTATCCATCCAAGACCGGGTGATAAGAAGAAATCACATTTGAATACACTAAAAGGATTGAGTCATGATGAATGTACAACACCACCAAGAGCATTTGAGCCACATAAAGTGAACTTTAAGTACTCCCTGCCAAAAGACTAAAGTTGATAGAATACCCCGTCTGGCTGAAGACGTTAGACTTAGCGCTCATGGGAGGCACCCCAAAGCATATCCTTTTCATAGTTTATTATTAGTCTTTCATAGTTTACTTTTCTATTGTTGTTTATTACTTGTTTTCCATTTTATGTCTGTTTTTCTTTCTTTTTCAAGGACAGCGTGAGTGCATCCAGTTAAAGTTTGGTGGCGTGCTACGAGCCATGTCAGCCATCAGTTCTCCATCTCCCAAGTTAGCTCCTTCCATGCTATTCACACATTGGGGACAATGTGCAATTTAAGTTTGGGGGTATGGGGACATATTCACACACTCACTATGTCCCACATTTTTTTGTTTTGTTGCTATTTTCATAGATAAATGCATGTTCATTCTGTCTAATAAACTTTTTTGTGATCTCAACAAAACTTTATGATTCGACTTCATCAGCGAGCTTAACACTTTGAACATATAGGCCAAAAATCAAGTTTTGAACCTAGATCACTGCCTTTTAGACATTTATGGAATCACAAGTTTAACTTAAACTATCACGAGCACATTAGCATATAATTGTGTGGGGTATGACATGTTATTTGGATTGGTATGTTTCTTTTGCTCAACTGTGAACTAGATGACCTATTAGATTGACATTTTGGCATATGAAAATAGAAAATATTGATTAGTGCTAAAAAAGAAAAAGAAAAAAAAATGCTCCTAATGATCAATAAAAACATATCTTCCGCTGAGTAACTGGCCCTCTTGCCTCAGTAAGCATTGAGTGTCACGTCAAAAGGTGGAAAATTCTAAGTGGTAGCATTAAAATCAGTTAGTTTCGTAGCCTTGTTGACTCGAGCTAGTAAGTCCTTAGGGGTATCTTTTCACCTAATGCCCTAAAACCATCTGGTTTGGGAGTCATTGGCTAAACGCTCGTTACACGAGTCAACAAGAAAGTTTAAGGGAACTAACTTGGCAAAAATCTCACAAATAAAAGTCTATGCCATATTTGTTGACTCTAATAAGAAGTTTGGTGAATCTTGAGTCATCAAAACACTACACGTTTGAATTTCTTGGGAAACCAAATCTTTTGTGTGCTAGTTCACCACACACCAAAGTCGAACTTGTGATGTCTTAAATTGCCTCATGAAAGTGATTTGCGTTCAAAGCTCTTATTCATTGCAAAAATATGTTTGTATCTGTTAAGATTGCTCATGAATGCGCATCATAGTTTTGTAAGATTTAAACTTTTGTTGGACACCATGAACATTGGATTTATCTGTTTTTTTTCGTTTTTTTTAATTTAATATTGCTAAGGGACTAGCAATATGTAAGTTTGAGGGTGTGATAGGTGCTTAAATATTCATATTTAAGCCCCCTTATTTACATTTGTTAGGTCCTTAATTACGTTAATTTTATCTCTTTTACTCCATTTGTGTGTTTCACATGTGTTTTATAGGTTTTGGAAGAAAAGAAGCAGTTTTGGCACTTAAAGGAAGAAACCTGGAATTCTTGGAGCAGCCTCTGGACAAAATGCGATCGATCGCACAATGCAATGCGATCAAGCGCACACTGCGATCAAGCGCAAGACGCATGCGATCGAGTGCACATATACGGATGTGAACAGTAAACTGCAGAACCCTATTTTGGAAATAAAAGAGTTTTGTGTTTTAGGAAATTTTAGGAACTCATGAGCCTTCTAAGACTTCTCAAGCGAATACACCTGTAAAGCACACACAACATACATCACAACTTAGAGAACACTTCTCTTAGCTTTTACTTGGAGTTGTAAGCTTTGGGAGAGAATTGACGCATCTTCTTTCTGGTTTATTATTCCCTTTATGTTTAGTTTATATATGATGTTTTTAGACAACATGTGTAACTAACTTTCTTATAGGGCTCTATTGAAGCCCTAGTTATGCTTTCTCATATATTTATGCATTTAAAAATCTTTGCCAATAGCCTTTATTATGTTGCTTAACTTGATTAATGCCTGCGCTTATTTAAGTTCCTCATATGTATGTGTATGGCCAGCGTATGCATGTGGTATGGACCTGTTAGTTAAATCAATTTGGATGACCGAGTCTTGGGTCTGACATTAGTAACAAGGGATATCTTATCCGGATACCTGGGTTAATCAACATGGGAAACCGAGAGTAGATACCATGCCCTAGGTCTCATGTGGTTGTCGATTGCCATAGCACTTATGTTTTCTTAAGGAACAACTCAAGCAGATACCATGCTGAATCCCTTAAGGAAAAAAAGAGTTAGAGTAGATACCATGCCTAACTCGTTGCTTAGGGAAATCAATAGCTTAAGGAGTAGATACCATGCCCTTAGGTTGGCAACCAGTAGGTATACATGATAAGGCTAGTGCACTGATACCTTATACAATTGGGAAAGTATGACTAGTGGTGGATATCAAAGTCCTATGTCTTTATTATTATCAAATCACACACAACAATTATTTTATTTCTTTTTACTTAAAGAAACTAATTCTAAAAACTGAACTTTACCAATCCCTGTGGAGATGACCTTGCTTTCGCACACTATACTACACTGTTGACCTTGTGCACTTGCAAGTAAAACTAGTGCGATTATTTACTCATTAATTTAGGTGGATAATCGTCCAACAATGACCTATCCTATCGATTTATCAAGAAACGACAATATATCTTAATGACAATATCGTAGTAATGGACAAACCTAAAAGATAAATCTACCGGACTCAATCATATCCAACAACTTGACATAAGAAGAGCATGACTAGACTTACATCAAAGATAAGGATACAATCACCGGATTAAGAGAAAATCTTCTAATTAGATTAAAGAGTAAATCATAACAATGTTTTGATAATAATTCCAAACTACAACTGAATCAATAAAGGAAAATAAGAACAACTGCGCCTAGAGATTCATCCATTCGCCTTGCTTGAAGATTAGTTTGCCATGAAGTTCATGGTTGAACACTTTGATGGAGGAGAGTGTGGTAGCCTTCTTGAGTTTTTCAGACTTCAAAAGATGATATTTTCTCAAACCCTAAGTAATCTATTTATAATACAACAGGTCCAAGGGTGCTCTAGGGTTTAAACAATCATTAAAGTCCTAATTAGGTCATAACTCGGAAACAAAGTTTCGTGTGCGCGCTGCGGCTCTCACTTACTCATGTCGCGGCTCTGTCTATTCCTTGTTCTGGAGAGCTTCTGGGTGCCGTAAACCTACCTATTCTAGGCTATGGCTCTACTGTTCTATTATTATTGCTTCGGCAAGCTGCTGACTCTACCCATTTTGTCACATAATCTATTGCCACAATGATGTATTGATATCTGAAGGAAGGAGGAAATGGTCCCATAAAATCAATGCCACAATAATCGAAGATTTCGATCACTAAAATTGGGTTTAAAGGCATCATATTACGACGAGTCATAGCTCATAACTTCTAACGCTTTTTGCATGAGTGACAATATATGTTTGTATCTTTAAACAAGATAGGCCAATAAAATCCACACTGCAAAATTTTTGCAGTGGTTGTTTCCATTGAAAAGTGGCCTTCACAAGCTTGGGAGTGACAAAATTCCAAGACGTTGGCAATCTCTTCATTAGGGATGCAATGCCTTAAAATTTGGTCAGGGCAGTACTTGAAAAGATAGGGGTCATCCCAATAAAAATTACATACTTCATTCAAGAACTTCCTCTTATCTTGAGCGCTCCAATCCACTGGTATCTCACCGGTAGCCAAATAATTCACACTATGAGAAAAACATGGTAGAGAAGTAATAGAGAGTAATTGCTCATCGGGAAAATCATCCTTGATTGGCATGTTGTCAGAGGTGTCCTCAAATGTGAGGCTTGATAGATGGTCAGCCACTACGTTCTCTACTCCCTTCTTGTCTTTGATGGTAATGTCAAATTCTTGCAAGAGTAGGATCCATCATATTAGTCATGCCTTAGCATCCTTCTTTGTAAAGAGGTACTTGAGGGCTGCTTGATTTGTGAAGATAAGAATAGGAGAACCAATTAAATAAGCATGAAATTTGTCCAAAGCAAATACTACAGCAAGTAATTCTTTTTCAGTGGTGGAGTAGTTCATTTGAGCACTATTTAAGGTTTTACTAGCATAGTAGATATAAAAGGTTTTCCCTCTCTTCACTGTCCAAGAACAACACCTATAACATAGTCACTAGCATCACACATGATTTCAAAAGGTAAATTCCAATAAGGTGACTGCATTATAGGTGCTAAAGTAAGCTTGCCAATAAGTGTTTTAAAGGCCTCTTGACATGCTTGAGTCCACTCAAATGGGACATCTTTAACTTGGAGGGCACATAGTGGTCTAGATATATTGGAAAAGTTTTGTATGAACCTTCTATAAAAACCAGCATGACCAAGGAAAGATCTTACATCCTTTACTGTCTTAGGTGTGGGCAATTTAGAGATTAATTCAATCTTAGAATGATCAACCTCTATCCTTTTAGAAAAAACAATATGCTCTAAGACAATACCGGATGGTACCATGAAATGACATTTTTCCCAGTTTAAGAGTAATTCCTTCTCCTCACAACGAATCGGTATTCTTTCTAAATTCATTAAACATACATCAAATGAAGATCCAAAAACAATTAAGTCATCTAAAAAAACATCAATGCAATTTTCAACCATGTCACTAAAAATGCTCATCATGCAACGTTGAAAAGTGGCAGGGGCATTACATAATCCAAATGGCATTCTACGAAAAGCATAAGTGCCAAAAGGACATGTGAAAGTGGTTTTCTCTTGGTCTTCTAATGCAATTTCAATTTGATAATAACCAGAATAACCATCTAAGAAACAGTAAAAAGGATGACTAGCTACACACTAACGAATTTGATCGATAAAGGGGAGTGAGAAATGGTCTTTCTGGGTGGCAGCATTTAATTTTCTGTAATCAATGCACATTCGCCACCCGGTCACAAGTTTTGTAGGGACTAACTCTCATAGGTCATTTTTTACCACAGTGACTTCGGACTTTTTAGGAACGACTTCTGTAGGGATTACTCATTTGTTATCAGCTATGGGATATATAATTCCCGTATCTAATAATTTCAACACTTCATTTTTCACTACTTCTTTCATAGTGGGGTTAAGCCTACGTTGAGGGTCTCTACGAGGACTAGTTCCTTCATCCAAATTTATCTTATGAGAACAGATCAGGGTACTAATTCCTTTTAAATCATCTATGCTCCAACCTAAGGCTAATTTATGTGCATTTAATGTCAGAATTAATTTATCACCTTGAGACTCAGACAATTCAAATGAGATAATAACAAGAAAAGTATCACATAGACCGAGGAAGATATGCTTCAAACCTTTAGGTAGTTATTTCAATTCGACTTTAGGTGCTTCCACACTTGAGGGGTTTTGCTTCTCGCTTCTTTTGGGCAACTCCTCAAACTTCGGTTGCCATACTCGAGTGCTATAATCCTGAGTTTTATCAAAAACAGCACAAATATCAATTATATCAATTTTATCATTCATAGAATCAATCTCAGAATTAATAAGAAAATATTCAAGAGGATCAAAATCATGAGCTATAGAAACTCCTTCATCGATGAGTGACTCGATCATGTATAAGTGGCGGTTCTCGTCCTCATCTTTGGGCTGTTTTGCAACATTGAAGATGTTCAATTCGAGGGTCATGTTTCCAAAGGACAGCTTCATGAGTCCATTCCTGCAATTAATTAGAGCATTTGCAGTAGCAAGGAAAGGTCTACTCAAAATCAAAGGAATTTTAGAGTTAGTGTCAACAGCAGAAGTAGTATCAAGGATTAGGAAATCAACAGGATAGCAAAATTTATCAATTTAAATAAGAACATCCTCTACCATACCCCGGGATATTTTGACTGAACGGTCAGCCAATTGCAATGCCACAGCAGTTGGTTTGATCTCTCCCAAACCCAGCTGTAAATAAATAGAAAATGGCATCACATTTACACTAGCTCCTAAATCTAGCAATGCTTGTCCAACCTCTTGATTTCTAATGCTATATGCAATGGTTGGACAGCCAGGATCCTTGTATTTTGGGGGAATTCTTTGCTCAATTAAAGTACTGACTTGCTCAGTGAGGAATACTGTTTTCTTTACATGGTGCTTCCTCTTAATGGTACACAAATCCTTGAGAACTTTTGCATAGGTAGGAACTTGTTTAATCACATGCAAAAGAGGAAGATTAAGTTTAACTTGCCTTAGGTTCTTAGGATTTCATTGTTTAGATCCAGATTTTTCTTGTTAGATTCTAAGACTTGAGGGAATGGTGCCTTAACAGGGCTCTTAGTAACCTCAGGGTCCTTGGGCAATTCAGCATCACTACTACCTTGACCCTTTTCCACATCCTCGGATTTGTTCGTTGTTGGGATGTGTAATGTCTTACCACTTCTTGTCACAATGTCATTTACATTTTTCAGATTTTTTTGTGCCATGTGTTGACCATGGGGCGTGGACTGAGTTTGGGAAGGGAACTTCCCTCGCTCATTCACACTTAAGGGGCCCATCAGTTTGGTCACTTGGCCCCTTATTTCTTTGTTCTCTTCAACAACATGCGTAATTAATGCTTCATACCTCTGATTTTTCTTACCCCGTGCCTCTATAAAAGCATGTAAAGTGTCTTCTAAAGAACTTCTAGAGGATGAGGGTGTATGATATGGTGTACGGTATGATCTAGGCGGTCGTATAAGCTGCTAGTTTTCAGATTTTCAGCTGAAGTTTGGGTGATTTCGCCATCCCGGATTATAGGTGTTAGAGAAGGGTGCTGAGGGCTTTTTGTACATGCCTAAGGCATTACATTGTTCCTCATACATCCCTCTTATCTTAGCAAATACGGGACACTCTTAAGCGAGATGATCTACCCCGCCACACACAAAACATGGCTCCGAAGATTCGGCTTGATTAACCATGTGTGTTGGCTTTTTAGTTTTTAATGCATCTAATTCCCTAGTGAGCATCTCGACCTTAGATTTTAGGTTGTCTTCTTCCCTAAGATGGTATATTCCACCACCACTTGGGTTTACTATAGGTCGTGACCTATTTTTACTTTCAGTAGCACTAGGTCCAGTCCAAGTATGAGCTTTTTCAGCTAGCTCATTGAGGTACTCAATGGCCTCATCAGGGTCTTTTTGCAAAAATTCCCCATTACACATCATCTCTACAAATTGGCGCTCTCTATAGGTAAGTCCCTCATAAAAGTAGCTCACTAAGCGCCAACTCTCATACCCATGGTGTGGACACATACTTAATAGCTCCTTAAATTTCTCCCAAGACTGATACAAAGTCTCATTATCCTTTTGTGCAAAGGTGGAGATTTCTCTTTTTAAAGCATTGGTCTTATGTTGAGGGAAGTATTTGTTAAAGATGACCTGAGTCATCTCATTCTATGTCCCAATAGATCGTAGTCTCAGCGAGTATAACCAACTCTTAGCTTTATTCTTCAAGGAGAAAGGAAAAAACTTGAGTCTCACGATATCATCAGTTGCATCTTGACTATAAAACGTCGCAACTACTTCCTCAAACTCCCTAATGTGTACATATAGGTTCTCATTTTCCAAGCCATGAAATGTAGGGAGTAATTGTATCATCCCTGTTTTAAAATCTTGATGGCGTGTGTTGGCTGGAAACATGATGCATGATAGTGTGGCTGTTCGGCTAGGATGTAAGTAATCCTTAAGTGTCTTAGCAACATTCTCATTAGGGTTTTCAGCCATGTTAGCAAAATCTTCTAAATTCTCGTTTAGGTGTACGCTAGGGTTTTATCTAGGCGAGGTCTCACTAATGGATGTGGAAGGAAAGGGCAGCTCTATTTCAGGTCCTTTAGTGAATTTACCTTGTGAATCTCTCAGTCTAAGCATACACTAAATGAGTTAAAAGGAAATAAAACAAATAAAAGAAATCAAAAAATCAAAAAATTAAAGAAAGGAACAATAGTACCGTCTTATCTTAGAGTTGACAATTTTCCTTGTTTGTAAGCACGTTTCCCCAGCAATGGCGCCAAAATTTGATTACACTCAAAGTATAATGCGGTAGTTGTAGCACAGCTTTGGGGTATCGATTCCACAGGGAAAATCGAACTACAAAGAAAAGTGTAAACCTTAACACGAACGATACAATCAAGTGAGAAAATTTGTGTTTTGATAATAAAGTATTGTGAGAAAATTGTGTTATAAATTGAGAATTATAATAGACAGGAAACAAGGTTTAGAGAATCCTCCCTAGGTTCGTTGCTTTATTCCAATCTTGATTCAATTGTTTGTCTCGATTGCAAGTTTCACATCCCAAACAGGTAATCGGCAAATTTTCAACTAAAGCACATATAAACCTTAATGTAATTGATATGAATTACTCTTACTTTCAATCTAAGCACACATGACCTATCCTATTGATTTATCAAGAAATGACAATATCGCAGTAATGGACAAACCTAAAAGATAAATCTATCGGACTCAATCATATCCAACAATCTTGACATAAGAAGAGCATGACTAGACTTATATCAAAGATAAGGATACAATCACCGGATTAAAAGAAAATCTTCTAATTAGATTAAAGAGTAAATCATAACAATGTTTTGATAATAATTCCAAACTAAAACTGAATCAATAAAGGAAAATAAGAACAACTACACCTAAGGATTCATCCCTTCGTCTTGCTTGGAGATTAGTTCGCCATGAAGTTCATGGTTGAACACTTTGATGGAGGAGAGTGTGGTAGCCTTCTTGAGTTTTTTAGACTTCAAAAGATGATCTTTTCTCAAACCTTAAGTGATCTATTTATAATATAAGAGGTCCAAGGGTGTTCTAGGCTTTAAACAATCATTAAAGTCCTAATTAGGTCATAACTCGGAAACAAAGTTTCGTGTGCGCGCCGCGGCTCTGTTTATTCCTTATTCTGGAGAGCTTCTGGGCGCCGCGGCCCTGCCTAGTCCAAGCCATGGCTCTGCGTGATGGCCTTTGGAGGTGAGCTTCTGGGCGCCACGGCTGTGCCTAGTCTAGGCCACGGCGCACACTGAAGGAGGACTTGGCTCTTTTTGGGCAATCTTCTGGAGGCTGAGGCTTGGATATTTCCAGGTCGCAGCGCACACACTCAATACTTGATTCTCTTCGTTTTGCTCTTCCGCAATCATGCCTTCACTTCAGTATTCATCGAGTCATTGTGCTTTAAGCAACAATAGCTTTTCCTTCTCTTTTGGACTCAAAGTACCTGAAAATGCACCGAAATAGATCAACAATCTAAGAATACCACTTTAGAGTTGTTAACGAATAAAAGTGCAATTGAAACCTAGATCAACCCTAAAATGCTAATAATTAAGTACTATTGAGATGCATTTTATGGTTCTCATCAGGAGCGGAACAAGCTCTTAGGTTGACAAACATTAGGTATTCATGACATATTCAAAGCATTGGCATATTGTTTTATTGTGGTAGCATGATTGGTGGTAGATATCAAGTCCCTACGCTTTTATTATTATCAATTCAAACTCAATATTTATTTCTATCGCTTTATAATACGAACCTAATTCTAAATCGAATTTTACCAATCCCTGTGGAGATGATCTCGTATTTGCACACTATACTACTGTTGACCTTGTGTACTTGCAAGTAAAATAAGTTCGATTATATGCCTATTAATTTAGGTGGATTTTCTCACAACAACTACTCTTCAAAGCTTTCAAAAAATTTCTTCTTGAGTCATTATTAAAGCTTTGTTTTTGAAAGAGAGAATTTCTTCAGTTGTAAGTATTAAATACATTCTTTCTTGAACCAAACTCATTTTATTAATTCCAATCTTTGTAAGAGAAATAGTTGGTGTAACTCTTGTGAGTGTTGTTAAACACTTGAGAGAAAAATTCTTTGTAAAAGAATAATGTAAAAGTTTAGGAAGAACCTTGAAAGTTGCTTGTTTGATTTAGTGGAAACCTTCAAGGTGGATCCTTGAAGAGAGTGGATGTAGAGTCGAGAGGGATTTCGATATTACCGAACCACTATAAACCAAGTTTGTACTTTTTTCTCCCTTGCTCTTTTAATTTTTAGCAATTCATTATTTATTGTTCTTGCTTGATTTCATATTTGTGTGAACTTATTTCCCCCTCTTGAGTTGCACTTTGGTTAACAATTGGTATCAGATCTTAGCTCTCATTATTAGGCTTAAAATCTATGAGTAGATCCTATGGCATCTTGTATGTATAGTGAATGTCATTCTTATACTAGGCCCCCTTTGTTTAATGAAACTAATTATAACTATTGGAAAAATAGAATGAAAATTTTTGTAAAAGGTCAAGACAATAATTTATGGCGAATTATTGAAAAGGACCTGGGATTCCTATGAAAAATATGAAAGACAAAGAAGTAAAAATTTTAGTTCCTAAGACTAAATATGAATTTGATGATGATTGCAGAATGATGTATTTGAATAGTAGAACAATTAATATGCTTCATTGTGCTTTAGACATTAATGAACACAATAAAATTTATGCTTGTGCTTCGACTAAGGAAATTTGGGATAAACTTCAAATTACATATGAAGGTACAATGAAGAAATGTAAGATCTATAGATTAGTATTTTAATATGAAGCCTTTAAAATGTCTCATACTGAAACAATTTCTAAAATGTATTCTTGGTTTACTAACATTATTAATGGTTTGAAGCTTCTTGGTAAGCATAAGATGAATGTAATGAATTGAGTTGTTAATGATGAATCAAAGAAGAAAAGAACTATTGCCCTCAATGCTACCACAAGCAAGCAAGTGGAAGAATATGAGAATGAAAGTGGTGAGGAATATGCAGAAATGGCACTCGTCACAAAGAGATTCCAAAAGTTCTTGAGAAATAGCAAGAAGCCCAACATAAGGGATAATTCAACCAAGAAAGATCCTATTGTGTGTTTTAGATGCAAGAAACTCGGACACATCAAGATTGATTATCCTTTAACAAAGAAACCATACAAGCACTTCAAGAAGAAATCAATGGTAGCAACTACTTGGAGTGATGATGAAGAGAAAAATTCAGATGAAGAAATTGATTATCAAGAAATTGCCAATCTTTGCTTGATAGCAATCGATGATGAACATGAGGTAACCAATTCTTCTTCAAATAATGATATTGAAAATGAAAATGTGAATGAAAAATTGTTATAAGCTATAAATGAATTTCATGAAGAACTAAAGAAATTTGAGGTGAAAAATTTTACTTTCAAGAAAGAAGTTTCATGTCTCTCTAAAGAAATAAAAGTTTAAAAATATAAAAAATAAAAACTTTCTTTGGAGCTTAGCAACTCGTCACAAGAGTATTTGAAAAATGAAAATGTGATTTTGAAAAATAAAGTGAAAGAGTTGAGCAACACTATATCTAGATTTGTAAGAGGAAAAGAGAAGCTAGATGGAGTGTTGGCTTGCCAAAGATTGAGTAGAGAAAAATCTGGTTTGATTTATTCTACTTCTAGGTTACCTAGTAATGATCATAATTGTTGTGAGTTTTAATTTACTCGCAAGCGCACGAGTCATTTGCAATATAGTGTTGTGCAAGTGCGAGGTCGAATCCACAGGGAATTGCGTTGTGAAAATATAATTTAATCTAAACTAACTCTATTTTAACCTAGTTCCGAATTTCAGATGATAATTTGCAAAAGAAATTAAAATTAAACTAAATTAATTTTTAAAAACTAATAATTAAAACACTAAGGTTTCCAAATCCACCCCACCGAAGTTAAGCATATATGTTCTAAAAATATAGCCTATCAAAACATTCCATGAATCCAACTATAAGACAAAAAATAAAGAATATCCCAACTAAATCAAAAGCATCCAATGTATCCACTCTCAACAAATCACAAACGAAATCCAATTTAATTGAAAAGCATTCAATGTATCCATCAGATGAAACACAAGCAATATCCAACAGACAATTTAAACTCAATCAATTATAAAATTAACTCAAATAATTGACAGAACATTTATACTAAAAATTGTCAGATTTGTACAAGCAAATCTAAACTACTACGCCAAACAACGACGGGGCTTCATCTTCAACCTTAGCTGAAGAGTCTAGCCACTCATAACTATGAAACTACAATTCATAATAAAAGTGCTAAACATTTAAACTAAAACAACTAAATGTAAAGAAATAAATAAATAACTTTACATGGGAGAAATTCCACTCATTGACCAGCGGCGCTTCCCCTCGTGGTGACAAAGCCTTCGAGATCCACCAGAATGCTAGCAGACGTCCACCGGTAAACACCAAAGTGGCTCAGGAATTGTACACTGAATGATGAAGTGGAGTGGGTCTTATATAGGCAAATACCACAAGTGGAATGTGTTTCCAATCCGATGTGGGATGTGGGATATAGAAATATGTTTCCAACCGATGTGGGATGTTGGATTTAAGTCTTCACATGCCCTTGAAAACTTCTGCTCACGCTAAAATCCCGCACAGCCTACACAGCCTGACCTTTGTCTACTAAAACGACCATAACTTTCTGTAGAAAAATCATTTTTCCAAGCCGTAAAATTCTCCAGAAAATAGACTTCTGGATCTTTCTAAGCATATATGGCTCATATCCTGGTTCTTCTTGAATCAATACAGTTTAATTTTCAAATATGATTGATCTATACGGGCAATTCTGGCAATTTTAGTGAAACTCCTTTCCCAGTGCTTGTAAACCTGAAAAACAACGAAAACAACTCAAAGTAACAAAATGCTAAGCTAACAAATGTAAATTAAGTGGCTAAAATATGCATTATTTTTCTCTCATCAACTACCCCAAAACTTACATTTTGCTAGTCCCTTAGCAAAACAAAATAAATAAAAAAAAACTAAATGAAAAACAAAGAACATAAAGATAAGTTCAGTATTCATGGTATCCAAAAATTTAAGGAGCATTCAAAATAATGAGATTCATTCATGAGCAAGCTTAAATAAGTCAAACCAATCTTCACAATGAATAAGAATTTAAAACTTAATTACTTACAAGAGGCATGGTAAGACATCACAAGCTTGAATCAGTGTAAAGTGAATTAGCATATACAGATGAGGTTTCCAAATAACTTCAATGTACAAGGTATTCAAATCTCAAGATCCACAGAATTTCTCGTCGGAAAGAACAATGAAGGCATAGTTTTTTTTTTTTTTTTTTAACATAAGGCTCTGCTATGTTTAGTTCCCTTAAGCTTTCTAATTGACCCATGTAACGAGTGTTGAGTCAATGACTCCCAAACCAGATGGTTTTAGGGCATTAGGTGTAAAGACACCCCTAAGGACTTACTAACTCGAGTAAAAAAGGCTATGAAATTAAACCGGCCTTAAGACTACCAAACAAAATTCCACCTTTTGACGTGAACACTCACTGCTTACTGAGGCAAGAGGTCCAGTTACTCAGCGAAAAGTTTCGCAATGATCATTATGAATAAAATTCTCACCTTTTGACGTGAACACTCACT
This sequence comes from Bretschneidera sinensis, assembly GCA_023935145.1. Classification (NCBI taxonomy): domain Eukaryota; kingdom Viridiplantae; phylum Streptophyta; class Magnoliopsida; order Brassicales; family Akaniaceae; genus Bretschneidera; species Bretschneidera sinensis. Next base: position 66,787,050 of record CM043697.1, read on the forward strand.
ACTTACTGAGGCAAGAGGTCCAGTTACTCAGTGAAAAGTTTATTGATGATGATCATTATAAATATTAGTAGTATTAGTTGTTTTTTTTTATATATATGCCCAAGTGTTTATCCAACAAGTCATCCGGTTTCAGTTAAGACAAGGAAACGTATACATTCAACTCACTTATTATACCTCACACAAATATGTGTTGATGTGCTCATGTTGGATTAGATCAAACATCACAATTTTTTAGAACAACCAAAATTTTTAGACAAACATGAACATGCATTTATCTTTACGACAAAAAGACAACAAATTAGGACAAAGTGTGTGATGTGTCTCCCATACCCCCAAACTTAAATTACATATTGACCCCAATGTGTGACTAATATGGAAAGAGCTAACCTGAGATATGGAGAACTATCTGGACTGGTATGGCTCATAGCATACCCCCAAACTTGAACTGAAGTACGCATTGTCCCTGAAAAATAAAAAAAACTGGAAAACAAAAAATACTGGAAACAAACATTAATCATAAAAATGCGAAATAATAAATAAATAAACAGAAAAGATAAGCTGCGAGGTGCCTCCCATGAGCACTAAGTTTAACGTCTTCAGCCAGACCCAACATTAGTAAACATGCCCAACTAAGCACTCCACCATCTGATCAATAAATGGGAATGAAAAATGATCAGGCCTAGTGGCAGCATTCAATTTACGGTAGTCTAGACACTTTCTCTATCTTAACTGCACTCGAGTTGGAACCAACTCGTCGTCTTTATTTACTACAGTCAATTCAGCACGTTTGGGCACGACTTTAATCAGGCTCACCCCCTTGCTATCAGAGATGGGATAAATAATCCCTGCCTCTAACAACTTAATATCTTTTTTCCCTCATAACCTCTTGCATAGTAGGGTTGAGCCTTCTTTGTGGCTCCCTCGATGGCTTGGCATTCTCCTCCAACTGTATCGTGTGTATTACCAACGAGGGGTTGATTCTTTTGACATCCTCAAAAGTCCAGCCTATAGCTTCCTTATGCTCTCTTAAGATGTCCAATAATTTCTCGCTGGAGAATCACCCAAATCTAAAGCTATCATTATAGGCAAAGAATCTGCTGGACCTAGGAACTTATACTTAAGATTGTCCGATAAAGGCTTAAGTTCCTTCTTGGGGGGTTCAGGTGTTGTGGTTTCCTCCGTCTTACTGATCTTTTGAGGAGCAGACTCCAAAGTAGCATTTTCTTGCTCAAACAACTTACCTAAATCCAAATCATCTTCAAATTGAGCAAAGCATGCCTCCAAAATGTCCTCAGATTTCCCTTCTTTCTTGGGCGCTTGCAGTCTCTCAGGGTAAGGTACTTTAGGTAAAAACGACCTAGAGAGATCATTAATAATAGGTGTGGCTGTAGATGGCTCAGCATCTCTCTTCTCATTGTTGCCACTTTCTTGCCCTTGGTGCATAGCAGGATTCTCTTCCACTTGATTGTACACTTATCTCCCAGCCCTCAATGGGACAATTGATTGCACTTGTTCCTGCCAATGCATAGGAGTTAATAAATTTCCCACCGCAAACTGTTCCTTTGGATTATGATCGGTTTGACTGGGGAACGTTCCTTCCTCTCCTTCACCTACGTAACTTGCGATTTGATCAATTTGACTCTCTAATGTGGCAATCACTTGGGTGTTTTCTATTGTTACACTCATCACTTCACTCATAGATTAGCTAGTCATTTTCATGAAATCATTGAGAGCGTCCTCCAACGACTGTGAAACCGATGCTGGTGCTTAAATGTGAGCTTGGTAAGCGGGTGATGGTGCTAGATAAGCTGAGTGACCATAACTTGGAATTGGTGAAGAAAATTCGAGAGGGTATTGATTGTGAGCATGATAAGGCTCTCCTCCCTGATTCTTCAGTTGGTTCTGCATCCATGAAACATTAGAGTGGTCCCGCCACCCTGGATTGTATGTTTCAGAGTAAGATCCATTTGATTGCTAATAACACTCATTGAAAGCATTCATTTGTTCCATGGGATACTCGGCAAAAGCCGGCATTGATGGAAAATTCTGTGCTAAATGCAGAGGACTAGCACAGATGGAACAGCTATCAACATTGAATGTGTTGGCAGCATTGAGGGACGGGCCGGTCATTTTAATGAAATCCTTGAGGGCGTCCTCTAAAGACTGTGAAACTGGCGCTGGATTCATCCACATTTTTTTTTTTGGATAACTAACTAGTAGAAAAATAAAATCAATTCAGACCAAAAATTTTCACAAACCAAACAATTCCCCGGCAACGGTGCCAAAAACTTGTTGTGAGTTTTAATTTACTCGCAAGCGTATGAGTAGTTTGCAATATAGCATTGTGCAAGTGCGAGGTCGAATCCATAGGGAATTACGTTGTGAAAATATAATTTAATCTAAACTAACTCTATTTTAACTTACTTCCGAATTTCATATGATAATTTGCAAAAGAAATTAAAATTAAACTAAATTGATTTTTAAAAACTAATAATTAAAACACTAAGGTTTCCAAATCCACCCCACCGAAGTTAAGCATATATGTTCTAAAAATATAGCCTATCAAAACATTATAAGAATCCAACTATAAGACAAAAAACAAAGAATATCCCAACTAAACCAAAAGCATCCAATGTATCCGCTCTCAACAAATCACAAAGGATATCCAATTTAATCGAAAAGCATTCAATGTATCCATCAGATGAAGCACAAGGAATATCCAACATACAATTTAAACTCAATCAATTATAAAATTAACTCAAATAATTGACAGAATATTTATACTAAAAATTGTCAGATTTGTACAAGCAAATCTGAACTACTACGCCAAACAATGGCGGGGCTTCATCTTCAACCTTAGCTGAAGAGTCTAGCCACTCATAACTATGAAACTACAATTCATAATAAAAGTGCTAAACATTTAAACTAAAACAACTAAATGTAAAGAAATAAATAAATAACTTTACATGGAAGAAATTTCACTCGCTGACGGGCGGTGCTTCCCCTCGTGGTGACAAAGCCTTCGAGATCCACCAGAATGCTAGTGGACATCCACCGGTAAACACCAAAGTGGCTCAGGAATTGTACACTGAATGATGAAGTGGAGTGGGTCTTATATAGGCAAATACCACAAGTGGAATGTGTTTCCAATCCGATGTGGGATGTGGGATATAGAAATGTGTTTCCAACCGATGTGGGATGTTGGATTTAAGTCTTCACATGCCCTTCAAAACTTCTGTTCACGCTGAAATCCCGCACAGCCCGCACAACCTGACCTTTGTCTACTAAAATGGCCATAACTTTCTGTAGAAAAATCATTTTTACAAGCCGTAAAATTCTCCAGAAAATAGACTTCTGGATCTTTCTAAGCATATATGGCTCATATCCTGGTTCTTCTTGAATCAATACAGTTTAATTTTCAAAGATGATTGATCTGTACGGGAAATTCTGGCAATTTTAGTGAAACTCCTTTCCTAGTGCTTGTAAACCTGAAAAACAACGAAAACAACTCAAAGTAACAAAATCCTAAGCTAACAAATGTAAATTAAGTGGCCAAAATATGCAATATTTTTCTCTCATCAATAATATACCATCAAAAATTGCTAGAAAGCCTAAGAATGCAAATGTCAATTCCTATGGTAGAAATTCTTATGCTAATGCTAGGAATATACATTCAAGAAGTACATATGCTCATATATATACTCATTCTAGAAATACAAATGCTAGGTATGCTCATTCTAGAAATTCATATGCTAGGAATGCATACTCAAGAGATAACTATCATTCATATCCTCGAAATAACATGTCTTCACATAACTTTAATAATGCTAGAAACATACATTCTAGGAATGCAATAAAATCGTATCGTAGGAATGATAAGTTTGCTTATTCTAGATATCTTAGAAATTATCTTGATTATCCTTCTAGGATCATGCATCATCCACATAATTATGATTATGGAACAAATTATAGAATTAAAAAAAGTATGGGTTCCAAAAGGATCCTTATTTTCAGGACTAACCCGAAAGAACCAAATAAATTTTGAGTATTGATGAGAGTCATAAAATGTATCTTTACAGTACTTAATTGTCAGCATTTTAGGGTTGATCTAGGTTTGAATTGCACTTTTATACCTTAACAACTCTAAAGTGTCATTCTTGGATCATTGATCTATTTCGATGCATTTTTAGGTACTTTAAGTTCAAAAGAGATAGAAAAGCTATCATTTCTTGAAGTACAATGATTCGATGAACACCGGAGTGAAGGTTCACAAGCACTTGGAAAAGAGTTTCACTAAATTGCCAAAATTGCCCACATAGATCAATCATCTTTGCAAATAAAACTGTATTGATGCAAGAAGAACCAAGAGATAAGCCATATATGCTTAGAAATATCCGGAAGTCTATTTTCTGGAGAATTTTATGGCTCGTCAAAATCATTTTCCTAGAGAAAGTTATGGCAGTTTTAGTAGACAAAGGTCAGCCCAGAACAGCACCAGCCAGCACCACGGTGCCCAGAAACTGCCATGTTTTAAAGAATCAGTGAGCACCGTGGTGCTCCTCAGCAGCACCACAGCGCGCACACGGATTTGCATCTCCAAGTTAGACCCTAATTAGGTCTTTAATGATTTGTTCAAACCCTAAAACACCCTTAGGCCTTGTACACTATAAATAGACCACTTAGGGTTTGTAATTATTCAATCATAAAAATATATAGAAGGCCGGAAAACTCAAGGGAGGCTGCCACACTCTCCCCTATAGCTAACTAATATCCAAGCAAGGCGAAGGGATGAATCCTTAGGAGTAATTGTTTCTATTTCCCTTACTTGATTCAGTTGTAATAGAGCTTTAGCGTTCAAACATTGTTATGATTTACTTTTTAATCTAATTAGTATATTTCTTATTAGTCCGGTGATTACATGCTTCTTTTCCATATAAGTCTAGTCATGCTTTTCTTATGTGTATTTGTTTAGGTGTGATTGAGTCCGGTAGATCTCTTTTATAGATTTGTCCATTGCTGCGGTATTGTCATTTAGATATATCATCGTCTTTTGATAATTTATAAGTTAGGTCATGCGTGCTTAAAAGTAAAGAATAATTCATATCAATTACATTAGGGTTTATACATGCACTTTAATTGAATATTTGTCGATTGCCTCTTTGGGATGTGAAACTTGCAATCGAGATAAAAACAACTGAATCAAGTTAGGATTAGGGCAACGAACCTAGGGAGGATTCCCGGATCCTTGTTGTTTCCCCTATTATATTTCACAATCTACTTTACACAATTGTTTCACTATCAATTTCATATTCCCTTTCTCATTTGAATTTATTGTTTTAGATTAAAGTTTACACCTTCCATTGTAGTTAACTTGTTTCCCTGTGGAATTGACACCCCAAAGCTGTGCTACAACAACTGCCTATGTTTTTGGCGTAATCAAATTTTGGTGCTGTTACTGGGGAGACGCGCTTACAAACAAGGAAGATTGTCAACTTTGAGACAAAACGGTAATATTGCTCCTTTCTTGAAGTTTTGATTTTCTAATTTTTTTTTACTTTGCTCTTTGTTTTGATTTTCTAATTTATTTATTTTTCTTCCTTTCTGTTTTATTTATTCCCCCTAATATGGCCAAAAATCACAATGAAATTGTTGCTAGGACACTTAAAGACTACTTGCACCCTAGCCGAACGGCCACCCCATCTTGTATCATGTTCCCCCCTAATGTTCAACAACCTGATTTTAAGCTGGGTATGATCCAATTGCTACCAACCTTCCATGGGTTTGAGAATGAAAACTCTTATGTCCACATTAGGGAATTTGAGAAAGTAGTAGCAACTTTTCACAGTAGGGCTGATATGATAGACACCGTTAAACTTAAGTTTTTTCCTTTTTCACTTAAGGAAAAAGCCAAGGCTTGGCTGTACTCGTTAAGGCCTAAGTTCATAGGTAGTTGGGATAAGATGACACGAGTTTTCTTCCAAAAGCACTTCCCAACCCATAAGACCAATAACCTCAAGAGACAAATCCCAAACTTTGCACAAAAGGAGAGCAAAACCTTATATCAAGTTTGGGAACGTTTCAATGACCTTTTGAATTCTTGTCCACACCATGGGTATGAGAGTTGGCGGGTGGTTAGCTACATCTATGATGGACTTCTAAGTAGGGAGAGGCAGTTCATAGAAATGATGTGCAATGGGGATTTTCTTCAAAAAGATCTTGACCAAGCCATGGATTTCCTATATGACCTATCAGAAAAATTCTACACTTGGATAGGACCAAACGCCATGGAAAGCACTAGGAGAAATCAACCCGCTGGGATTTATCAACTTAAGGAAGAGGATAACCTTAAAGCTTGTTTAGAGGCCCTAACTAAGGAAATTGAAGCCTTAAAAACCAGAAATGTTAGGGCTCCTGAATCGGTTGCTAGGGTAGAGTCCTGTGAGCCTTGTTTCATGTGTAATGGGGTAGATCATTTACTTAAGGATTGTCCAATTTATTTCAAGATGAAGGAAGAGTGTAATGCTGTAGGTATACCCTTTGGGAAACCACACTCACCCTACACTAACACCTACAATTCCAGTTGGAAAAATCACTCAAATTTTAATTGGAAACCCGATACACAACCTCATGCCCACTCTAGTACCCAATGGCAACCAGAAGTAACTTCATATAATGCACCTCAACAATATTTACCTTTGGAAGATATTTTTAAGTCATTTATGCAGGTACATGCCAAGAATGTGGAAGATCAAGGAAAAATAAATCAACAGCTATTAGAGGAGCAACAAGGGATTAAAGCAGAACAAAAGGAGATAAAGAGCCAACTCACTAAGTTGACTAGTTTCTTGGCGACTCAAGAGCAAGGACGGTTTCCTTCGCAGCCACAACAAAATCCAAGGGGACAACATATGGCACAAACATCCAATCCTGGAAATCAAAATGTTAAAGAGGTTAATGCCATAATCACCCGTAGCGGTAAGAAAATTGATGGTCCCACTCTACCATTAAACTTGAGCAACAAGGATGAAACTGTAAGGGCCCGGTCTAGAACAGTTACAATATTGTCCGCTTTGGTCCCGCAGGGCCGCACGACTTTGTTCCTGGCGAAGCCCACTGGCTCCCCAAAACGCGTTGTAACCATTAAGGACTGGAACACCTTATATCTAGCACTTCCTCTTTCCCTCTAGTCGATGTGGGATAAACTCGCAGCACACATGCCCACCAAGTCACAACCCACCTTGGGGCCCCCAGCGTCTCAACATAGTACCTCCCTCTCTGCCCGCCAACGGTGTCGAGGGTCTGGCTCTGATACCGTCTGTAAGGGCCCGGTCCAGAACAGTTACAATATTGTCCGTTTTGGGCCCGCATGCCCACACGACTTTGTTCCTGGCAAAGCCCACTGGCTCCCCAAAATGTGTTGTAACCATTAAGGACTGAAACACCTTATATCTAGCACTTCCTCTTTCCCTCTAGCCGATGTGGGATAAACTCGTAGTAGGTGATTGGATGTATTGAAAAATATCTCAGCGAAAATGTGTATTGAGTTTTTTTTTTTTTTTAAAAAATTGAATCCGAGGTATGTGGGACCCTATGAGGTTGATAAGAAAGTTGGGTTAGTTATGAATAGCCTGGAGTCGCCTTCAGAATTAAAACACTTATATAACGTATTTCATATTTCTCTATTGAGAAAAGGTTTACATGATGAGTATTATAATATTTCGAGCTAAGCTATAGAAATTCAGAAAGATTGGGTGTACATCCAAGTACCAATAAGGATTTTAGAGAAATGAGCAAGTTTTGTACAATAAAGGAAATTTCATTAGTTCAAGTACTGTGGCGGAATAAGGATGTTGAAGAGATTACGTGAAAGTATGAGACAATTATGGAGAAATGGTATTCACAATTGTTTCTGGAGCAAAACAAAAAAATTTCAAAGACGAAATTTTTGTAAGGTGGGTAGAATTGTAATACTCATATTTTTATAGTAAGGATAAATATGTATTTTAATAAATATGACAAAGAGTTAAAATCCTAGAAGGCTGAATGAGGATTGAAAGAGACAAAGGTTGAAATGCAAAAAAAAAAAAGATCAAAAAGTCAACTGATGAATAGTAAACTCGTGACAGCACTTTTGCTGCCAACCTAGTGAGCGATTTCAAAAGGAAATCATTATGTCTTTTATTATCATTTCATTTTGGTGCCTTGTGTGCAAGTGGAGAGAATATTAATGATGATTTTTTAAGCCATCATTATGTTTTCTTCATCATTTTTTTTGGCTCTCCATATTGTGAGACTTGGAAGAGAGGGGGGGGGGAGCTGCTGATTTTTCAGCCCAAGCTCCCCTATAAATAGGTGTATTAAGTTCGTGTAGTTACACGAAAAAAAAAATTTCCTTTAGTTCCATATAATTCATCTGTTTCTTAAAACACTTAGGGATTCAAAGAAAAGTCAAAAGAGCAAAATTTTGAAGGAGTTTTATGTAGAATTTCATAGAAGATCATGAGAAGCTATCAGTATTATGAGGTAATGGCATACTATTTATTTTTGAATTTTTAGCATATATGAAATTCCCGGAGCTCAAAGTGAAAATTTTCATAGAGAGTGGTTTACGATGAATTTAAGAAATAATTAGAAATTTAATACAAATATTATGTCAGGTGTTGACTATTTACAATGGAAGAAATTTCTGAGAAGAACAAGAAAAGGCAAGATGGTGACCCACGGGTAGCTTTAAGTGCTACCGGGTGAGTTGGATTTACTTTAAGTAGTCTAAATGAAAAATCAATTATTTGGTGATAATATTAAATTTAATTATTTAAGTATGCTTGGGTGATAAATGAAAAATTGATTTATAGGTATGATAGAAAATTTGGACATGTAGAAATATTTCTTGGTGAGAAACAATATTTTTGGAAATTATAAGTTTATTTGACAATAAAAGCAATAAATAAATTATTGATGAGATATATTGATGTTTTAATATGAATTATGATGAGATGAATTTTAGTGGATATTGATAAGTTTTGATGGATGAGTTGATGTGATTTGAGATGAATTTTAGTGGATCTTGACAAATTTTGGTCGATGATTTGAGATGAAATTTAGTGGATCTTAGCAAAATTTAATTGATTATTTGATGTGATTTGGGAAGAGAAGAATTTAGTGGAATTTTTATATAATTTGATAAAAATCAGGATGATTGGATGTAAGAAATTTTAAAGAAACTTTGTTATATAAAATTTGTGGATAATCAGGATAGCCAAATTAAGTGGTTTGAATCTTTTTATTGTTTTTATATTACTTTTTATATTACTGTTTCATATCATTGTTCATGCGCATATGCATTTAATAATATAACCGAAAGAACCGGGAAGGCAGCTGGTCTAATGAAATAACCGTGACAGTCGGTATATGCTGGGATGAAAAGTAAAAACCGTGACAGCTGATATATGCTGGAATGAAAAATAAAAACTGTGACAGCCGGTATATGCTGGGATGAAAAGTAAAAACCATGACAGCCGGTATATGCTGGAATGAAAAGTGAAAACCGTGACAGTCGGTATATGCTGGGATGAAAAGTGAAAACCGTGATAGCCGGTATATGCTGGAATTAACCAGGAAGGCAGCCGGTCTGATGAGAATAAAAGAACTGGGAGGGCAGCCGGTCTAAGATAATTACAACCTGTCAACAGGTGGGAAGACGTTCCCGTCATAATCATTCATGCATTTGCATCTGTTTTAATTATTGCTGCATTATTTGAGATGCTGAGATGTGGTATATTAATTGTGAATTAAATTATAGATGGTTGGGTCTCATAAAAAGTGACAGCTATGATAATGAGATTATTGAAATGCTGAGATGTGGGACATTATAGTGAATTTAATTATAAATTGTTGAGTCTCATAGAAAGAGACAGTTATGGTGTTAAGACTTATTTTAAATGGAAGATTTTATGATGTAAACCTCATTACGAGGTAATTATGAGATAATTGATTGTCTTAAGGTGGACCAATGATTGAGAAGAAGAGATTGATAGAGAATAAATCTTATGATATGGGAAATGATAGTAGAAAGTTGTCATCAGGTTATGTGAAAAATAAAAGATTAAATATTAAAGGATTATTTTATGGAATTTGGAATACTTTTAGTAAATTTAAAATCACTGAGCTTGTGAAGCACACCCCTCATTGTACAATGATTTTCAGGTAGCAGGCTTGGCAAATAGTTTGATGAGTTGAGGTTCAAAAGAAATCATTTTCTGTACGCCGCGTACGTGTCATCATCCTCAGACTAATGAGAGAATAAAATGAAAAATTTATTTGTAACTCTTCATGAATTTTTCGGATTGATGTAAAGTTTTTTTGGTAATATTTATTTTTACTGCTGCATATATGTGTCGTGCTGAGATTCTCAAAATGTGATGACACCGTTTCGGGGTGGCCAACCCGGGATGGGTCGTTATAGAAACCCCCAAGGAACAAGAGGCCCATGATGATTATTCTTCACCAGTGCCTTTCCCTCAAGCACTCCTTAAACCTAAGGAGATAAATTCAGTATCAAAAGGTAAGATTCTTGAACAACTTCAGCATGTTAAAATTAACCTCCCTCTTCTTCATGTTATAAAACAGATTCTCAACTATGCTAAAGTCATCAAGGATCTGTGCACACTCAAGAAGAGGCACTATGTGAAGAAGACAATATTCCTAATAGAGCAAGCAAGTGCATTAATTGACAGCAAGACACTGCCTAAATATAAAGATCCGGGCTGTCTAATAGTGGCTTGTCAAATTGGAAACAAATCTTGTGGCCAAGCATTGCTAGATTTGGGTGCTAGTGTGAACCCCATGCCATACTCCATGTACTTGTAGCTCGGTCTACGTGAGATCAAACCAACCTCCGTGGTACTTCAATTAGCGGATAGATCGGTAAGAAAACCAAGAGATATTGTAGAAGATGTTTTTTTGCAAATTGATAATTTCTACTATCCTGTTGATTTTTTGGTTTTAGATACTGTTTTTACTGTAAACACGGAGTCCAAAATTCCTTTGATATTTGGAAGACCATTCCTTGCCACTGCCAATGCCCTCATTAATTGTAGGAATGGCCTAATGACATTATCATTTGGAAATAGAACTTTAGAGGTAAATGTTTTTCGAGTCTCAAAATAGCCACATGAAGAGGATGAATGTGTCGATACTTACATGGTTGATAAACACAATTTGGAGGATGAGCACACTAAAGATAATTCTAACTCTTTGGAATTCCCTCCTAATAATTTTAAGTTCGATGATTCTTTAATTTATTCCCATACCGTTAATGTTTTTGATATTTTTGATAAGTCACAGGAATTTATTAAGAAATCATGGCAACCATGCTTTGAGAAGTCACTTGAGAGAAGTCACATGGATGCAAAAATCAAATACCCTACTGCTGATAGTGAGAGGGCAACACCAAGAACACTTGAGCCACATGCGATGGACTTTAAGTATCCTTGCCAAAAGATTAGCATTAAGGCCATTAAATTGGAGCCTTATCTTCAGCACCACAATGAGGCCAGCAGTGAGAGTGGTGTAGTGTCTGGCTGAAGACGTAAAACTTAGTGCTTATAGGAGGCAACCCACAACATATCCTTTTATTTTTTTGTTTTTCATATTTCATTTTCTTGTTTCTTATTATTATTTTGCTGTTTTCTAGTTTTACTTTCGTATTTCTTTTTCAGGGATAAATATACGAAGTAGTTCAAATAGTGGTGCACAATTTTCAACTTCTGTGCACTTTTGGCTACAAAAGAAGTTTCCTTAACTTTTACTTTCACATCGAGGACAATGCTTATTTTAAATTGGGGGGTGGAGGAAATATATTCCTGTTTTTCATGTTCTTCATTGAACTGCTTGGTATCATTTTTCTCTTTTTGTGTGTTTTCAGCATGTTTTGTGTTAGCTTTAGAGTTAATTTACATGTCAATAATATAAATTTAATTGAGATAGCATATAGCATTTAGAAGAAGTTAAATCTTGTTTCGGTTTGAAATTAATTTAAGCATCAATCTTCATTTGGTTAGAGACTCTAGTTTGTGGTAAGATAGTATGATTAGTCTTAAACATTTAGAAATGTTTTATGTGTGATTGTTTTGTGAATACTTTTGCAGTCTCGACAAGCTCTAGAACTTACTTGATAATCACTTTAGTCGAATTTCTAGAATGCACACTACTTAGGATATGATATAGGCCATTTTTGAACCGTTTGAGCATTTCAAACTTACAATTGCTATATTTATCGCTAGTCACCTGTTTGAGCTTTTAAAGAATTTGAGCCTTGTTTCTTTCGATAACCCATTTACTTACCCTTATGAGCCTAAAAATATTTTATCCTTACCCTTCTTTTAAAAGAACTTAGTTGTACACATTTGCTGAGAAGCACTTAAGAGGAGTAAAGATGGAAAATATGAAAAAAAATATTACTGCCATAACCCAAGTATATTAAAAGATATAAGTTGGGGGTTGTGGAAAAGAAAAGAATGAAAGAGGAGGTGAATGGTTTTATGCCAAAATAGAAAAGAAAAGAAAAGAAAAAAAGAAGTGAAGGATGGCAAAGAAAGAAGAAAAGAAAGGAAAAGTGGTGACTTATCGAAGATATGCTCTTATAAAAAAAATAGTGATTTGTTGAAAGAAATGCTCGGAAAATGGTTGGAATAGTTGGGTATTGAAGTAAGGTTATCCAGTTCTTAAAGAGTTGTGTTCGAAACTAAGAGATTAAGTTCTTTTACTTATTGAATCCTTCTTGTTCTTTCTTAACCTTTACCTTAGCCTAACGTTACAAGCTTAGTAAAGACCTATTGATCCAATATAGTGTGATTTTTTTCTACAATAGTGGAGAGTGATTTGAAAAGTAAGCCTACGAAGCTTGTTTATGTGATTGATGTCACACAATTTGTTATGTTTCTAGAGGCCAAGACTTGTATACATAAATCTTATGCATAAAATCATCCGAATATTCGGATTAATGGATTGTGGTAAGATGGATGTTAAGAGTCGATAACAATTTTAAGATTGATGTTTAGATTACTTTTGAACTTAGGTGAAATTTAATGATTCTATGTGCCGTGTGTTATGTGCGATTTTTTTAGACAATAGTGAATTACTCTTGGTTTAACACTAACATTGCTTTACTTTGTAATGTTTCCCATCGTAGAATTCATCTCTTATTTTCGCTTGAATTGCTAGGGACTAGCAATAAGCTAGTTGGGGGTTATGATGAGATTCATAAAATGCATCTTTACAGTACTTAATTGTTAGCATTTTAGGGTTGATCTAGGTTTGAATTGCACTTTTATACCTTAACAACTCTAAAGTGTCATTCTTAGATCATTGATCTATTTCAATGCATTTTCAGGTACTTTAAGTTCAAAAGAGATGGAAAAGCTATCATTGCTTGAAGTATAATGACTCGATGAACACCAGAGTAAAGGTTCACAAGCACTTGGAAAGGAGTTTCACTAAATTGCCAAAATTGCTCGTATAGATCAATCATCTTTGCAAATTAAACTGTATTGATGCAAGAAGAACCAGAAGATGAGACATATATGCTTAGAAAGATTTGGAAGTCTATTTTCTGGAGAATTTTACGACTCGTCAAAATGATTTTCCTAGAGAAAGCTATAGCGATTTTAGTAGACGAAGGTCAGGCCATAACAACACCAACCAGCACCGCGGTGCCCAGAAACTGCAATGTTTTGAAGAATCAGTGAGCACCGCGGTGCTGCTGAGGAGCACCATAGCAGCACCGCGGTGCCTAGAAGCTCACCCAATCCAGAATATGCCTAGCACCGCGGTGCTCCCCAGCAGCACCGCAGCACGCACACGGATTTGCATCTCCGAGTTAGACCCTAATTAGGTCTTTAATGATTTGTTCAAACCCTAAAACACCCTTAGGCCTTGTACACTATAAATAGACCACTTAGGGTTTTTAATTATTCATTCATAAAAATAGATAGAAGGCCGAAAAACTTAAGGGAGGCTGCCACACTCTCCCCCATGGCTAACTAATCTCCAAGCAAGGCGAAGGGATGAATCCCTAGGTGTAGTTGTTTCTATTTCCCTTAGTGTTGATTCATTTGTAATAGAGCTTTAGTGTTCAAACATTGTTATGATTTACTTTTTAATCTAATTAGTAGATTTCTTATTAGTCTGGTGATTGCATGCTTCTTTTCCATATAAGTCTAGTCATGCTCTTCTTATGTGTATTTGTTTGGGTGTGATTGAGTCCAGTAGATCTCTTTTATAGATTTGTCCATTGCTGCGGTATCGTCATTTAGATATATTGTCGTCTTTTGATAATTTATAAGTTAGGTCATGTGTGCTTAAAAGTAAAGAATAATTCATATCATTTACATTAGGGTTTATACATACGCTTTAATTGAATATTTGTTGATTGCTTGTTTGGGATGTGAAACTTGCAATCGAGGTAAAAAAAACTGAATCAAGTTAGGATTAGGGCAACGAACCTAGGGAGGATTCCTGGATCCTTGTTGTTTCCCCTATTATATTTCACAATCTACTTTGCACAATTGTTTCACTATCAATTTTAGATTCTCTTTCTCATTTGGATTTATTGTTTTAGATTAAAGTTTACACCTTCCTTTGTAGTTAACTTGTTTCCCTGTGGAATCGACACCCCAAAGCTGTGCTACAACAACCGCGTATGTTTTGGGCATAATCGAGTATCTAAAAATTCCATTATGTATCATTGTGTGATGTAGATATGTCTTCATACAAAGATAGAAAGTGACCATTTGTACCTTGATAACAAATGCTCGAAGCACATGACCATTGGTTAAAGTATCTTAGTGGAGATGATTTCAAGGGATGGCAGACATGTCACCATTGGAGATGACACCAAGATGAAGACCATTAGATATGGTAAAGTTGGTAAAAATTCTTTAACCATTAATCATGTTTTACTTGTGCAAGGTCTTAAGCATAATTTACTTAGTATTAGTCAATTGTGTGATAAAGGTACTATGACTATATTTGAATCCTCTCATTGTCTTATAATGGACATCAAAAGTAACAAGATAAAATTTGTTGGCCAAATACATGAATATATCTATATAGTTGACCTCAAATCTTTGCCTTTGGAAAATGAAAAGTGTTTTTAAGCTTTTAGTGAAAACTCATGGTTATGGTATAGAAGGCTTGGCCATGTCAACATGGATTTAATCAAATTTTTTTCTAAAAAGGATTTGGTTGGTGGTCTTCTTAAAATTAAATTTGAAAATATAGTTTGTAATTATTGTCAAATGGAAACACAAACTAGAATATCTTTTAAATCCAAAAATGTGGTTTCAACTTCTAGAACTTTAGAGTTTTTGGACATGGACTTGTTTGGTCTAATAAGCACTATTAGTCTAGGTGGTCATCAATATGCTCTTGTTATTATGAATGACTATTCTAGATATACCTTTGTTATCTTTATGACTTATAAGGATGAAGCTTTTAAAGGTTTTGTAAACTTTTTTAGAAAGGTTTGAAAGGAAAAGATTTTACTATTTCTAGCATAAGTGATCATGGAAAAGAATTTGAAAACCAAAGCTTTTCAAAATACTGTGATGATCATGGTATTGATCACAACTTTTAGCACCACGAACCCATAAAAAAATGGTGTTGTTAAAAGAAGAACTAGAGTTTTAGAAGAAATTGGTAGAATTTATTTTTTGAAAATAGTTTGCTAAAATATTTTTGGGTAGAAGCCGTGAACACCGCTTGTTATGTTTTAAATAGAGTTTTAATTAGGTCTATACTCAAGAAAGCTCCATATTAATTATAAAATGGTAGAAAGCCAAATATCTCTTACTTTCATGCTTTTGGTTGCAAGTGTTTCATCTTAAATAATAATAAAGTTCACTTAGCTAAATTTGATTCTAAGATCGATGAAGGGATTTTCTTGGGTTATTCAACCACTAGCAAAGCTTATAGAATCAAAATGACTCTAGTGGTTGAAAAATTTGTTCATGTTACATTTGATGAAACTAACCCTCTTTGTAGTAGAAGAGTTTCCTTTGATGATAATATAGGTTTCATGCTAAGAGTGGAGACTGCCACTCCTATTGTTGGCCTTAAGGAAAATGGCTCAAAAGGAAGATGTATCTAGGCTTGATCAACCTTCAACAAGTCAACAAAGAGATGGTTTTCCTAAATATTGGAGGTATGTGAATTATCACTCAATCGATTAAGTGATTGGTGATCTTTCACAAGGGGTGAGAATTCGTTCCTTGTAGCATCCGCAAAACCATATCTCAAAGGTGGTCTGACCACCCTCCTTTCCCTGTCCCTTGTGAGCTGATAGTCATTCTGACTTGCTGCATCATCCCCTTCTAGTTCAGTCTCCTCTTGAGTGTCTTGAGCTTGGCCTTCATCAATGGGCTCTACCTGGTTTGAACCCTCTTGCCTTCCTTGCTCTACCTGAACTGAATATTCCTTGATGTTCTGCTCCACAAATACCGGGCTAGTTTGCCCACTATCCCCTGCAGGGTTAGTTTTCTCCAAATAGGGAAATAAATACTCATTAAAATGACATCCCTACTTATTATGAGTTTAATTTCTTTTTGTTCTAAGGACCACAACCTGTACCCTTTAACCCCATATCCTAGAAACACACACTTTCTAGACCTTGGGCTAAGTTTATCATCCTTTTTATGTGCATACGTAGCACACCCAAAAGTCCTAAGGTTGCCTAACTCAGGGGGTTTTCCACTCCACATCTCCTCGGGAGTCTTAAGGTCCATAGCCCTAGAGGGTGATCTATTAACCAAATACGCAGCAGTAGACACCACTTTCCCCCAAAAACATTTGGGTAATCCATATCTTATAATCCTGCACCTAATCTTTTCTATAAGGGTCTTATTCATTCTCTCAGCAACTCCATTTTGCTGAGGGGTTTTCAAAACCGTTCTATGTCATAGAATCCTATTTAACTTATAGAATTGATCAAGTTCCTTATTAAAAAATTCTAAGCCATTATCGGTTCTTAAAACTTTAACTATCCTGCCCGTTTGAGTTTCTTCCAGCGTTTTCCACACCACAAATTTATTTAAAACATCTGATTTATTTTTAAGTAAATAAACCCAAACCTTTATAGAATAATCATCAATTAAAGACAGAAAGTAAAAATTACTTCCTTGTGTTGGTGTTCTTGCTGGTCCCCAAAGATTGGCATGAATGTAGTCAAGAATTCCTTAGACTTGTGCACTCTAGTGTTGAAGCTGACTAGGTGTTGCTTCCCAAAAACGCAACACTCGCAGAAATCAAGTTTCTCTACCTTGTCTCCATCAAGTAGACCATTCTTGCTGAGAATTTGCAGGCCCTTTTCGCTCATATATCCCAAGCGATTGTGCTAAAGAACAACCTTATCCATCTCAGCCATCAAGCTTACTGCTTGATCCTTGATCTCCGTGTCTCCAACCATCTCATAGAGACCATCCTTCATTGCTGCTTTGATCACTATCAAAGATCCCTTGGTTACCTTGATCTTTCCTCTCTCTGATTTGTATGAGTACCCCATAGAATCTAGCTGCCCCAATGAAATTAAATTTCTTCTTAAATCCGGAAGCCTTGTAATTCCATCAAACATCCTCAATCAGATGTCTCATATGCCCCTCATTTGGCAAGAAGTATCATTCCCCAAGAAAACCTTTCCCCCATCGGTTTCCTTGAAATTCTTGAACCAATCCCGGTGAGGGCACATATGATAAGTGCACCCGGAATCCAAGATCCATCTCTCATTGCCTTCTTGCCCCTTGCTCACATTTTGAGCACACAACAAGAACATTATCTTGATGTTCTCCCTTGGCAATCAAAGCCTCTCCATTGTTGGTATGACATCTTCCTTTCTCATCCCTTATCATCTTCTTGCAATCTTTCTTGAAATGACCCTCCTTATGGCAGTAGTAGCATCCCTTTCCTCCAAATCTCGATTTAGAGTATGCTCTCCCATGGCTTTGTCCTCTACCTTGTGGTTTGTCCCGGTAGTAGCCATGTATGTTGCTGCCATACCAAGTTGCTGGCCTTCCTCTAATGAACAACCCTTCTCCACTTGATGTTTCCCTTATCTTGGCTTTAAAATTATGAGCCCTTATGGCATTGATCACAATTTCCTTGGTTAGTGTATCTCTTCCATATTCAATAGCATTAATCAAGCTTTCAAAACAATCAAGAACAGAATTCAACAAAATAACAACCAATTGTTCATTCGGGAATTTTATACTACAACTAGCCAAATCCTGAACTAGTTTATTAAACACATCAAAATTATCTTGCAACTCTTTATTAGGATCCATTTTAAAAGCAAAGATTCATTTAAGAAGATAAATCTTATTAGGGAGAGTCTTGGTAAGAAATAACTCACCTAGTTTCTTCCAAATGACAGCTGAATCTTTCGAGTCTCCGCACTCCCTTGTTAAACTATCCGACATATGCAGAAAGATGGTGTTGTACGCCATCTTCTTCATCTCATTCCGCTGGACCTTCGTGATACTTGCTGGAAAAGCATATTCTTCTTCAATCGGTCAAGTGATTGGTGATCTTTCACAAGAGGTAAGAATTCGTTCCTTTATTAGAAATGTATGCAATTTGTAGCTTTCTTGTCTTAAATTGAACCTAAAACTTTTAATGAAGCTGAACATGATGAAACTTGGATAATGGCTATAAAAAAGAATTAAATCAATTTGAAGGAAATAAAGTTTAGACTTTAGAACCTCGGCCTAAAGATCATTCAATAATTGGAATTAAATGGGTTTTTAGGAATAAAATTGATGGAAATGGTATAGTAATTATAAACAAGGTTAGGCTTAAAGAAAAATGATAAAATCAAGAAGAGGGAATTGATTTTGATGATATTTTTGCACCCGTAGCTAAAGTAGAAGCTATTCATATGTGTAACGACCCATCCCAGATTGGCCACCCCCGAGACGGTGTCATCATATTTTGAAAATCCCAACACGACACATATATACAACAAATAAAAATAATACTAATAGAAATTCTTTTACATCAATCCTTAACCCACAACAGGGAGATACATCAATTTGATATTGACTTAAACATAATATACAACGTAAAATGCATGAATATTTACAAATAAATTTTTATTTTATTTTCTCACTAGTTTGAGAATGTTGACATGTACGTAGCTTACAAAAAAATGATTTCGTCTAAACCACAACTCATCAAATTATCTGTCCTGCTTGCTACATGAAATCATTGTACAATGAGGGATAAGCTTCACAAGCTCAGTGAATTAAATTTACTAGAAGTATTCAATTGTAATAAAGGTCTTTCAATATTTAAATATTTATATCTCATACAACTTGATACTAGCATTCTACTATCACTACACATGTCATAAGATCCATTCTCTATTAATATCTTCTTCTTATTTATTGGTTCACCATAAGACCATCAATTATCTCATAATTACCTCGTAATGAGGTTCACAACATAAAGTCTACCATTTAGGTAGTTCTTATACTTCTATGTTTATTTTTCTCACTATAATTGTCTCACTGTAACTGTCTCATTGTAACTGCCTCATTGTAACTGCAAATAAAATAAATTCATAATATCCACAACATTTCAGTAATAAACTCAACATATAAAACAGATGCAATGCATAAATTATTATTATGGGAACGTCTTCCCACATGTCGATATGTTTTTATTATCTTAGACCGGCCCCTTCCCGGTTCTTTTATTTATAGCTTATCCCAGCTGTCATGGTATTTATTTTCAGCATATACCGGCTGCCACGGTGTCCCTTTTACTTCTAGTATATACTGGTTGTCATTGTTTTTCAATTAGACCGGCCCCTTCCCGGTTCTTTTGGTTATATTATTTAATGCATATGCATATGAACAATGATATGAAATATGCATATAAACAGTAATATAAAACCATATGAATTCAAAATATTTAAATTAACTATCCGGTCTTTCCTTAACTTTCTGCTACTTAAATTTCACAATTTTTCTTCTCCTCATATATCACATCAATTTATTAACCAAAACTCGTCAAGAATTTATTTATCACCATCATTATTAAATCAACTCATTATTCTAATAATTTCTTTTCACATAATAATTTTCTACGTGTCCAATATTTGTATCATACCTATCAACCAAATATTTATCTACCATCAAAGTATACACTAATAATTTAATTTAATATTATCACTAGATATTTGATTTTTATTTAGATTACTTAAAGTAGATCTAACTCACCACGTAGCACTTAGATATTTGATTCTTTTCACCTCCTTGTCTTTCCCGTTCTTCTCTGAAATTTCTCCCGGTTGCTGACTGTCAACACCTGATATGATATTTATATTAAATCTCTAACTATTTCTTCAATTCTTCATAAAACCATACCCTTTGAAAATTTCCACTTTGAAATCCGAGAAATTTCATGTACACTAAAAATTCAAAAAAAAACATTATGTTGTTTCCTTTTGTTTTTGATAGCTTTTCGTGACTCTTTATAAAATTCTGCAGTAAATCTCTTCAAAATTTTTCTCTTTTAACATTTCTTTCGGTTCCCAAGTGTTTAAAGAATTAGAAAAATTGATGGAAGATTAAACAAAATTCGATATATATATAAGAGTAAGAATTTTTTTTTTTTTTGCAAAAATCTCTGCAGCCCTACCTAGCCTCCACGTTTTTTTAATTTTAAAAAAGGTGGAAGACATGCATGCAATCTCTCTTCATTTGGCAGCAAGTGGCTGCCACCTGCTGCCATGTTTTTTTTTTTTTAAAGAAAACTTTTTTTTCTTTTTCTTTTCATTTCTACTGTTCACTATTTTTTTTTCTTTGTAACTGTGCCTCCACGCATCCAGTTTTTTTTAAAGATTTGTTTTATTCAAATAATAATAAACTTTTCGTATATATTTTATTTTAATTCCATGTCATATTTATTAAATTACTTTTTTATCTTTACTTCACGATTATATGTATTACAGCATGCTAC
The DNA here is from genome assembly GCA_023935145.1 of Bretschneidera sinensis. NCBI lineage: Eukaryota > Viridiplantae > Streptophyta > Magnoliopsida > Brassicales > Akaniaceae > Bretschneidera > Bretschneidera sinensis. The sequence goes on from CM043697.1 coordinate 66,808,065, forward strand.
TTGCATTTGCATGTTTTAAGAACTTCAAATTATTTCAAATGGATGTGAAAAGTGCTTTCTTAAATGGTATTATAGGAGAAGAGGTTTACGTTGAAAAAACTCTTAGATTTGAAGATCCTAACTTTCAAAACCATGTTTATAAGCTTTCTAAAGCTCCATATGGGTTGAGCAAATTGGTTGGCTTTCCCAACAGATTAGACTGTAAACGAGCACTTTTAGGAAAAACAAAGCTTTTGCCAAAGCCTACAAAGAACCAGCAATAAGAACATTTAAACGAGCCCCAAAAAATACCCATACCTTATGAGCATTGTCACTTTGCATAAAATTTAGACAATAAATTCCCTGTGAGGTGCAGTACAACATGCACATTTTGATGATACAGAGATCCCAATAAGATACTATGAACATTACTTGTTCTAAATCTTTTTACACCATTTAAAGTCTGGCACTTTAATTGTACATAAGCCCTATTATTCCTTTGAAGAGATTTTTTCATAATCAGAATGATCCCAAACCAGCCTATTCAGAATATCTGCTAACTTGAAAGCATCCAAGGCTCTAACTAAACAGGGAAACCTATCTTTCACCTCTTGAATATGGTACGGATTTCCCAACATATTTGCAACTGAACTATTATGATAAAGCAAATAATTATTGGTAATTTGTTTATAGTGTCATCTAGCATCCCAAAAAGAAACCTCACCCAATAACCCAAACGGAGTTCAATAATATAACTCTAATGTGTGGTAGTATGGCTTTCCAAACAGGTGAACTGTACCAAGGAGTTAACAAGATCCCATTAGGATTTTCGTATTTTTGCCTCATATAAACTGCCCAGAAAGATTTACCCTTATAAAGCTCCAAGCTAATTTTGCTTACAGGGAATCCAACACCTCCTTTAGACTTTTCACCTCCAAACCTCCATCCTTATAAGGTTTACAACCGTCTCTCATGTGATCCATTTATGCTTTTTGTCACTACTATAATTCCAAAAGAAAGCAACAAACATCTTCTCAAGCTTCTATATAAAACCTTTAGGAATCGAAACTACTGACATAACATTAATTTGAATTAATCCTATAGCACTCTTAATCAAAGTTGTCTTTCCACCAATTAATAACAAGGGATGTAGTGGATGAGGATGTGGTTGCGACACCTTTGAGGATTTTGGCTTAAAAGAAAGGAGGATGGTTAAAGCGTGGACTAAGGTTAACATAAGGAGTCGTTAGGGCAAGGGATGACTTGTTAAGATTTTATTGGGAGGAAAGGGAAAACGTATTAGGGTTTTGGAGTAAGGAGGTAGAATGAGGAAGAGCTTCAACCATGCACCCTACCTTGTGATGGAGGGATGCTAGATGCTACCATGGACGATAACGATGACCTTCTAATTCTTTTTTCTCTTATACCTAAATCTCTCTACCCTACAATCTCGCACATAAATCAATGAAAAGGGATTTAGCTCCCTTTAAGGTTAAATGGCGGTTCCTTACCCAACATGCTTACTCCGTGCTTGGATAGCATAAGGCCAATGCGAAAGCCCCGACCTAAACGAATTCCACTAGAGGGAATTGTAGGACGTAGTACCAATAAACATTCATAACTTTCTACTCATCTTTCGAAAAGGCATAAGGGTTCTTTTGAGATGGTGGATAATAATTCAACTCTTGCATTTCCCTCTAGTGGAATCTACAAGACTAAGCATGACCAATAACAAAAAAAAGGGAAATTTTTGAAGACAATGGATTGAGTTCGGTACCAATTGTGTTAAACCAATTTTAAAGAAGTTTAGTATTCTTCGAACATATGCATGAAGAGGAAGCTTCAAGTCAACCTTGAAAGTATCCTCGTAAAAATAGATATCATACAAAGGACTTTGAGAAATTGGGGTGCACACCCTCTTCCCGAGCTAACGGAGTCGTCATTTATACTTCGGAGGCATCCAATACCTCTTCCTATTCCGGACCAAATTGTCCTCATTCAATTGATTCGTCTACTCTTTGGTTACATAGTGTGGTTTCTCATAATCCATACCATCTCACTCTTAACATCCTCTATATTTGGCCCTTTCCCAATCAATAGGGTAAGGACCTTCAAAGAATGGTTACTCACTAAGCTACCCAAAGTGGAAGTGCTTTCATTACACAAACCATCTGTGTCTACACCTACTGGTTTCCTACTACTATTAGTCGGGAGAGAAGAAAACATAATTTAAAAGAAAAAAGTAAAGCAGTGAAGTCTTTCCAAAGAGAAAAAGATGATGAACTAAAAAAAGACAACCTAAGAGGTATCGAGCTCAGGAAGCCAAAGTATATAAATCTAAGCTAAGAAGATTGGGGGAGAAATGTTGAGAATAAGGGAAGCTTATCCTTCTCTCCCTTTATATGACCTAAGAGTAAGGCAAATTTTCACCTCCTCTAATTAGAGAAGGACATGTGTCCCCCAATGAAGAGTCTAAACATCACCCAAGGAATCTATATGTCATATCGAGAAAATTCAAAAGTCTCAATCCAAACTAAGCATGACCAATAACAAAAAAAAAGGAAATTTTTGAAGCATAAGAACTAGGATAAGTTCTCACTCAAAATCTAAGCTTAAGACCTCAAAAAGACTCTTTACCTTAATTGAGTTCCCACTCAAAATCCAAGTTCAGGGCTTCGAAGAGGCCCCTTACCTCGATTGAGTTTCCACTTAAGGCTCTAAAGAGACCCTTTAACTTGGATGAGTTCTCACTCAAAGTCTTAACTTAAGGCTCCGAAGAGCCCCTTACCTCGGATGAGGTCTCAATCAAAATCCGAGATCAGGACTTCAAAGAGGCCCCTTACATCGGATGAAATCATAAAAGTTTAGTTTATGTTATGGCATCAAGTTCAAAACACTAAAGTGAGAAAAGGGATACTTTTATAGCTAAAACAATTTCACTAATCTAAAGTAGATACTTGATTGTCAAAGAGATCAACTAATTAATCTTTAACCAGAGGTAGAAAGATAACTTCATCTGACATTCTGGTTAGGGGTGTTGACCCTCACCTATATTTTAATGATGACAAAACATAACTGTGATTTAACTAACAGTGCAATCTAAGTATAGTAAACAACAATAACATTCAACCAAGGATCAAGGTGCAAGAACTCAAATCGAATCAATCTTACAAGTAAAGACTGAAGAACTAGTATAGGACTAAGTTATTAAAACAAAGTGTAAGTCTCACCTATACATTGAAAAGCTTGTCTAATGGCTCGCACACAAAAAGTTTTTTAAACATAACTTTTTAAACAAACAGGTTTAAGTTAAAACACTTTTTGAAACAGAAAAACTAGGGTTGGAAGACAACCCAGTCGACTGGTATATGGGATAGACAGTCCCCAGTCGACTGGGTGAAACAAACCAGTCGACTGGTAAAAGGGATAGTGAGTCCCCAGTCGACTGGGTGAAACATACCAGTCGACTGGTAAAATGGACATACAGTCCCCAATCGATTGGTAAGATCAACCCAGTCGACTGGTACCACTATAGCCTTAAAAATGAGAATTTTTAAGAGGACCTAGTCGACTGGTATCAAGACCCAGTCAACTGGTAGTTCAAAAAATATGACTGTTGGGACTAGAAATCTGAGTTTTTAAAGCTAGAATTATTTCAAATTAAAGTCTAATGGTCATATTAATACATGGCTATAGAAACTCACTCTATTGAGCATTCAAGTGTGGTTGAGATATTCAAAAAATAGAAGAACACACACAATCAAGTCATTTACTCTTTGAAACACAAAAAGCTTTTAAATATTCATGCTGAGCCATTCTTCAAGCTTTACTTTGAAAGAGAGACATTATTTAGTTGTATAAGCTTTCATTTGTTGTCTCTCTACCATTTACTTTATAGCATTTATTGTAAAGGAATTACTTTTAAAAGAAAGGGGATTATTTCCGAGAGGAAGGGGATAGCTTACGAGAGGAAAGGATTGTAAGGTTTGTACAACACCGATGAAGTTGTACAACTAAGTTTCTTAGTCGATTACTTCAAGGAAGTTTCTTGAAGAGAGTGGACGTAGGGTCGGAACGAATTCGATATTGCCGAATCACTATAAACTGAGTTTGCATTCTATACTCTTTAAACTCTTTATTTACAGCATATTAATTGTTTAATTGCTTGTTGGTTATATGTTTTTATAAACTTGTATTTATTCCACAAAAGTTTTTAAAAACCCAATTCACCCCCCCTCTTGGGTTGAAACCTCAGTCTACAATTGGTATCAAAGCCTCGTTCTCAATTTTAGGCTTAATATCCTTGAGTTGATCCAATGGCAGCAAATAGCTATTCTGAGGGACACTCTTATACTAGGCCTCTTTTGTTCAATGGCTCAAACTATAACTATTGGAAAAACAGAATGAAAATCTTTGTCGAATGACAAGATTATAATCTTTGGAGAGTCATTGAAGAAGGACCTAAAATTCCATCAAATGAAACAACTATTGGAGAAATCAATCATATAATGCCTAAACTTAAAACTGAGTACAATGATGAGGATTGTAGAATGATGTCTCTCAATAGTAGAGCCACAAGCATTTTACATTGTGCTTTAGATATATCTGAATACAATAAAATCTCTGCATGTGTTTCGGCTAAGGAGATATAGGTTAAATTGCAAGTTACATATGAAGGAACTAGTGAGGTTAAAAAATCAAAAATCTATATGCTAGTTTCTGAATATGAATCTTTTAAATGTCTCATAATGAAACAATTTCTCAAATGCACTCACGTTTCATAACTATTGTAAATGGTTTGAAGCTTCTTGGTAGGAACATTGAGGAGTTTGAACTAACAAGAAAAATCTTGAGATCTTTGCCACCCACTTGGAAAGCAAAGAAGACGGCCATCACAGAGGCCAAAGATCTCGACAAACTTGATGTTGAGACACTTCTTGGGTCATTATTGACATATGAAATGGAAGAAATGAATCCCATTGTCAATGATGATGAAAAGAAAAAAAAGGTGATCACTCTCAAAGCCTCTGCGAGTAACAAAGAAAGGGAACTAAAAGAAGAGGTAGAGAACAGTGAAGAAGATGGTGAAATGGCCTTAATCACCAAACAGTTTCATAGGTTCTTGAAGAAAAGCAAAAAACCTTATACAAAGGATCCCACCTCTAAAAGGGAACCACTTATGTGTTATGGCTGCAAGAAGCCTGGTCACATCAAGGCTGACTGTATGGTTTCAAACAAACCAGACAAGAGCTTCAAGAAGAAAGTCATGATAGCAACCACTTGAAGTGATGACGAAGAAGAAGAGTCATCGGACAAAGAAATCGAATACGAGGAAATTGCCAACCTATGTCTCATGGCAATCGACGACGAAATTGGGGTATCATCTTCTCCTTCTTCTAAGAATAATATTGAGTAGTAGTGAAGAACTGCTAGAAGTAATAAATGAAATGCATGATGAATTGAAGAAATTCGATTCTAAGAACTCAACTCTTAAGAAAGAGGTATCATCTCTTTCTAAAGAAATGATAAACCTTAGAGAAGAAAAAGATAAATTATCTTCATTACTTTATGATGCTTCTCAAGATTTTCTAAAAGATGAAAATGAAATCTTAAAGAATAAGATATTAGAATTAAATGGGACAATATCTAGACTTATGCTTGGAAAAGAAAAGCTTGATGAAGTGCTTTCTTGCCAAAGGCTAAGTGGAGGAAAATCCGGGTTAGGATACTCTCCATTAGGCAAGCAAAAATCAAAAGAGAGCTTATTCATGAAAGCTTCTTGTGTGAATGAAGCCTCTACTTCAAAATCCACTAGCAAGGTTAAAAGCACTCCCTCTATGAATGTCAGCAAGTCTAGAAATACTAATTCTAATGTATATACAATAATGAAGTTTCCTAGAAATACTCATGTTTATATGTATGATCATTCAAGAAATGTTTATGCACATTCTAGGAATAACCATCATGTGCATGCTAGAAACAATATATATAATCAAGACCTGCACACTACACATGCATATCCTAGGAATTACCATCATGGTTATTCTAGAAATAAGATGCATCCTCATAATAATGCAACCATGTATCTTAGAAACTATCATCATACATTTTCTGGAAATGACATACATATTCATATTCCTCACAATAGAAACATGTATCCTAGGAACTTCTATCCTAAGAATTATAGACATACACAACTAAGAAATCCTAGAAATTTCAATAATTATTATCCTAAAATTATGCATCATCAACATGTCTATAGATCACCTTATATTGTTAAGAAAGTATGGGTCCCAAAAAGAACCGTGTTTTTTAGGACTAACCCCAAAGGACCCAGGAAATTTTGGGTACCTAAATGTGCGATCGTATATCCTTATGTGATGTAGATATGTCTCCACACCAAGGAGAAAGGTAACTATTGGTACCTTGATAGTGGATGCTCAAAGCACATGACCGGTGATAAAAGTGTATTCAAAGAGCTAACTCTAAGAGATGGTGGACTTGTCACCATTAGAGACAACACAAAAATAAAGATCATCAAGCATGGAGAAGTTGGTAATGATTTCTCAACCATAGATAATGTATTACTAGTACAAGGCCTCAAGCCAAATTTACTAAGTATTAGTCAAGTCTGTGACAAAGGAAACAAAGTCACATTTGAGACATTTCACTGTCTAGTTATAGACATCAAGAGCAACAAGATCAAATTTGTTGGCCATAGAAATGAAAATGTCTATATAGTTGATTTGAAATCCTTGCATTCTAAAAATGAAAAATGTTTTCCTGCATTTAGTGAAAATCCATGGCTATGGCATTGAAGGCTTGGTCATGTAAACATGAACTTGCTGAAAATCATTTCAAGAAAATATTTAGTCACTGGACTTCCCAAAATCAATTTTGAAAAAGACAGAGTATGTGATGCTTGTTAAATGGAAAAACAAACTAGGAAATCTTTTAAATCAAAAATGTAGTATCAACTACTAGCCCTTTGGAACTTTTGCATATGAACTTATTTGGTCTAATTAGTACCATTAATCTAGGTGGCCATCAATATGCTCTTATTATTGTTGATGACTATTCAAGATATACCTTTGTTATTTTTATTGCTTACAAGGATGAAGCTTTCAAAGGATTTGAAATTTTTTGCAAAAATGTTCAAAATGAAAAAGGAATTTGTATTTCAAGCATTAGAAGTGATCATGGAAAAGAATTTGAAAACCAAAGCTTTTCAAAATTTTGTGATGAAAATGGAATTGATCACAACTTTTCAGCTCCTAGAACTCCTCAAAAAAATGGAGTTATTGAGAGGAAAAATAGAGTTCTAGAAAAATTTTCAAGAACAATGCTTTGTGAAAATAGTTTACCAAAATACTTTTGGGCTGAAGTCGTGAACACCTCTTGCTATATCTTAAATAGAATTTTAATTAGGCCTATGCTTCATAAAACTCCATATGAACTATGGAAAGGTAGAAAACCTAACATCTCCTATTTTCGTACATTTGGTTGCAAATGCTTCATCCTAAATAACAATAAAACTAACTTGAGTAAATTTGACTCTAAGACCGATGAAGGGGATATTTTTAGGATATTCAACATCTAGTAAGGCTTATAGAGTTTTCAACAAAAGAACTCTAGTGGTAGAAGAATCCGTATATGTAACTCTTGATGAGTCTAACCCAATTAGTAGTAGAAAAGTTTCCTTTAATGATGATGCCGATTTTATTCCAAGAACAGAAACTCCTACTCCCATTGTTGACCCAAAGGAGAGTCCACCTCAAGCAAATGAAGAGATGGAAACTCACAATTTGGACCAACCATCTATAAGCCAACAAGAGGATAGTCTTCCCAAATATTGGAGGTATGTAAATTATCACCTGATTGATCAAGTGATTGGTGATCCTTCACAAGGGGTAAGAACTCGTTCCTCTATTAGAAATATTTGCAATTATGTAGCTTATTTGTCTCAAGTAGAACCTAAGACATTTATAAAAGCTGAAAAGGATAATGATTGGATAATTGCAATGCAAGAAGAAATAAATCAATTTGAGAGAAACATTGTTTAGAATCTAGTTCCAAGACCTAAGAATCATTCAATAATTGGAACTAAATGGGTATATAGAAATAAGATGGATGAAAATGGAATAGTAACTAGAAACGAGGCTAGACTAGTTGTTAAGGGATATAATCAAGAAGAAGGAATAGACTTTGATGAGACCTATGCTCTCATAGCTAGATTAGAAGCTATTCGAATGTTATTAGCTTTTGCATGCTTTAATAAGTTCAAGTTATTTCAAATGGATGTAAAAAGTGCATTTTTAAATGGCTTTATAGAAGAAGAGGTTTATATTGAGCAACCTCTTGTATTTGAAAATCCTAGTCTTCCAAATCATGTCTACAAGCTTTTTAAAGCTCTATATAGGTTGAAGCAAGCTCTAAGGGCATGGTATGAAAGACTAAGTAAATTTTTGATTGACAAAATTTTTTTAAGAGGTAGAATAGACACAACTCTCTTCACAAAAACTCACAAAAATGACACTTTAATAGTCCAAATATATATTGATGATATTATATTTGGTGCTACTAATGAATCTATATGTCAAGAGTTTGCAAAGTGCATGCAAGGTGAATTTGAAATGAGCATGATGGGAGAGCTTACCTACTTCCTTGGACTTCAAATCAAACAACTAAAAGGAGGCATCTTCATCAATCAATCAAAGTACACTAAGGACCTGACCTACTAAAGAGGTTCGGGATGGAAAGCTCAAAGCTACTTGGAACTCCTATGAGCACAACTACAAAACTTGATCTTGATGAAGGAGGTAAATCTGTAGATACTAAATATTATAGAAGCATGATAGGCGCTTTACTTTATTTAACTGTAAATAGACCTAATATTATGTTCAGTGTATGCATGTGTGCTAGATTTCAGTCTAATCCTAAGGAATCACATGTAGTTGTAGTAAAAAGAATCCTTAGATATTTACAAGGAACCCAAACCATAGGATTATGGTATTTTAGAGATTCATCTTTTGAGCTTGTAGGATATTCAGATGTTGATTTTGCTGGATGCAGGTTAGATAGAAAAAGCACAAGCGAAGCATGTCAATTCTTAGGTGCAATGTTAACCTCTTGGTTTTCCAAGAAACAAAACTCCGTTGCACTATCAACCGCTGAAGCGGAATATGTAGCAGTTGGAAGTTGTTGTGCCCAAGTGTTATGGATGAAACAACAACTAGAAGACTATGGCATAAACCTCAAAAACATCCCGATATTTTGTGATAATACTAGTGTTATCAACCTGACCAAGAACCCTATTCAGCACTCTAGAACTAAACACATAGAAATTAGACATCATTTCTTAAGAGACCATGCTAAAAAATGTGATATAAGACTAGAATTCATACCTTCAGAAGATCAAATAGCTGACATGATTACAAAACCTCTAAGTGAAGCTAGTTTTTGTAAGATTAGAATGTTAATGGGATTGCTGGATTATGATAAACTGAATGTCTGATTGCTTCATCATTCACCATTTGCATATTTGACATCTAGTGAAAGGGTATTAATTCTTGTTTAAATATCTCCCTCACTCAAAGATGTCATAGATAAACAAATTTCGTGCTATGATTCAAGACTGAAATTTTTTTTAAGGGTCCAGTCGATTGGTAAATCTGTTCCAGTCTACTGGTAATTCTCTGCCAATTCTTCCAATTGACTGGTAAGTCTTATCCAGTTGACTGGTACATCAAGACCTTGTTTGGAGCCAATTTTTTTGAAATTCAGTTATCATCCAGTCGACTGGTAAAAACTACCCAATCGATTGGTATCTTACTGCCCAATTACCCAGTCGACTGGTTACCTGACCCAGTCGACTAGTATGAAAAATGTTCATCTTTTTAAAGGGACCTAGTCGACTAGTATCCTTACCTAGTCGACTGGTATCGCGATTCTATATATAGACTTTTCATATTTTTTCCAGATTTTTACGGCTTTTTCGAAAAACCTAGCTTTCTCTCTTTAGAAAATTTCACTATTTTGATCCAAAAACCATCCAAACTACACCCAAACACATCGATATAATCATCCAAAACATTATTTTCAACTTTCTACGGTTGAAATCTCCCATTTTCACCAAAAACTCTTTTTTCTATAAATGTCCAATCAAATCAGTGTAAAATACACTACTGGGGGACCAAATGCGCCAACACGGGGGAAGGGCGTGGTGGGCTTATCAAGCAAAAAGCCCAGAACAGAATTTGATGAGTCTCTGTTTTCCAGCCCTGCAGCCAAAGCAAGGTATGACTCGATAATCCGCCACAAGAAGATCATGACGGGTAGAGTTGTTGATTTCAACTCTATTCGTCATGGGAACTTCAATATTTTGCCAGCCTTTGAGGCAATACACCTGACCCCACTGGTCAGAGTGCATGAGAAATTTTACCCAAGACTGATTCACCAGTTCTATCCGAACTTGGTGAAACCCAATCCACTGGCTCTGAGATTCAGAACCAGTGTCATGGGTGTGGAGTTTGAGGTCAACACTGACCTCCTCATGAGCATTTTGAGGATCCCTGTAGGATAGATCCAATAGAGTCTGGATGGATGGCCAGACAATTTCGACGTTGAGGAGGCCTGTCAGATAGTCAGGGGCAACCCTAACTATGTGTACAGACCCACTACATTTCACACATGTAGTGATATGCCCCTGGACTCGAAATTGTTCAACCTCATAGTGAGTTGGACCATCCACCCGAGACTAGGGAGTCTGAGGTATCTATCTAAGATAGATACAGTATTGATTTGGTGCCTTAAAATAGGGCACCACTTCAATATATACCCCCTGCTGCTCGCCAACATGATTAATAGCGAAGCAAGCGACTCTGGGTGCTTTCCCTACGGGATGCTCATCACACTCATAGTCCAGCACTTCCGGGTGCCTCTCTTTGCCTTCGAGGCTCAGGATATCGGGCTGAAGGACATCATCAACGTCTCCTCACTGAAGAAGATGGGATGCACGGTCCGTGACGGCTTCATCTATTCAAAGGCCGGGAAGCATATACGGATTCGGGAGGATGAGAGCAGTGGTGATGAGGATGAGGAGGCTGCTGCTGCTACTGCTGACATGGACACGGATACCCTAACACTTCCCATAGGTGACTCGAGTGCTGGACAGGCTGGGTATGGTGATTTACTACAGGCTATCACGAGCCTCCAGCTGACCATGCAGTCCGGGTTCCAAACGTTGAGTTCCTCCATCGAGCACCTTCGGGATGATTTTGAGCTTCACTGAGAGCGCACTGAGAGTTCTTTAGCTGAGATTAGGGATCTCATTCATGATGGCTCGGACTCTCCCACTCCTTGAGTCTATTTTTTTTTTTTATGTACTTAGTATTTCTAGTTCTTAGTTTGTAGCACGAACATACTTTATTATATTTCTTACCTATTTATGGCTCTACGAAGCCCGTTCGTGTATAGACTTTTTATTTATGATGATGTTTCATGCATAGCATATTTCATACATTTGTTTTACTTATTTGAGATGTGGTTGCATGCTTTATAACTGCCTTTATTCAAATTTATGCTCTGAAATTGTTTCTGCTTGTATGGAAACTTTCGGTTCTTATCGGGAAGGCTTCTGAGCTCCGAATAGAGCCAAATTTTTGTATATAAGTTTGTTTAAGCATACTCTAGATGACTATGGTAGCCAAGTAGCTTATTTTTTAGTTATTGGCCCTTTTGGTTGCCATTGTCAAAACGGGGGAGAAATATGAGAAAATCGAGATAAACTATGTAAACAGAAAACCAGTGCATAGATTTAGGGAGAGCACTGCTCCAAAGAATATTGATTGGTTGAGTTGCATATTGATTGGTTGGGTTGCATATATCAACTGCGTTTACTTGTTTACAGAGTAGTTTTACTCGAAAGACAGAGGAAACTCTGTCCGATTTTTCTGAAAAACTCAACACTTAGTTTTTTAAACTGTTTTCTCTTATTAGATTTGTCATCATCAAAAATGGGGAGATTGTTGACCCTCACCTATATTTTAATGAGATAAAACACAACTGTGATTTAACTAACAGTGCAATCTAAGTGTAGTAAGTAACAATAGCATTCAACCAAGGATCAAGGTGTAAGAACTCAAACCGAATCAATCTTACAAGTGAAGACTGAAGAACTAGTATAGGTCTAAGTTATTAAAACAAAGTGTAAGTCTCACTTGTACATTGAAAAGTTTGTCCAATGGCTCGTACACAAAAGGTTTTTTAAACAGAACTTTTTAAACAAACAGATTTAAGTTAAAACACTTTTTGAAACAGAAAAACTAGGGTTGGAAGACAACCCAGTCGACTGGGTACATATACCAGTCGACTGGTATATGGGACAGACAGTCCCCAGTCAACTGGGTGAAACAAACTAGTCAACTTGTAAAAAGGACAGTGAGTCCCCAGTCGACTGGGTGAAACATACCAGTCGACTGGTAAAATGGACAGACAGTCCCCAGTCGATTGGTAAGATCAACCTAGTCGACTGGTACCATTATAGCCTTAAAAATGAGAATTTTTAAGAGGACCCAGTCGACTGGTATCAAGACCCAATCGACTAGTAGTTCAAAAAATATGACCGTTGGGACTCAAAATCTGAGCTTTTAAAGCTAGAATCATTTTAAATTAAAGTTTAACGACCATATTAATACATGGCTATATAAACCCACTCTATTGAGCATTCAAGTGTGGTTGAGATATTCAAAAAAGAGAAGAACACACACAATCAAGTCATTTACTCTTTGAAACACAAAAAGCTTTGAAATATTCATGTTGAGCCATTCTTCAAACTTTACTTTGAAAGAGAGACATTATTTAGTTGTATAAGCTTTCGTTTGTTGTCTCTCTACCATTTACTTTACAACATTTATTGTAAAGGGATTACTTCCAAGAAGAAGGGAATTACTTCCGAGAGGAAGGGATTGTAAGGTTTGTACAACACCAGTGAAGTTGTACGACTAAGTTTCTTAGTGTATTACTACAAGGAAGTTCCTTGAAAAGAGTGGACGTAAGGTCGAAATGAATCCGATATTGCCGAATCACTATAAACTGAGTTTGCATTCTCTACTTCTTAAACACTTTATTTACAGCATATTAATTGTTTAATTGCTTGTTGGTTATATGTTTTTATAAACTTGTATTTATTCCACAAAAGTTTTTAAAAACCCAATTCACCCCCCTCTTGGGTTGAAACCTCAGTCTACAAGGAGATTTCACAATTTTTCATTAGAGTTCATTAGAGTAAGATTTCTTTTGCTATATAAAAGGAAGCCTCACACTATTTCAGATATCTTATTTTCTTGTTCCAACGTTCTCTTTTTTTCCAAAAAAAAAAAAATATTGATTTCAACGTCAAAAGGTTCTCTAGGAGAGTTCTCGTGGAGAACAAACTCCATTGGACTTTTTATTTGTAGATGTTATAGAGCTTGATTGATATGTCCACAATGCTCGAGTACGTGAGCTCATCCACGTAGATTTCCAAACGAATTAGAATAAATCAAGAAGACTACACACGTAAGGTTAGGTTTAGGAAATAAGAGAATTTATTGGCTACGTCGAGTCTAAATCTCATATTTAGTCCGAGCCAGTCATAAAACACCACCTAATGCACAATGAGCTAGATAAGTTTGGTTAACTAGGGTTAACAAACACCGAATCAGTGCATGACACCTGGTGAATTTTTATCTCCTATACCAGAACGAAAATTTAGACGGAAAATGAGAAAAAAATTCAAAATTTGAAAGTGAAAAACGTATCTTGTGACGCTCTCTCAGTCTCTCTCCTCTCTTCCTCTCTATACTTTGCTTTCTACTCTGCTTTCTCTTTGCTCAGTTCCTCAGTTCCTTTCTCCCACCCTTTCCACCACTGTCCTATTCCAATACGGCACCACAACTTTATCCGATGCGACACCCAATCTTGTTCTAGCCCCACCATGCCCACTCTCTAGCGTTGTCGTGGCCAATCTCCAGCACCGTCAGCCATTCTTTCCATTACTTGGTGCTCCAAAGAGGCATATTTGCAAGGCCAAAGATTACCTTTTTATTGATTAATTAATATTTTATGTTTGGTACTAATTATTTATACTAGATTACCTGTGTTGAATTGCTTTCAATGTGAGTGTAATTTGTGGTTTTCTTTCCTGATATGTGGTTTGCAATAAAAAATCTTCATGCTATTCAACACTAGTGATAGTAGCAATAACATCATGCAAGCATGTGCAAACCAGACTATAACTTTTGAGCTTGATCTCTTATATATTTTGGAGTTGATCTATATTTTATACCTAGATGGAATTTGGTGAGAAGAGTTATTAATTGATGCTTGTAATTATGTTAAATTCTTTAGACGATAATACCTAGAGATCAATTAATCAAACTGTTTACATCCTTAATTTTTGCTTGCTTCTTCAACGGGAGGTCAAAAAACATAAGCCTTATCTTCAATCATTTTTGGATCATCTTGAATTGACTTTAATTATAGTTTGTTAAAATTGCTGAAAAATAGACAAAATCTGGTTTACTAAAAATGCTCATGAATTTGGGTAATATTAAGGGGTTAGGAATTTATTAAATTTGTTGGAAATGTATGGAATACTCTTTCTAATTACCATATATTCAATTATTTACAATTTATAACCAAAAAAGAGAAACATACGATTCAATTTTTTTTTCACAGCTTTTATGCTTCATTGGGTATCAATAAGATGATAGAGGATTAGTGTTTGTAAAGGAAATTAAACTATGTATTCACTCGTTTTGAGTGAAGTTTTGCTTGCATTAGATAGTAATCAGGTGGTATTTTGGATAGTTAAAAAAAGTTTCCTAATTAAGAAATTATGCATAACAAGCAAAACTATTTTGTGATATTGTCATACTAAACTAATAAATAAAACTAATAATAAGCACAAGGAACTAAAATTTCATTAACAAGGCATGCAAACTCTCCCATATAAGCAAGGATGAGGCTGCAGTTAAAAGCATGAAATATTACAATTATAGCTTCAACATGTCTCACTGATAAAATAAAACCATCACCGATGGGCAGTATACACATGGAACACTTACCAAAGAGGTCATCTTAAACAATGGAACCGCTTTAGAGCCAAAAAGAAACAAAAAAAGGCTCTATAAATTAACAGTCTTTGCAATGACATGCAAAATTTATAACAATTGATACTAAAGACTTACAAAAAATTCACATATAAACAATATCCAAAAAGTTAAATTATTCCTCTGTTGTTTCCCCTGATGATAATATAACCAACTGATAATAAAGACTTACACACAATTCTAACTCTTCTTATTATAAGATACTAATCAACGCACACAACATCAGGTATAAGAATAACAAAGTTGTTCATCCAATCATGACACTCTTTCAAACCCAATTTTTGCAATTCTTGTTGAGTGTTTTGGGTACAACTTGAAGATGTCTCTTCATTACACAGGGCACATCAAGCTCAGTCTTCAATTCGACAACTCTGGTACGATACATATTTGGCTTATCTTGGCACTTTATTATTCTCCTTTGCATGGAATTTTCAATTCACTTCAACATTTTTGCACCATTTCAAGCCATTCCCATAAGAATCTTCTTCCTTGGTCCCTGAAAATCAAGTAACATTTATAAGAACAAATAAAATCAGCCTTAAACGAACTTATACTCCATCATGTTCAAATTTGCAACTAGCTAATGTGCAGGTTTTATGGACCATTCACGACTGAATTAACAGAAGAAAAAAAACTACTGAAGATATAGCTGCAAAATCACCAAATATATAGTCATATAGATGGAAAAATCATTTAATCAACTAGTGAAGAACTTACTCTAATCAAACCACACCATACAATTATAGGTCAGACCTAATCCTTTTATGGACCATTTATGATTCACTTACCAAGGTCAAATTAAATGGTTGCTCTAGCAACTTCAATGTTACATCTGACTGCAAATACCTAAACTGCATGAGCTCACCACATGACTAATAAAGCTTTCTTATCATTACTTCTCTCTTGTTCACAAAACATCCCGAGCATATAGTTGCTCTTCATAAAAAAAAACGCATATATGCAATAAGAAAAGCAACAATGAAGGCAAAAACATTCAAATAAACATTGACCTTCAAAACTGTAGAATATTAGAAACAAAACTAACTTGATTGAACTACCATCGAAGGCATATATGCCCCCAGCTTTTATGTTGGGAACAAAAAACCCAACATTCACCCCCATGACATGGCATATATTCATAAAGAAATGAAAAAGAAAAAGAAAAAGAAAACATTCTCTAGCAAAAAAGCACCTAATGATTTTTTTATCATAAATTCCTCGAAATAGAGGAGACAAAAATGTCCTGGGCGCCTAAAGTTAGGCATTTCTTTCCCAGGCGTGCGTTTTTTTTGCTTAGGCCTGGGCGTGTGCCCCGTGAAGGTTTTTTTTAAAAATATTAAAATTAAGAAAAATACAAATTAAAAACTTAAATTCATGACCTAATGAGTTTCATAAGTTTTAACCACTAAGCTAGTGTTCTTGTTATGATATCATTACACTTCATAAATATATATTACATGTTATCTAATTTAGTAATAATTACAAACTATTTAATGAATCACTTACAAGTTACAATAATATAAAAATATAAACTATACTCCATATAATTTATATATAAATATATATTAATATTTATAAAATTATAATTATCATACTCTAAAGAGTTATACACTTTACTAAAAATTAATTAATTAATTTATATTTAAATTTAATTTTTATTTTTATTAAAATTTTAAAAAACTTAACATATTTAAAATATTTAAAAGATTTATGTCTCAATACCTTGAATAAAAGCGCATCGTCAAAAGCTTCACCTTGAAAACACTTCACAAGATAAGGTTTTCACTTTCAAAATTAAATTTTTTTTTTATCATTTTCAACCTAAATTTTCGTTCTAGCACAGAAGACAAAAATCCACCAAGTGTCATGCATTGACTCGGTGTTTGTTAACTCTAGTTAACCAAACCAGGTTTCAATTGCCTGGGCCACTGTACATTAGGTGGTGTTTTATGATTGGTTTGGTCTAAATCTACACATTTAGACCCGAACCAACCCCAAAAACTCTCAAAGAATAAGGAGTTGCTATGTTCCGAACCGGCATGGGTGGCGAATGGTGAAAGGCCGACAGGTACTGACAGGACCAACTGGGAACATATTATAAAATTCAATAAAAGTGAAGTGATAGACATTATGGTGAGAGAATACCATAGCCATGCCCAACTCAGGAGAGTGGATAACACCTCCCACAAACTGTTTTTATATCTTTTTTTAAATGAAAAAAATAAAAATCATCATTGTTCATAATAAATTTGTTCTTTGGTTTACTTTCAACTGAAGGAATCTTTTAAAATTATTTATCAAATAAATAAATCGCCTTAATTATTCAAATTTATTATTATAAAAAAAATTAAATTTTTGAAAGTTAAATAATATTTTAGAAAAAAGAAAAAAAACATAATTGAAAATCTCTATAGACCGGCATTGACGCGTGGAAAACAAGCAGTTTGTGTACGAAAGAATTTACGGGAAAAACATTACTATCATTGGGACCAATTGCCAAATGGAACTGTGGGGGAAAACTAACAAAATAGACCACTCGGTGTGTTTTTCTCTGTTTTTCCTCCAGCTTTCTTTAGAGCCTTGTTTCTTGTATTTGTTTCATCAGTTTCTTGTGCTTTTAAAATAACAGGGCTATTCTGTTCTCTCTTTCTCTTCACTTGGTCTTGCAATAAGTGCCTCTTTGGTTTTTTTTTTTTTAAATAATATTTTTTCTTTTCAACTTGAAAGAGAAAAAATGTGCAATTGTAGAGTTAATGAGTCAAGATCTCTCTCTTTCCTTTTCATTATTGCTCCGCATTTTTCTTGTGGTGGTGGTTTCAATGATGCCTTGTTGCATTATCACATTTCCACATTGCAACAACTGGACTGAAGAATTCCAGTTTTAGAACCCCCAAAGATCTCTCACTTCACTTCTTTTGCAGCTCATTGTTCGGGATCTCTGTCTCTCAAGTTTTCGCCATGGACTTTGGTGAGTTATTGTCCATTTATCTTCTTCTCTTCTTTTTTTCCCCTTTTAGTAATTGAAGCCACTTTCGCATTGCATTTACAAGAAATTCCACTGTGACATTGTGAGTATATTCACACACACATATAGACGCCTTGTTTGCTCAATATATGTTATGCGTTTTCACTAGTTGAGCTTTATTGGACTTTTTTTTTTCTACATTCGTGTGTATTAAAGCAAATTTTAAAATCTTTTTTGGGTATTGTCTGAGATTCGAGGCCAGTGCTCTTAATTATTTTTTTGAACTTCACACGAATTCTTACCAAATTTTGATTATAGCCATGTTTTGTGGTTAGTTATATCACTTTGATGATTTATTGGTGGTTGCTTCGAGCCTTCCAATGAAAAGTAGGCGTGCTTTGTTCTTATCTAGAATTGAATTGACTTGAGTAAACTTTTGCAAGATAAAATGATGATGAGTATGGTCAAGTTTATCTTAGTCTTTTGAGTTTTAAGTTTTACAATTTGTTATGTTTTTAACCTATTATATAGGCGGGTTTGGCTTACATCCTCATCCTTTTATCAAAAGATGTAGTCTCAATCTTTCATGACGGAATCTTAACTTCCCTCATTTTCTCAAATGATGAAAATCGTGAAGGATGGACCCTCACATAGGCTGTAAAGGGACCAACTTTGATTCTAGTAAATAGTCCTCTGATTTTCTTTCCTTTTTTTTGAATCTAATAGTCCTGTGATTTGAAGCCTTTTAAATAGGCTAGATGGGTCAATTTTTGCCCCAATTTTTTTCCTGTAACCTGCTGCAAAAAGGTTGTCAATAGTTAGAACCAAAATATGCTTCTTAATTCATAAACTTACCTATTAAACGCTCTTTCTTCCTTCCATTTCAGATTCAGTAATACTATAAAATTCTTCTAATTAATAAAATAGTTATTTAGTAAAATACATCTATGGAAGCAAATAGAAATTGATACACCATCAGAAATGATACTTAAGTTGGGAAAAAGCTTCATTTGGTTTGGTATTAGAAATGATGTCATTATAGAATCCATATCATCTTTCTTGGCGTATGGCAGTAGTGTATGCTCTTAGTTATGTTAACTTATATCTCTTTTTTTTCCTTTTCTCAATTTAAAATTTCAATATTTTTTAAATTGATCTGGATGTACTGTTCCTGACTGATGCATTAAACCTCTATTCTGCCACATCATATAATTTTAAATCTGACTAAAGTTTACAACAATTTTTTTATTTTTTCACTTCTGATGATTAACATGACCTTCAGGATCTCAACAAAATGGATTGGACTCTCCTGGAAAAAGTTTAAATGGAAGTTTCGGGAAGTTCGCATCTGGTATGTATTTGTTTTTGGGGTAAATTAAAAGAATACTCCAGTTTTTAGTTGGAAGTTACACTTGCATCCATTGTTTTTGAAAACCTACATTTGCATCTTTGATATCTGTAATTTTAGGGAATCAAACGTAGGTAAATATATAATTTTAGTGACACAAGTGTTAGAGGATTCCAAGAGATGCAAAAAATAGGTTTTCAGGGATGCAAGTAGGTTTCAAAACCAAATGAGGCAAATGTAATTTTCACCTAAATAAGTTTTTTTGTTTTTTTTAATTCACCATTGTTTTTAAAATCCATTTATATTGCCTTCTATGCTACGTTCTCTCTCTCTCCACTGCCAACATTTATTGGTGGTGATTGTCAAGTTAGAGGATCTCTTCCCATCATGTTAGTAACCTGTTTTCACCATGTATCAAGTGGACATGCAGACATTTTGGTAGCAAAATGTCTCCACCTAAAGGGATTACTTTTATGTGAAGGTATTTTGGTTGCCTGTGGAACTGACATCAAATTGTCGATTTTATGAAGTTCACAATAATTCAAAGCATTGTTATCAGAACCGGACCAAATATCAAATCTGTCGAGGTATCACGTCACTAGTATACTGGTCCATCCATTGAGTTAACGGTTGAACTGTGGGTTTATAAATATATATGATGTAGGACAGTAATCAGAGAAGGAAAAATAGATTAACAGGAGAAGTAGAGATGAGGAACGAAGAGAGGAAAGGGGAAGATAGGAGAAGATAACAGCAAAATAGGGAAAAAGAAACAATTAAAATAAGAGGGAAGTAGTAGAATTCGAAGGGAGAGGGAACTAAATAAAAGAGAAGAGATAAGAGAGGAGAGATACCAAAAACTCTGTAAGTCAAGTTTACATAAGACCTTTGTAAAGGTACCGTTATATAGACATCACTAATAACTAAATAAGGAAATAAAATCAAACCCAAATGAAATCCTTAATTTTCTAAACCTTAAGTCCTAGAATATTTCTACTTGATTCATAAGAAAAGTAAAATTACAAAATAATTCCACAAATAACCCAAAAACCCCAAATTAGAAATTAAGACAAATTTAGTCTTTCTTGCCACATCATAATTCTCCCCACTTACAAATAGCTAGACCTTGAGTTTTGAAATGGTGAAGGATTAACAATCTTGACCCTTAGACATGCGCAACAAAGACCTGAATTTTTTTTTGTTTGTCTTGAGGCCACTATTAGAGAACGAAAATGATGTCAAAATATACATTCTAAAGTATCTTGAAACAGTGGAGGGAGAATAAAGTCAATAATTGGAACGTGCATATCCACCATGTTTAGAATCTTGTCTTGGCCTCGCTCAACATGTTCGTCTTCGCTTCAAATTTGCTCAATATGTGCATCCTCATTTTGCGCTTTAAAACCTTTCTTGATTTTTGTTTCTTGTATTTCAAAGTATGCTTGAACTAAAATAAACAACTTCATACTTTGTCTCTTCTTGACTGGAATCCTTACGGTTAGAAGTGTTAGTGAAGACTTCCACTCCATGTGCAATATTTTCAACTTATTGTTATAGCTTCGATACCTTGAGGTTTCTATGGAATGATGAAGTTTCTAGTCTCCAAAACCATACTTTTATATCATATTACAAAATGAGATTTATGCAGAATCTTACTAATAATATGGCTCAGGTTTTCTGCGGAATGATTTGGACTCATCTCCTAGGCAAAGTTTGGACGGAAGTTCCAGAAAGTCTGACTCTGGTTTGTAATTTTTTCTGATCTTTGTCGTATTCTTTATTTTTTTTTTATCCTTCTCTTAAAGAGGTTGTAGTTAGCCATTCTCCATGTTTTGTGGTACAAATTGCATGTCGATATTCATCTTTATCTTTCCTTGTTGTTTACAAGATAATAAGGTCAAATTTCATCCTTGACATAAATCTTAACATTTTTTTATAGTTCTTTTCTTTTTTAAAAATTAAATTTAGAATGGGCTTTTAGAAACATATAGCAAGAATGATTACACCCCCTGAAGGTTCTTAATTTTTTTTTTTTTAATTTTGAAGTCTTAATTTTATTTTATTTTTTCCAAAATCACTTTAAATTTTTTCTTTTTGAACCCCCAAAGGAAATGTGCTAGATCCGTCCCTGTTACCATGGGAGGGTGTTATGAACAAGATTTTGGGTGGGACGATGATTCTTGATGGTAGGGAAGATGAAGATGAATTTGATGGAGAATTGTAAAGAAGATGAAGATAATTGACGCTAAGTAATGGCTAGTCACCAAACCCCTAAAAGAGATAGAGAGAGAAGATAGAAATTACAAACTAAAAGGTTTCTTTATTCTTCATTAATTCTACAAATGGGTGTACAATGCCTTATATAGGCTGTGAGGGATGAATGCAAAGAGCAACTAACTACCATTCTAACTAACTAACTAATTAACAAACTACTAATAAACTAACTAATCTCTTTTTCAATCGACATGGTTTCTAATTGTAATTATATTCATATCATTGCCCAACCCATCAAATGAACATTGTCCTCAAGGTCCAAGTAATGCACTCATTCCAATAATCAATTTTATCAATGAAACCATATTACAAAACAAGAAAACAACTTGGAATTCTGTAATTATCTTTGTCTCTTGCACGTAAGGAAGACTAGAAACACCATAAAGCTCAATCAAAATCACAACAGTTCTTTTGCCTTTAGTAAGAGGACCCATACCCATAATAAAACTTTTCTTGCTAATGACAGATCTTGCATAACCAACATTAGGGCCATTAGGATTTTTATATGTTGCTTTGGGACCAATAAATCCAATAGCCATACTTGCATAACACTCATGCCATAGCCCACTGTATTATATGGTACTTCATAACCATAGCATGTGTCGAGTTTCTTTCCACCATTTCGAGTAGAGTGCAAGTTTGACTATACTTACCAATGTCAACACCACCACCATCTACAAGCTTAGATCGGACCCCAATTTATTGTTCTTGTTATAGTAGTGTAGCATCTTGATTTTCTTCTTCAAGAATTTCAACTAGCAGCATCTCTTGTGCATAGACACAATCTTCTTCTTGTTGAGATGACAACGAGAGAGTAGTGAGAAAATCTTGAATTTCCTCAATACTAGCAACACCAGAACCAAGCCACACCATTTCTTTTTGTTGTTGTAGTAGTGTAGGATCATGATTGTCAAAATAATTTTGCACCTAATATTTTCAATTGAAGCATTTGCCACCTTGTAGTTTCCCATTATATCTGATTTCTCATTCTATCAAATTTGTGTTTAATTTTGAGTCATTTTTTATGGATATGACTCAAAATTCCTCATTATCTAATACCAAAGTTTAGACGATTAAATAAGAAACTCTCTCTCAAATATTTCATGAATCTATTTCGTCATCTATTTCTCTTTGGGGCTAGCTAATATGTGATGCTTCTCTTTCATAATGACAAAAAGCTAGATTCAAACAGTGTTGATGGAAGAGAACAACTTGGAGGGGAAAACAATGGAAGAGAATGCAACTAGTGTTTGTTTTTTTTTTTTTTTTCCTTTTTTTTTTTGGTTGTGGTGTGGGGGGGCACAATCTTCTAGAGAACGAAATAGATATCATTATATAAATAACAACAGTGGTGGAAGTAGTGATATGGTTATTTGGTAGTAGAAATATTTCCTTTCTGGATGAAGAGAGAATTAAAGGGGAAAAATGAAATTTATATATTTTGATTTTTCTTCCCCTTGTTGCAGTAGGTAATACTACACTCAATTGTTGAGAAATGCATGAAATCAGTGAAGACAATTTTAATTCTAGGTTTTATTTTATTTTATTTTTTTTGATGTTAATTGTTATACTGATATGAGAATCAAATTACAGCTTTGAGTAATAATTCTCATTGATTTGGAGGCTTTGGTTTGTGAAAAGTGCATCTTTTGTGGGTCTTTTTTTATAAGTTGAATGCTGTGATGTGCGTGGCACCATTATGAAAATTTGACCCATCTATAGGGGCAGAAAAGGTACTTCACAGCATTACAGTTATATTAAATGGACGATAATAGAGAGAAGCTTCAATTGGGTACAATGGACAAGTTTAGAGTGGTAATTGCTTCAATTAGAAATATAGGGTGCAAATTGATGCAAGATTCAAAGTAAAATGATGCAAAATGTGAAAACCCCTTTATTCTGTACTGGCACCACAATATTTATTCTTAAATCCATTTATTTTTATTATTCTTTGACCTACCTTTTTTCTCTATTGACTAACTTTTCTGTGTTTGTGATTTTCTTTCTTTCTACATAATGAATTTATTTTTTCTCCTTTTATCTACTACAAATGAATTATCACCATTAATGATGATTAATGATATAGGTTGAAATGCAATGCAGTTATCTCTGCCCATAGTGGTTCTGGCATTTCAGCTTCAAGTACGTTCATTCCTACTTCTAGAAGAGTATACAAGGGGTTAAAGGACTATGGAAGGAAACTTGTTGACCGAGAATTATTCACACAGATTCTTGAAGACTGGATTGTGGAAAATTGTTGTGCAGATTCAGCTATCGGAGATGCAACTTTCAGCTCTCCATTTCTGATTGATGATATGCGCAAGTTTGATTTAGCATTGGAGGGGGTTTTGTTTCAGCAGCTGTGCCGTATGCCTTGCTCACCTTATGCTTCCAATGATCTGAAAGAAGATGAATATCTTGCTCTAGAAGACTTCCTTCATGCTGTTGTGAATGGCCTGTGGCGTACGTTTTGGCATAAAAGTGGGCCATTGCCATTTTTTTTGTCTTGTCCCCGTCATCCTGGATCCAAGTTTTATACTGTTGAGAAGGCAATATCAAGGGGAAGGCTTGAAGAGCTCTGTGGAATAGCTTTGATATCAAAAACTGAGAGTAATCCGCAAGTTTCTTGGGATCAAGTGATGGAGTTTGCCTTATTTACAACAAATATATTGTCAGGAAGTGAACTGAAATTATCTCCTAGCAGTATCTGTGAAGCCCTCTTTTATGGCTTTCATATACTTATTTCTAGGACTTTGAGCAAGTCAAGTCCTGATGGTGGCGATTCTGTTTCTCTTTTGGTTCTTGATTCTAGATTCGGTGCGGTGCTGAAGCTTGGAGGTGATCTTGGCAAACTTGAACTGAACCCAACTAATCCATACCTATCCGTGGCAGAATGGATCAAATGCCATGCTGAAGTCAGTGTTTCCTCAGTGGACCGCATATGGAATAAGCTGGGAAACGCAAATTGGGGAGACCTGGGGACTTTGCAAGTAATTTTTGCGACTTTCTATTCTATTTTCCAGTGGAATGGACCACCAAGAAAGTCAATAGCCTCATTGGCCTCTGATCACAGCCTTCGTCTTCAGAAGCGTAGGATAGAGTGCCGCCTAATTGAGGATGAAAACGCACTAGTACCCTTCCAACAGGCTAGCCATCAACATGGAGAGATTGTTGAACTTGATCAGATTGATAATGCATCTTTCAGAAAGCAAGCATCACGCTTGAAGCTTAAGCAGGGAGAAGTATTGCTGTTGGAGGATCAACAGCAGGGGCAGAAAAGTTTCCAGATACAAGAATCTTTAATAGGAGGGAACTATTTTCTTTACAATGCTGTTTCACTGGATTATCCAATGGATTTGCTGACTTTGTACGTGGGTGCTCATCCATCCAGACTGGAGCCATCTTGGGAGGATATGAGTCTATGGTACCAAGTACAAAGGCAGACAAAAGTACTGAACATCTTGAAGCAGCAAGGAATTTCAAGCAAATATTTGCCTGAAATAATTGCGGCTGGCAGAATTTTGCATTCTGGTCCTTGTAAGAAGCAGAGCCCAAAGGCCCGATGCGATCATCCATGGTGTGGATCCCCAATACTTGTAACAGCTCCAGTTGGGGAGCCACTTTCATCTGTAGTTGCACGGGATGGCCCGTTTTCCTCTGATGAGGCACTGCGTTGTTGCCGGGACTGCTTAGCTGCACTAAAAAGTGCTGCAACAGCCAATGTTCAGCATGGTGATATTTGTCCTGAAAACATAATACATGTTAGAGACAGGTTTTTGTATGTCCCCATATCATGGGGACGTGCAGTTCTTGAAGACACAGACAGCCCAGCAATAAATCTGCAATTCTCATCCTCTCATGCACTTCAGCATGGAAAGCTTTGTCCAGCATCGGATGCCGAGAGCCTTGTTTACCTCCTCTTTTTTGTTTGTGGGGGAACTTTGGAGCAACAGGATTCTATTGAATCTGCTTTGCAATGGAGAGAAAGAAGATGGGCAAAACGTTTGATTCAGCAGCAGCTTGGTGAGGTCTCAGCTCTCTTAAAGGCATTTGCTGATTATGTGGATAGTCTCTGTGGAACCCCTTACCCTGTTGACTATGATATTTGGTTGAAAAGACTGAACAGGGCTGTCGATGGGTCAGCCGATAGAGGTAAAATGATTGAGGAAGTAGCTATAACATTGAGATTAGAGGATGTTGCTGAGTCTTCAGGAACCTCTGGTGGTGCTGTGTAATTTCCTGTTGAAGGAGGGCTGAGTTTTGTAGGTTTGTTTTGAAACTATCTTTTGGTGAGATTCAGCAGGGCTCTTTTTTCTCTCTTTTTTTTCTTTTTTTTTTTTTTTACCCCAACAGGATTGTGGGATTAGAAAAGTTACAGTTGATGTCTTCTTTTTCAGTGCTGTGATTATAGAAAGTTGAGTTTCGATTGCAATTTTATGAAAGAGTAGTAATCTTTGAAATGGATGCAATGTAAATGTATATTAAATGTAAATTTTTCTAATTACATTTTGTCTTCTAGGTTATTATTATCAAGCATTAAATCTTCACTCGTACTTTTCTTTATTGTTAGCAGTATAGGCTCATATGTTAAAAGCTTATCAGCACTGGCATGGCAATGAACAAAATGTTTTGCTTGTCAAACTAGACCTCAGCAGTCAGCTAGAAGAGGTGTCCAGCTTGACTAGAATTACCATTCTCTGCAGTGCGGAATAGATAGGCCATATGGGAAAAGTTTTACTGGTGTTTTTATTACGCTTAATTATATGTTAATGTTTGACTAACATTAGACTCTGGAGAGTGATTTTCAGTAAAAGCATTTTCATTTCATGGGAAGTCTTTATTTAAAATTGAATTGTCTTCAATAATTGGTCTTATAACTTTAAAAATTAAATTGAGTAACTGATTAGTATTTTCTTTTCTATTGTTTTATGAGCAACTGATTTTGATTTTCGTTACTTTTATTTCTTCAAAAACTTCATCAATTGAAGTTTTCTAATACTACAGTCTTGGATCGGATTTCAGCAGAATCGATTGCCTATTACTTTCTTGGTGTGCTCCTTTTCAAAGACAAGCAAAAGTTCAATATTATGAGGATTTGATCACAAAGTGAGGAAACGAGTTGATGGATGGAAATCAAAGCTCCTATCCTTTGGTGGCAAAATTACTCTAATCAAGTCTATTCTCACCTCCATTCCGTTACACACTCTTGTGGCCATCAAAGTTCCTATGGCTGTCATTGACAAATTCTTACAGATTGTGTAATGACCCATCTCGAGAAGACCGAATGAGTTTCACTCGAAATAGCATCATTACTTTTGAGCACTGAGCATCTGTACCTGTAATACAATTTGTGATCCTTTACCTTTGATCATATACTATATTCAACTATACACATGCACCTATCATAATTTCTTTATTATTTGTACAAAACATCTTGGTTAAGGCCAAAAATTTACAGAACATACAAACTTTTATCTAACTACATCCTTGATAATCCAAATTATACACATTTTCAAACAAAAAATGGAGACATAAATACATAGTTTATTCTCCCAAAACATATAGTTTATTCTCCCAAAACAAAAATAGAAGGAGGATGTCCTTTGTGTAACCCACCTAAATATAATTTTCCTCTTTC
This sequence comes from Bretschneidera sinensis, assembly GCA_023935145.1. Classification (NCBI taxonomy): domain Eukaryota; kingdom Viridiplantae; phylum Streptophyta; class Magnoliopsida; order Brassicales; family Akaniaceae; genus Bretschneidera; species Bretschneidera sinensis. Next base: position 66,835,421 of record CM043697.1, read on the forward strand.
TCCACTCCATCAATATGAACTTTAATATATTTAGTAGACTTTCCCTGAAATGTTAAAAGGAAAGGGGATGAGCTAAAAAGATCAATGAGTAATCATATTACTCGGAGTATCGTTATTGCAAAAAACAACATCTTTAGATATTTTTCAACGTTTACAATATGTATAAAAAAATATATGTCAACAAAAAGATTATTCTTCACTATAACATATATCCAAAATCATCATAAACACACAAGATACGCTTTCATCACATTTAAAAATATTACGTACCCTTCATTGGGTAAAACCAATCATTTACATTCCATGAATCAACATAATCATTTTCAATAAAGTACCATTCAATGCAATGTCAATAATAACCGTTTCATTTCCTATTTTAAATTTCTTGCCCTTCCTTGGTTTAATTATAACACAATGAGGACATCTCCCTATGTACTGATACATTTTTCTTTTCCATATCCTCGGATCCCCTTCACCTAGGTATCAACCTATTCTAGGCAGGGTCCTATATTTCAAATATTATCATTGGATCCTCTCGACCTAGGTTATACCTATCCCAGATGGGGTCCTACCTTTTCCTTTTAATCCATTCATTTTCATAATACAATTATAATTCATGTCCATGCGATGCATTCACAATATCACTACTTTCAAACATAAAATCCACAACATTTCATATTACAACTATTTCGTCCACAACAATTATAAAAACATCGAGACATTCATATCCTTATTTCCTTATACAACCAAATCAACACAAATTATTATACTATTATCACTGCATTTTCATAATCATTTATTATATTACACTTACTAAGAGTAAAGTGAAACTCACCTTAATAGAACCAAGTGCTATTCTTGGGCTTTTTTCTTGCCTTTCCTACGTTCTTCCATCACACCTAAACTATATGTCATTTAGTATAGCAATATAAGAAGTACATATGTATAAAAGAATGTAATACTATTAGTTTCCTTTTCTTTATCATTCTTTCCTTTTCCGATCAATTTTATGTTTCATACCTCATAGTCATGATACTTTTTCATTTACTTAATCCAATTTCAAATTAAAAGACAATAAAGTTAAACTTCTTAAGTAATAAGACTAGTTTAAAAACGACTTGTTTCTTTTACTTCTAATAATCCCTCTTTTCTAAGCTTTTTGTTTACAAAGCTCCTATTAACCACTTAAAATTTCTTCCAACTCAAAGAAATCATACAATTCTAACCATCTTTGCACCCCAAGATTTTAAATTCATAAAATGAACATTTCCTAAAACACCAACTTAACTAAATTCACAAGTTACAATTTCCCTTCTATAGAATTCTTTCCAAACTTATCTTATCACTAAAATCGTCCAATTTAGAAATGTTCCCTTTTTGCTTTAGCAAGTGTTAAGCTTCAAGCAAGTTCATAAATCACATAAGTCGATACGTCCACAAGTCCATATATTACCAAACCTCCAAATTCACATAGCCATCACTTCCCAAATTCTAACTTAATGTAATTAATTAAAACCTCCAACTTTGCAAAAGAATCTTTTCAAAACACTTGAATTCAATAAGAAAATCTCTTAATCAAAGATATTCCTCTAACTCCAACAAGGGTTTTATATTTCAAGCCTAGTATTTTCATATTTAACAACATCCAACACAAGATTAAGCAAATCCATAATAAAATTCACAATTTCAAACCAAAAGCTTCACTATAACTATCTACTAATTCCAACAACTTAAAAAGCCATCAATCTTAATACTTCCCTAGCATCTAAACTTATAAATTTTAACAATACTCAATCATAAAATCTCATTATTTCATTCCAAAACTTTGGATTTAACCAAAACTCTTAAATTCCCATCATCAACCACACAAAAATCAACTTTCCATAGCTAAAACTTAAAGAATTTAAGCTTAAATCATCTCAAACAAAACCCGAACATTATATTTAGTAAGTCTAGTTTAACTTAGGAAAGGTTAGAATTCAAGACTACCTCAAAAACTTGAAGAAAAACGGCCAAAAAGCAAAATGTTTGAAAACCCTGTCTAGCTGCTCATGGTGGCCCACCTCCTAGACTAGATCGAAGCTGGTGGCGGCAGTAGGTGTTCTCCAAAGTTGGGTGGCAAAAGGGCTTAAGGTGATAGAGATAAGGCTTGGTTAAAGTTTGAAGAAAAATCGGTTTCTTTTAGAGCAAGAAATTTTTTTGTTCTCTCCTCTCTCTTCTGGCCGAAAATGAAAAAGACAAGGAAAGTTTTCTAGGTCTTTAGCTATTTTATACTCCCCACAATCCTTGTGTTTTTACCCTTTTACCCCTCTTTGATTCTCTTTTAATCATTTGCAATTCCTTTACTCTCATTTCCTAACTAATACACCTATGGCCCAATGATTTTATTTCTAACCAAAACTCTATAATTCAAATTTAATTTCATAAAATTACACCCCTTCATTTTAGTGTCTAAAATTATTTTTTTCAATAATAGGTCCAACACACTATAATATAGGAGTTAAATTCCAATACTGACACATACATGAATCAAGATAAAACAAAAATAAAGCCGGACTCTATAGTTCTTAGTTTTTTTTTTTTTTTTTTTTTTGTGGTGTTCAAATGGAGAGTCTAGGCATCATTGGATTGGTTGGCATAAAATTTACTTTCTCAAAGAGGAATGAGGCTTGAGTATTCGTAACTTGAATCAGGTCATATGTTCCTTAAAGCTAAAGAGTGTTGATCTCATGGATTCTAAGAGGTTTACTAGTAACTGCGTGGAGATAATTTTGGTATTAAATTTTTTCTTTAAAATTTTTGGTAGAATTACTATTGAATATCCCTGCAGTTACCAGTGATCCTCCCAGGATCTGTGGTAAGCTAAACTTGGATGGAATTTATAGATGGGAAAGTCTTTATAGGCCTCAATTCATGCAAAAAATATATGGCTATCCTACAGTCATGTTCCTATTTGGTCTTGACCTAGCTAGAAATCCTAGTTTGCCTACCCTTAAAGCTAACTTTCTTTGGATAATTGGGTCTGGTTCATGTTCTACCACTCAGTATAATTGGCATCATATCCCTTTTATTTCCCAAAAAGTTTGGCAAGTAAATATGCAGACGTGCGAGGCACTCGGAATTCCAAATTGAACAATTACAGACTAATCAACAATAGACTGATCGACAAAATAAAATAACTAAATGACTGTGGAAAGATTGGGAAAATATTAAAGTATATGGGAATAATTGTTCAAATTGATATGCAAATAACAAAAATACAAAACATAAACTAGCACAACTTTTGATTGAATTGAACAAAATAAACAGAAAGTGCATAAATTGAAAGTACTATAACATCAATTTACATAAACTAGAAAGAAAAAAAAAACTTTAAAATTTGTGGCATTAGACGTCAGATCTTTGTTGGTGTGTAGGGGATTTGATTGTTGCAAAGATTTTTCCTTTTGTACCCAGCTTCTAATGGTTGCTACCATGGTTTCGATTTTTCCTCCTTAACTGTGCACGTTTTTCTCTGTCAGAAAACTACCATAGTGATGTGGGGTAATTTTCTCTGACTAACCAGATGATGACACATGGAACTCAGGGAAAGCCCACAATCCAAAAATTATAACCAATAAGATGGTTACACATGGCAAAGGGTAAATAGTAATTGCACTCTTAAACCCTAGTAAATATAAATCCTAATTCCACAAGATACTAACCTTTGAGTTACTTTCCTAAACGTGCTCTACTGCAAACTATTATATAATTGAGGCTCTTACTACCTCACAGGTGTCACAGAACTCTCTAAGATTTTTCATTATATGATTTTTCTTTCAGATTACTGACTTAGGCATCAGAGAGTCCCTTTAGGGCACCACTCTCGGGAGGCTTTCTAGTTTACATATTTTTCATGTCTGCTGGGGTCCATGACCTCATCTGGCAGATTTTTGGCATCAATATGATGGTGTAGTTCATGGGAATGACAAACAATCTTGTCTAAAGATGTCATTATAGATGAACCACCGATTTACCACTAGAAAAAACATCAAATTTAACCAGATATAATAAAAGCACTCACGCACCATCGCAAATATCGCCAAAAATCAGGTCTTTACCAACAGATCCATGACGACACAACGGTTAATGATGAAAACCGACCACACAACCATACTTTTCACTTTGAAATATAAAAACTTTCAAAATTTTAGGGAAATGTATGTAAAAAAACTCTCCAAAATCGTCGTCGAAATTTTCTGAAAAACCTGATCTTTACCATCAGATCCGCGTAAATCTGGTGGTGTAGACACCTATTTTCGTTCCAAAATTTTTGAACAGACCATGAGTGGGTTCCTATGGTGAATCTTTGATCCTAGTGCGCTCGGACTTAGTAAATGAAGAAGTTTGGATTTAATTGGGGACTATGACCAATTGCAAGCCCCTTTTGTTTAATCCATTTAATTCACTTTGGGTTTAAATCAATTGGGCCTTATTTGATTCAACTAATCCAAGAACAAAATCTTCATTTAAAATTTGGTCCAATCCAAAACCGACTAAAGCTAAAGCCCATTGATCTTTCCTAAGCCCGAGAAGATTTCTAATTTTTAAAGGTGAACTTCCAACTTCACCCTCCACTTGGCTCCTCTTGATTGGTTCACTTTTTTCAAAGTAAAAATTAATTTTTTTACAATAAAAAAAATTCTTTCTCCTCTCCTTATGTGTGTTGTGAGTTTTAAATTACTCGCAAACGCATGAGTCGTTTGCAATATAGTGTGTGCAAGTGCGAGGTCGAATCCACAGGGAATTGCGTTGTGAAAATATATTTTTATCTAAACTAAACCTATTTTAACCTAGTTCCGAATTTTGAATTGTATTGTGCAAAGAAATATAAACTTAAATGAAATTGATTTAAACCAAATGATAAAAGCACTAAGGTTTCTGAATCCACTCCACCAATTTAAAGCATATATTTTCTTGACTTTGTTCCTATAACCGACAGGCAATTTCATCCTATGCATGTTCTATATAAAAGTAATTTATCAAATAATTCCATGAATCCATCAATATACAAACATGACGAATACCCTAATTAACCAAATCATCTAATGTATCCATTTACTTTAGAATCACAATGGATATCCAATTAACTTTGGATGATTCGCTGTATCCATCAGATGAAACACATCGAATATCCAATTTGAACAATTTATAAACAAAACAATCAATCATAAGAATTTATTCAAATAATTGAATTGAAATAAAACATCAATACAAAAATGTCGGAATCATACATATATGAAAATATAATGCTAATCAATGGCAAGGCTTCATCTTCAACCTTAGATGAAGGTTTTAGCCTCTCACGATTAAGAAAATAAATTTCACAATTAAAGTGCTAAACATTAACCTTTAAAACTAAAAAGAAATAAATTAAAACTAGCAATACATGAATAGAGAAATTCCACTCGCAGCTGCTGTGCGGCGCTTTCCCTCCTTGGTAGCAATGCCTTCTAGATTGCACACCTTGGTAGCAAAGCCTCCGAGATTGTACACCGATTGGTAGCAAAATCCTCCAAATTGCACCCCTTGGTAGCAAAGCCTCCAAGATTGCACCTCTCTGAAGATGAAGTGAAATGGGGCTTTTATAGGTAAACTCCATGAGTACAATGTGTTTCCAATCAATGTGGGATGTGGGATGTAGAATGTGTTTCCAACCGATGTGAGATGTGGGATTTAAGTTTTCATATGCCCTTCAAAACTTCCGCCCACGCTGAAATCATGCACAGTCTGACCTTTGTTTACTAAAACTGCCATAACTTTCTCTAGAAAAATCATATTTACGAGCCATAAAATTCACCAGAAAATAGACATCCGGATCTTTCCAAGCATATATGGCTCTTCTCTTATTTCTTCCTAAATCATTATAGCTTAATCCGCAAAAATCACTTCTGCCACTCTGAAATCACGCATAGCCTGACCTTTGTCTACTAAAACTGCCATAACTTTCTCTAAAAAAATCATATTTACGAATCGTAAAATTCTCCAGAAAATAGACATCTGGATCTTTCCAAGCATATATGGCTCATATCCTGGTTCTTCCTGTATCAATACAGTTTAATCCACAAAAATGATTGATCTGTAAAGGCAATTCTGGCAATTTAGTGAAACTCCTTTCCAAGTGCTTGTAAACTTGTAAAACAATGAAAAAACAACTCAAAGTAACAAATTCCTAAGCTAAACATATAAATTAATACTTGAGCGCTGCTGCGCTCGATCGTAAGTCTCTTGTGCTCGATCGCAACAGCAGATTCCAGCTTTTGCATTTTTTTCACATTAAATACCCAATTTCCTTTGCAATCCCACAAAATATTAAAAATCATAGAACTAACACAAAATATTAGATTAGGACACAACTAAAAAATTAACAAATGTAAATTAAGGGGCCAAAATATGCAATACTTGGCACTCATCAAATACGTCCAAACTTACATTTTGCTAGTCTCTTAGCAAAACTAAATAAAAAAAACTAAATGAAAAACAAAGAACACAAAAATAAATCCATCACTCATGGTATCCAAAAATTTAAGTATCACACAAAACCATGATATTTATTCATGAGTAAGCTTAAAAAGATAAACTCGTCTTTGCAATGAATAGAAATGTTAAAATCTAATTACTTACAAAAGGCCGGCTGAGTCATCACAAGCTCAAATTAGTGTAAAGTGAACTAGTACATAAATATGAATCTTCCAAATAATTCTAATGTGCAATGTATCCATGTCTCAAGATTCACAGAATTTTCCATCAAAATGAACAATAATGGCATAGTTTTATTTCCTTCTTTCTTTTATTATGAGGCTCGCCATGTTTAGTTCCCTTAAGCTTTCTAATTGACCCATGTAGCGAGTGTTGAGTCATTGACTCCCAAACCAGATGGTTTTAAGGCAATAGGTGTAAAGACACCCCTAAGGAGTTACTAACTCGAGTTAAAAAGACTACGAAACTAAACTGGCCTTAATGCTACCAAGCAAAATTCTCACCTTTTGACGTGAACACTCACTGCTTACTGAGGCAAGAGGTCCAGTTACTCAGCGGAAAGTTTATCAATGATCATTATGACCAAAATTCTCACCTTTTGATGTGAACACTCACTGCTTACTGAGGCAAGAGGTCTAGTTACTCAGAGGAAAGTTTATTAATGATCATCATGAGCATTTTTTCTTTTTTTTATTTGTCTATGCCAAAGTGTTCATCCAACAAGTCATCCAGTTTCAATTAAGCCATGAAAACATACACATGAAAATCACATGTCATACCTCACACAAATATGTACTAATGTACTCGTGTCAGATTAGATCAAACATGTGAATTCTCAAATGCCTAAAGTAAGTAACTAAATTTTAAAACTTTATCATCAGATCATGTGTTCAAGATTTTAAGCTCACCAATGAAATCACATCATAGTATTTGTTTAGATTAACCAAAATTTCAAAATAACATGAGCATGCATTTATCTTCTCTTTAAAACGAAAAAGCAACAACAAATTGGGACAAAGTATGTGTAATGTGTCTCCCATACCCCTAAACTTAAATTGCACATTGTTCCCAATGTGTGAATAATATAGAAAGAGCTGACCTGGGAGATGGAGAACTAGCTGGACTGGCATGGCTCATAGCATACCCCCAAACTTGAACTGAAGCACGCGTTGTCCTTGAAAAATAAAGACTGGGAAACAAAAAATACTAGAAATAAACAGTAACAAGAAATATTTAAAATAATAAAAACATAAAGGATATGCTGTGGGGTGCCTCTCATGAGCGCTAAGTTTAACGTCTTCAGCCAAACTTAGCAATAGTAATCGTGTCTAGCCAAGCGCTCCACCATCTAATCAATAAATGAGAGTGGAAACTGATCCTTCCTTGTAGCAGCATTTAACTTACGATGGTCTAGACACACTCTTCATCCTGACTGAACATGAGTTGGCACCAACTCATCGTCCTTATTCTTCACTACCGTCAATCTAGCCTGCTTGGGCACGACATGAATTGGGCTCACCCACTTGCTATCAGAGATTGGATAAATGATCACTGCATCCAACAACTTTATCACTTCAGTCCTCATAACCTCTTGCATAGTTGGGTTGAGCCTTCTCTGTGGCTCCCTTGATGACTTGGCATTCTCCTCCAAATGTATCTTGTGCATCACCACTAAGGGGCTGATCCCCTTGATATCCTCAATAATCCAGCCGATAGCTTCCTTGTGCTCTCTTAAAACGTCCAATAATTTCTCCTCTTGAGCATCAACAAAATCTGAAGCTATAATCATAGGCAAAGAATCTACTGGACCTAAGAACTTATACTTAAGATTGTCCAGTAAAGGCTTAAGTTCCTTGTGGGGGGCTCAGGTGCTACGGTCTCCTCCGTCTCACTGCTCTCCCAAAGAGCAAACTCCAAAATGGCATTCGCTTGCTCAAGTAACTTATCCAACTCCAAATCCTCTCCAAAGTGAGCAAAGGATGCCTCCAAAATGTCCTCAGACTTCCCTCATTTCTTGGGCACTTATAATCTCTCAGGGTAAGGTGTTTTAGGTACAAACAACCTAGGAAGATCCTTAATAGTAGGTGTGGTTGTAAATGGCTCAGCATCTCTCTTCTCTTTGTTGCCACTTTCTTACCCTTGCTGCATAGCACGGTTCTCTTCCACTTGATTGTCCACTTGTCTCCCAGACCTCAATGTGACAATTGATTGCACTTGTTCTTGCCTGTGCGTAGGAGTTGATGAATTTCCAATCGCAAACTATTCTTTCAGGATGGGAACAGGATGACTGGGGAACTTTCCCTTCTCTCCTTCACCCACGTGACTTACGATTTGACCCATTTAACTCTCTAGCTTGGCAATCGCTTGGGTGTTTACTATTGTCGCACTCCTTACTTCACTGATGGATTGGCCAGTCATCTTCATGAAATCCTTGAGGGTGTCCTCTAATGACTGTGAAACCGACGTTGGCGCTTGAGTGGGAGCTTAGTAAGCGGGTGATGGTGCTGGATGGGCTGAGCGACCATGACTTAGAATTGGTGGAGGAAATCCGGGAAGGTATTGATTGTGAGCATGATGAGGGGCTCCTCCCTAATTCATCAGTTGGTTTTGCTTTTATGAAAAAATTAGGGTGGTTCCGCCACCATGGATTGTAAGTCTCGGAGTAAGATCCATTTGATTACTTCTGATAGTCATTGAAAGCGTTCACTTGTTCTATGGGATACTCGAAAAAAGTCGGCATAGATGGGCAATTCTGTGCCAAATGCATAGGGCTAGCATAGATGGAACAGCTATCAACATTGAATGTATTGGCTACATTGATGGACTGGCCGGTCATCTTCACGAAATCTTTGAGGGTGTCCTCCAATGACTGTGGCTTTAGATCAAAATGGGTAGCATTAGTTGGTGGCAACACTATACAATAAGGGGAGTTAGTCGCAACGGGTGCAAACAAATCCCTAAGGGATGTAGTGAAGTCCACATTCCAAGCTCTAGGTTGCTCTACATTCTCCGGTTAATTTGCATTCCTTAAATTGTCCCCCATCTCAATTGTCTCTCTCTCAACGAGTGCTCTCTTATTTCTCCTAAGAGTTCTTTCTGTTTCGGGATCTAAAGGTATCAACTCTAAGTTCAGGGATCTCCGACCAAGCATACACCACACAAAAAAGCAATAAAAAAAACTAACTAGCAGAAACAAAAGAATAAAACAAAATATAAATAACAAAAAATAATAAAATAAAATAAATGCAAAAACAGAAAATACAATACTTAAAAAATGGGCAACCAAAAATTGGTAAAATTTTTATTTTATTTTATATATTTTTTATTCTTTATGGGCGATTGCAAATAGAAACAAATAAACTAGAATAAAATTGCAAAAAGAAAAATGAAACAAAAATGCTAACTAAACTAGCAGAAAAATAAAGTTAATTCAGACAAAAATTTAATTTTCACAAACGAAACAATTCCTCGGTAACGGCACCAAAAACTTGTTGTGAGTTTTAAATTACTTGCAATATTGTGTGTGTAAGTGCGAGGTCGAATCCACAGGGAATTGCGTCATGAAAATATATTTTTATCTAAACTAAACCTATTTTAACCTAGTTCCGAATTTTGAATTGTATTGTGCAAAGAAATATAAACTTAAACTAAATTGATTTAAAGCAAATGATAAAAGCACTAAGGTTTCTGAATCCACCCCACCAATTTAAAGCATATATTTTATTGACTTTGTTCCTACAACCAACAGGCAGTTACATCCTATGCATTTTCTATATAAAAGTACTTTAGCAAATAATTCCATGAATCCATCGATATACAAATCACAACGAATACCCTAATTAACCAAATTATCCAATGTATCCGTTTACTTTAGAATCACAATGGATATCCAATTAACTTTGGATGATTTGCTGTATCCGTCAGATGAAATACGTGGAATATCCAATTTGAACAATTTATAAACAAAACAATCAATCATAAGAATTTATTCAAACAATTGAATTGAAATAAAACATCAATACAAAAATGTCAGAATCATACATATATGAAAATATAATGCTAATCAATGGCGAGGCTTCATCTTCAACCTTAGATGAAGGTTTTAGCCTCTCATGATTATGATAATAAATTTCACAATTAAAGTGCTAAACATTAAACTTGAAAACTAAAAAGAAATAAGTTAAAACTGACAATACATGGATAGAGAAATTCCACTCACAGCTGTTGTGCGGTGTTTTCCCTCCTTGGTAGCAACACCTTCCAGATTGCACACCTTGGTAGTAAAGCCTCCGATATTGCACATCAATTGGTAGCAAAATCCTCCAGATTGCACCCCTTGGTAGCAAAGCCTCCGAGATTGCATCTCTGAAGATGAAGTGAAATGGGGCTTTTATAGGGAAACTCCATGAGCGCAATATGTTTCCAACTGATGTGGGATGTGGGATGTGGAATGTGTTTCCAACCGATGTGGGATGTGGGAGTTAAGCTTTCACATGCCCTTCAAAACTTCTGCCCACGCTGAAATCATGCACAGCCTGACCTTTGTCTACTAAAACTACCATAACTTTCTCTAGAAAAATCATATTCACGAGCCGTAAAATTCTCCAGAAAATAGACATCTGGATCTTTCCAAGCATATATGGCTCATCTCCTATTTCTTCCTGAATCATTATAGTTTAATCCGCAAAAATCACTTCTACCACGCTGAAATCACCCACAGCCTAACCTTTATCTACTAAAACTGCCATAACTTTCGCTAGAAAAATCATTTTTACAAGCCATATTCTCTAGAAAATAGACATCTGGATCTTTCCAAGCATCTAAGGTTCATCTCCTAGCTCTTCCTTAATCAATATAGTTTAATCTGCAAAAATGACTTATCTGTGCGGGCAATTCTGACAATTTAGTAAAACTCATTTCCAAGTGCTTGTAAACCTGTAAAACAATGAAAAAACAACTCAAAGTAACAAATTCCTAAGCTAAACATATAAATAAAAACTTGAGCGCTATTGAGCTCGATCACTGGTCTCCTGTTCTCGATCGCAACAGCAGATTCTAGCTTTTGCATTTTTTCACATTAAATCCCTAATTTCCTTTGCAATCCTACAAAACATTAAAATCATAGAACTAACACAAACTATCAGATTAGGACACAACTAAAGAATTAACAAATGTAAATTAAGGGGCTAAAATATTCAATATTTGGCACTCATCAATGTGGCTAGCCATAAGGAGGAATTTTCACTCCTTCTTTTTGTCTTTTGAACTCACCTTTCCTTCCTAGGTTCCCTCACATTCTTTTGTACCAAATGCTACATTTTTTCCACACAAAATAAGACTTTTTCACCTAAAAACAACAATTATAGTCTTATGAAGCAGCAGATTTTTCTTCCTATTTGGGCAGCCATGTATACCAAAAAGCTGAAGTTTCTCTTCTTATCCTTTACCTTAGTTAATTGAACATTACCTTATTAAGATTTCACCCTTTCTTACGTGCCAATTACCACCTTTTTCTACCTAAAAAATCACATTTTGTACCAAAAAATAGCATCTAAAAAACTTTTAGAGTGTGAAGCCCTCTTTTGCTTTATAATTTCACACCTTTTTCTGTAACCTTTTCCACTTTATTATACATCAAAAACCAAATAAAATTATGCTTTCCTTCTAATGGCAGGCAAAACCAAGGAGAGTTTCTCTTCACATTTTTTGCTTTTGCTTTTGCTTTATTGAAAACAATCCAAAATGTACTTTCTTGTTCACCTTTTGGCAAACCTTCTTCTTCATTTTTTTTCATCTCAAGGAAACCCCCTTATTCCCCATGGCCACCCACCTAAAATACTTTTCTCTCTCATTTTTCACATTTTTCACGTGGTTTACCACACCTCACCTTCTCTAGCCCCACTTTTACATCCCAAAAATGAAACACCTATTTCACCTCAAAAGTTGAAACTCATTTTCCCATCTCCCTATATGGCCAGCCATGTACCTTCTTTTCACCCATTATTTTACTTTTTTTAATCCCTTGGTCAACCCATAATCCTCCTAAAAACACCCCCTTTTTTCTAACACAAGAAAACCTACAAAAATTAAGGCAAAGTGATGCAAGAGTTGAGAGAAAAAAGAGAGAAGTTTAGAGAGAGTAAAAAAGAGAGAAGTTTAGAAAAATCAAAGAGAGAAACAAAGTAATCAAAAGAAAGCACACAAACAAGAAAGAAAAGAGAGAAAAACAAGAGGAAAACAAAGAAGAACAAGAGTGTGTTATTCCTTCCATTTTCGACCGCCCTTTGGTTTTGGTTTTCTAATCTTTCATCAGAGTCAATCTTCCTACTACATCAAGTCCACTAGAGCATGTAGATCTCTAGGGATTATCCTTACACGTGAAATTTTTCCTTAGCCAAAGAAGGTTGGTTAAACTTCTCATTCTTGAAAAATAAATTGTTAGTGTGGCTTATGTGTCCAAACCACCTTGAAAATGAACTAGATTAAATTTGCTCATTTAATAAAATTCATCTTACGATATTCACTAGTTTTTTCGTGTTTATTTTCTCCTCGCTAGTTATATGATTTTCTTTCGTTTGTTGTTTGTCATAATGTAAACTTCCTTTGAGAAATGCAATATTGAGTTAATGCTAATTTTAAAGTCCCCATAAGAATTTTTGTGTCTTCTAAATTAGATGCTTTACTTTAAGTTGTCATTAACTACATGTGCACTTTAATTCCTTAGGAAGAATTTTGGATCCTCTTGCTCCTTGTTAATTTTGGGTTTCCTTTGGCCCATTAAAAATGTTACTAGTTATTTTTTAATCTTCTCTTTAAAGTAGCTTAGTTTAATTCATTTAGTTTAATCTTTAAGTTTAATTTTCCTAAGTCTAATTAACTTAGTTTCAATTTGAACCCGCACACTTAAGCACACATGTGCACACTTTTGCGCACACCTTGCACACATGTGCACACTGTGCCACACACGAGCAAACTTTTGTACGCATCTCAGACACATGTACACACTATCCCACACACCTACATAGACATACACACTTTTGTGTGCACCTTGCACACATGTGCACACTTTTGCGCACACCTTGCACACATGCGCACACTATCCCATACACTTGCACACACATGCACACTTTTGCATGCACCTTGCACATACGTGCACACTATCTCACACATTTGCAAACATGTGCACACTTTTACATGCACCTTACACACACGAGCACTCTCTTGCGCGCTCCCCGCACACATATGCATGCACTTGCACACACTTAGAATTAATCCGCACGCATGTGTTGTTCATCAACCATCTCATTTGTCTCACATTTGACCAGTCAGTTCACCCACTTAAAGGTTGGTTTCAAACATGATAAACCGATTTCCAAGGTTTTTTAGCCTATTCTTTTTAGAATTGATATCATAATTTAAAATTTTGACTTCCACAAACAAGTTTCTTACAAACAGTTAAGAAAAAACCATTATTTTTCCTCTAAAGGGCTTCAAACATGCCCCAAACCTAAACCAGCAGAGCTCAAACCACTAAACAACATCACAATTGTTCACAATCAGGTATGATATTTCCTTTCTTCATATATTATCATGTTTTCATACTGAATACGTTGTTATAAACACTATACATCTAAGAAAAATCCAATGATCAAGATCATTAGCGAAAATCATAATGGGGGGCTGAAATCAACTACGGTTGCAAAGGACCTCAACAAAAAACTCTCGGTAAGATCTTCATTCTAACACCGATTAGGAAAATAAAAAAGCATTGATAACACTTGGTAGGATTGTCATCCAAAACATTGAGTTGAGAACATCAAACTCATCATCATCGGTACCAAAGCCGCTATCTCCGATGCGTCATCTCCGACACACCAAGCCCTCATCCCTGAGGTACCAAAAACCTAGGTATATCTAAGTTTAGAGAGTGATATAATAGCCAACTAAGGGACCTTCCCCCATCCGAAGGTCACTAACCTTAGAGTTAATCACTATAAAGGCTCGAGGGCTAACAAACTCCCACACGTATTGACTTGGACAAGCTCCCAAGCCCAAGAAGCTTGAGGACACAAGCTCGTGTACCTGAGCTCCTCAACCTATTTCTTCTAGATAAGTCGAGGACACAAGCCTAAATACCTCAGCCCATTCTATCCACATAGCTCGAAGACATAGGCTCAAGAGCCTCAACTGCTCTATCCATTTTTTTTCAGATAGCTTAAGGACACTGTCCAGAATGCCTCAGCCTCTCATCTCATTTTCTAAAAAAAAAACCAATGATAGTGGACTAAGCACATATTCTCTTTATGCTCCCAAGACAATAAGCTTGGGTATAAAGCCTCGACTTATACTAGAACATGAAAATTTGTAGGCACATTAATCACTCAAAAAGACAACCAGAGCGATTATTTGCTCCAAAAGACAAACAAAACCATTACAATAGTCCTGATTGAACAAATCCATTCACCACTAACCAAGGTGCCTTAATCAGTCAAGGGAAATTCCTATAGCATATCCAGATGGTGGTCGACTTGGCTGCATGACTCGGAGGTAGGCCCCTCCAAACCAATGCCAAAAATCCATATGGATATTTTTTCTTCACCTTTGAAAGCTCGTTACTTTAGAATACAAATATCCTAAGGCTGAAGAGCCAACATACTCTTATGCATAGAGAAAAACTTGGACAAGATCCTAAACAAAAGGCCTGTAAACAGTTGGTCAAGTGCCCTAGCTCATCGACACCTTTTATATAGGAGCTTAAAGATAGTGGCCCGATGTAATACCCATACCTTTGATATAAGGGTAAATAAGTTAATTTAAAATATATTGAATTTAGTATGTATACATGAATAAAGGAAAGTTGAAATTTGAAAGAATTTTCGAAGAAAGATATTGCACATTTTATTTGAAAAAAGTTAGAAATTTACAAGGAATAAAGTGATTTAAAACTCAAATTTGAAGGAATTTTGAGGAATGAATTTGAAAATATATTGAAAAAATGAGTTAGAATGCATAAAAATAGTGAAAATAATTCTTTAAGGCTTTAAACGGAGTGTCGATCGACTGATAACTGTTGGATGGTCAACTGGTAAATTTGGAATGGTCGACTAGTAAATTGGGATGATTGACTATGAGTGAATCTAGTGATGGAAGAGATGAGTTAAGAGAAGCTCTTGTTCATGCTCTTGAGAGAATAAATACGGTAGAGGGTAGAGCTGATGGTTTACAACACAGATTGGATAAGCAGGTTAGATCAGAACCTGATATTGTTATAAATCATATGAAGAGTAATGTTTAGAAGGGTGAGGGTGAGTTTGCACAGGAGGTGTAGGATGATTGTTTTGCCAGATTCGTTAAGTTGAAACCCCAATTTTTTAAAGGATCTGATAACCCTTCTAATGCTGAGTTATGGGTAAAACATATTTAGTATTTATTTGGTGTGTTATTAGTGATAGATATGTAGAGAGTTGCCTTTGCTTATTTTCAATTAGAGGGTGAAGCCTTTGAGTGGTGGGATGATATTCTCCCTAAGTTGAGTGCAGATATTGATCAATCCTTAATCTGAAGTAGGTTTAATGAGGTATTCTTTGCAAAATATTTTCCAGATAATTTAAAATCCCAGCAAAAGATGGATTTTATCCATTTAAGGTAGAATATGATGACTGACACAATATGATGATATATTTATGGCTTTAAAGAGGTTTGTGCCTGAGTTGGTGAATACAAAGGAGAGGAAGTGTAAGAGATTCCTTGATGGATTACACTTTGAGATATGATCCAAACTTTCGTATGTGAGGCATTTGAATATGTCATCTCAGATTGAAAAGGACTAATCAAGTCTAGAGGACGTAGAAAATGGTTAAAGAGGACTAGACTTGAGAGTTCTAAAGGAGGTAGTATGAGTATTTAGGGTGGGAAACAACCCTAGAGAGGTCGTTCCTTTTCATAGGGACCCATTATTCGTAGCCAGCAGAACAAGCTAAATATATAGCTTCAGTAGCTCAGAGTTCTATTGGTGGAACCCATAGGTTTAGGAAATAAACTATGTGAGTTAGAGGATTCAGTAGAGGTGGGAGTATGCCACCAAGGAGAGGTGGTAGTGTTGCATTTGATAGAGAGAATAGAGTATGTCACAGGTGTAATTAGATGGGATATTTATCTCGAAATTATTCTACCTTAATGTGGCTTTTTTTTTTTGTGGAGAGAGTGGACATATCAGTGTGGATTGTCCATTGAAGAGATCAGTTGAGATAGTTTGAGGTGTTAGGAGAAAACAATCAGAGAGAAGTGGTGGATCAAGGAATATTCGAGGTAGAGCTCTAGGTAAAGGAGTAACTGCTGAAAGAGGACGTGGTAGTTAGACACATCCTAAAGATAATAGATTATATGCATTGACTTAGCAGGATGCTCAAGCAACTTCTGACGTTATGATAGGTACAATATCTATCCTTAATAGACCTGCTAGATTATTGATTGATCCTGGTGTAACTCATTCTTTTGCATCCAGTGTTTTTATGAGATCTATTGATGCATGTGATAGTCCTTTGATTAATAATATTATTATTGAGGTTCCCGCTATGAATGGAGTTATGATCAGAAATGTTTATCGGGGTTGTATGATTCATATAGGTGATAGAGAATTTGAAGTAGATTTATTATCACTAAATATGATTAATTTTTATTTGATATTAGAGATGTATTGGTTATTGCCATATCATGCCTGGGTTGATTATTTTAAGAAGAATGTTGTATTAAGAATACCTGGGCAAGAGTAGTTTAGCTTTCAGGGAGAATATAAGATACTTTATAATTGTATTATTTTTACCTTGACTACTAGTAAATGGTTGAGAAATGGTTGTGAGGGATATTTGGAAAATGTGGTAGATTCTAGAAAGAAAGGTAGGAATTTGGAAGAAATTTTAGTGGTGAATGATTATTCTGATGTATTTCTTAATGAGTTGTTTGGGTTTCCTCCCAATAGGGAGATTAAGTTCTCCATTGATGTAATTCCAGGTTTTGCCCCTATTTCAATGGCACCTTATAGAATGGCACCCGCTGAGTTGAGATAACTGAAAGTTCAAATTCAAGAATTGTTAGGTAAATGATAAGTGCTTAAATATTCATATTTAAGCTCCTTAATTTACATTTGTTAAGCTCTTAGTTTGTGTGTTTTATTTCATTTTACTTCTTTTTTGTGTTTTCTGTGTTTTTATAAGTTTTTGGAAGAAATGAAGCATTTTGGAACTTAAAGAGCAAAACTGGAACTGGGAGTTGCAGAAGAGTGCGATCGAGCGCAGTGCTTTGTGCGATCGAGCACATAAGCACTTGTGCGCACAAGGAGAAGGCTCAAGCACAACCTTGCGCTCGAGTGCAAACTCATGCGATCGAGCGCACACGCATCAATAAAACATCAAAATGACAGTTCCTATTTTTGGAAAGTAGAGTTAGGACCTGTTTTGGAAATTAGGGTTTCCAACTGTCCTTAGAACCCTATAAATAGACTTGTAAAACATAGAAACAGTATATCTCTTTTAGTTTAGTTTTTGTTCGGGGAGGCCAGAGGTCAGACGAGCCCGGAGGAGAGATTGTGGAGACGAATTGACGACTCTTCTCCATAGTGTTTTCAAGTTTCGTCTTTCCTTTGTTATTTTAATTTATGATGTTGTTTAGCATCACAACTATGTGTAACTAATTTTCTAGTAGGGCGTGGTTAAAGCCCTAATTATGTTTAACCAATAATTCAATATTGGCGCCTTTGTAATACTTATACTGTGATTCTTAATTTGATTAATACCTGTTTTTATTTACATTCCTCATATGTGTGTGTCTGATCAACTTATGCATATGGTATGGATCAGTTAGTTGAATCAATTTGGATGACCGAGTCCTGGGTTCAATAGTAGTAACAAAAGATATCCACGCTAGATAATTCTTGGGTTAGTCAACATGGGAAATCGAGAGTGTACCAAACCTTAGGCCCCGTGTGGTTTTCGATTTCCACAAACCTTATGCTATCTTAAGAAACAACTCAGTATACACCATGCTGAATCCCTTAAGAGAGAAAAGGGTTAGAGTATACACCATGCCTAACTCATTGCTTAGGGAAATCCATAGCCTAAGGAGTGGACCAAGCCTTTAGGTTGACAACCAGTAGGTATTCATAGCATGAATAGAGCATTGGCATATTGTTTTGTTGGGGTAGAATGATTAGTGGTGGATACCAAGTCCCTACATCTTTATTATTATTATCTAAACATAAGTTTTATTCTCATCTATTTTTTTCTTTGTGAAACTAATTCTAAATCGAAATTCACCAATCCCTGTGGAGATGATCTCGTACTTGCACATTGTGCTACTTCTGACCTTGTGCACTTGCAAGTAAAACAGTATAGTTATTTGCTTATTTATTTAGGTAGATAAATGCACAACAAGTTTTTGGCGCCGTTGCCAAGGATTGCACTAAATTTCGTTTTTGGAATTATTTTCGTTAGTTTTATTTTATTTTATTTTGTTATTATGTTCTGTTTATATTTTCTTTATCAAAAACCTAATTTTTCTTCTTTTCGTTTTCTGTTTTCTTCTGTTTTAGGTCAGTAGCAGTGCTGTTTCTGGCCTTGCGATCAAGCACAAGCTAAAGTGAGATCGAGCACATTGTTGCGAACGAGCGCAAATAGTCCAGAGACTACCCGAGCAACAGTACTGAAGCTGCTGTACCAAAGTCTTCTAGCTGATTCATGCAAGGGCTTCGATCTAGGAACTCTACCATCTTTCCACTCGATCCAGAGCTGGAGCGGACCATTCAACAGAGTCCTAGAGACAACATTGAGGAAAAGGAAGAAAAATTCAAGGGAGATACACAAATGGCCGAACAGTTTGAAAACCAACGACTACCTGAGCGAAGACCTATGAAGCAATCCTTCATTCCACGGAACTTTGACTAGCCCTTATGCATCGCTCACCAACCTAAGGCGGAAGGAAATTATTACATATCCCTACAGATACTCAGTGCCTTGACTCATTTTAGGGATACACCTGCAAAGGATCCATACTTGCACCTTCTGGAATTCTGTGATCTCTGCAAGTTCCAGCACATCCAGGACCTAAATCAAGAGAGAATCAGGTTAATTCTTTTCCCTTTTTCATTAAAAGATAATGCTAAACTATGGTACAATTCATTGCCTACAGTTTCGATCCATACTTGGGAAGAGTTAGCTTGTAAGTTCCTAAAGAAGTTTTCCCCAGCTCAAAAGATAAGACAAATGAGGAAGGAGATTCAATCTTTCCAACAGAGGGATGAAGACCTTTTCTTTGAAGTATGGGGACACTTCAACGAGCTGCTACTCAAATGCCCACATCACAATCTACCTCAAGATCAGCTAGTACTAGCCTTTTATGAAGGTCTAAATGACATGAATAGAGGTATAGTTGATTCAGGTTGTGGAGGTGAGCTAATGGAAAAAAGCAGTGATTAAGTCATGGAGTTTTTTGAAATCTTAAGTGAGCACACCCAGCAATTCTCCTCGAGAGGTAGATAAGGAGTTAAAAGCAAGGGTATATATGAGGTAACCTTAAATGGTGGATCTTCAAATTAGATGGCTGCTATGGAGAGGAAGCTAGATATGCTTATAAAAGCTATGACTGCTCAAAGCATCCCTCCTCGTCCACAAGCCACACAATGCCATGTATGTGCTTTATGTTCTCAATTTGATCACACTATATACCTATAATCCTGGATGGCAGAATCACACATGGAGCAGCAATCAAAATGCCTTGAACCTTCAAGGACAACAAAAGAACTCCCCACCAGCAGCCCAAACAGTTCCAGAATCAAAGACAAATGACCTAGAGAGTCTTATGAGGAAGTTGATGACTTCACAAGAACAATTCATGGCAGAGGAAAGACAATTCCGGACTGAGCAAAGGGAAACCATTGCAAAGCATGAGCAAGCCATTCAAAGACTAGAATTACAAGTGGGGCAATTGGCTAAGGAGCTAATTGAACGAAAGCAAGGTGTTGTTGAGCAAATTTTTCATGTCCATCACATTGATCCATTGGAGACCATCTTCACCCATTATTTCAAAGGATCAGATATTGAGCCAAAATCTGAAGATGTTACTGACGACATCATTGAAACTGAGCACCTCCTTAAGGCCTATCCAAAATATCAAAGTAAGTACAACCCTCCGTTTGAACCTCATGTGCCTACTAATACTACTCTTCTCCCTTCTATTGTCCAAGCACCAAAATTGGAATTACAGCAGTTGCCAAATCATTTAACTTATACTTATCTGGGAGAGAGTAAGACACTACTTGAGATAGTTTCTGCCAATCTTAGTTGTGGGGAAGAAGATAAGCTATTGAGAGTTCTTAAAGAGCACAAAACTGCTATGGAATAAGGCACGGTCCTGCTGAATACGTAAAACTTAGCGCTCATGGGAGGCACCCCATAACTTATCCTTTTATTTTTATTGTTTTTCATATTTATTTTTATTTATTATTTTTAGTGCTTCTTGTTTTTCCGTATTACGTTACTTTTTCTTTTTAGGGACAATGTGTGCATCTGTTCAAGTTTGAGGGTGTGCTATGAGCCATATCGACCCAGTTAGTTCTCCATCTCCCAGGTCAAATCTTTCCATGATATTCACACATTGGGGACAATGTATAATTTAAGTTTGGGGGTTTGGGAGACACATTCACACACACCTTGTCCCAATTTTTTTATTATTTTATTGTTTAAAAGAAAAGATAAATGCATATTCATACTGTTTTGAAAATTTTGGTTGATTTAAACAAATACTATGATAAGATTTCATCAGTAAGCTTAAAATATTGAACATATGGTCTAAATAATAAAGTTTTAAAAGTTTAATTACTTACTTTAAGGAATTTAAGAATTCAGAAGTTTGATCTAAATCTGACACGAGCACATTAACACATAATTGTGTGGGGTATGACATATAATTTTTATGTGTATGTTTCCATGGCCTAACTGTAATCGGATAACTTGTTAGAAGAACATCTTGGCATAGAAAAATAGAAAAAAAAATTTATTGCTCAAAAAGAGAAAATAAAATGCTCTTAATAATCATTAAATAAACTTCCCACTGAGTAACTGGACCTCTTGCCTCAGTAAGCAGTGAGTATTCACGTCAAAAGGTAGGAATTCTACTTATAATGATCACTAAATAAAGTTTTCACTGAGTAACTGGACCTCTTGCCTCAGTAAGCAGTGAGTGTTCACATCAAAAGGTGGGAATTTTGCTTGGTAGTATTAAGACCAGTTAGTTTTGTAGCCTTTTTGACTCGAGTTAGTAAGTCCTTAGGGTTGTCTTTACACCTAATGCCCTAAAACCATCTAGTTTGGGAGTCATTGGCTAAACACTCGCAACATGGGTCAATTAGAAAGCTTAAGGGAACTCAACATGGCAAAAATCTCATAATAAAAGAAAAAAAATAAACAAAACTAGGCTATTATTGTTCATTATAATAGGAAACTCGATGAATGTTAAGACACTGAAACACTACACATTTAAGTTATTTGGAAGTTTCATCTTTTATATGTTAATTCACCACACACTAAGTCAGACTTGTGATGCCTTAACCAGCCTTGTATAAGTGATTAGATTTTAAAACTCTTATTCATTGCAAAGATGTGTTTGTATTTTAAGCTTGCTCTTGAATAAATATCATGATTTTGCGTCATTGCAAAGAGACTTAAATTTTCAGATACCATGAATGATGGATTTACCTTTGCGTCTTTGTTTTTCATTTAGTTTTTAGTTTAGTATTGCTAAGGGACTAGCAATACGTAAGTTTTAGGGTATTTAAGCCCCTTAATTTACATTTGTTAAGCTCTTAGTTTGCGTATTTTCTTCCATTTTACTTCATTTTTGTGTTTTCTGTGTTTTTATAGGTTTTTGGTAGAAACAAAGCATTTTAGAACTCAAAGAGCAAAACTGGAACTGGGAGCTGCATAGGAGTGCGATCGAGCGCACAAGCACTCATGCACATAAGGAGAAGGCTCGAGCGCAAACTCATGCGATCGAGCTCACATGCATCAGTAAAACATCAAAACGGTAGTTCCTATTTTTGGAAAGTAGGGTTAGAGACCTGTTTTGGAAATTAGGGTTTCCAAGAATCCTTAGAACCCTATAAATAGACTTGTAAAACATATAAAACAATATCTCCCTTTTAGTTTAGTTTTTGTTCGGGGAGGCCGGATGAGACCAGAGGAGAGATTGTGGAGACGAATTGACGACTCTTCTCCATAGTGTTTTCAGGTTTCTTCTTTCCTTTGTTATTTTACTTTATGATGTTATTTAGCATCACAACTATGTGTAACTAATTTTCTAGTAGGGCGTGGTTGAAGTCTTAATTATGTTTAACCAATAATTCAATAGTGGCACCTTTGCAATACTTATGCTATGATTCTTAATTTGATTAATACCTGTTTTTATTTACATTCCTCATATGTGTGTGTCTGATCAACTTATGCATGTGGTATGGATCAGTTAGTTGAATCAATTTGGATGACTGAGTCTTGGGTTCAACAATAATAACAAAAGATATCCACGCTGGATTCTTGGGTTAGTCAACATGGGAAACCGGGAGTGGACCAAACCCTTGGCCTCGTGTGGTTATCGATTTCCACAAACCTTATACTCTCTTAAGAAACAACTCAGTATACACCATGCTGAATCCCTTAAAAGAAAAAGAGTTAGAGTATACACCATGCCCTACTCGTTGCTTAGGAAAATCCATAGCCTAAGGAGTGGACCAAGCCCTTAGGTTGACAACCAGTAGGTATTCATAGCATGAGTAGAGCATTGGCATATTGTTTTGTTGGGGTAGCAAAGTTGTTTTTTAAGATAGACCTGAGATCAAGTTATAACCAGTTGAGTATTAAGGAGGGAGACATGCCTAAAACTTCTTCTAGGACACGTTATAGTTACCATGAGTTTCTTGTGATTCCATTTGGGTTGACTAATGCTCTAGAAATATTCATAGCTTTGATAAACATACTGTTTAAATTGTTTCTTGACAAATATTTTGGTATATTCTATTAATGAGGAAGAACATGTGACACATTTAGAATTTGTGTTAGAGATTTTAAGAAGTGAGAAATTGTATGCTAAATTTTCTGAATGTGAATTTTTGTTGAATGAAGTAACTTTCGTGAGGCATGAAGCATTTGGAGATAGTATAGCAGTTAATCCATAGAAAATAGAGGCAGTTTTGAGTTAGGAGAGACCAACTAATGTGACTGAGATTAAAAGTTTCTTAGGATTGGCAGGTTATTATAGAAGACTCATTCAGAATCTTTCTATCATTGCAGTACCTTTGACTATGATTGTACAATTCACTATCATCTAGGGAAAGGGAATGTGGTAACTGATGCATTGAGTAGAAATTTATAGGGAGGTTAGCTGTTATAGAGAGTCATGATGTGAAACTGATGGTAAAGTTGAGAGATATGAGAATAAAATTGAATATCAGTGATAGAGGAGTATTGTTAGCAAACACATTTGTACAATCATCCATTATAAAACATCTGTTAGAAATACATGGTAGAGATGAAGAGATAGAGCAGATTAAGCAGGAAGTGTTGAATGGAAAGCATATTGAGTTCAGAATTAGAGGTGATGGTATGTTGGTATTAGGACATAGTATTTGTGTTCCCAGTGATATTGAGATGAGGAATGAGTTGATGAGAGAGGCACATGATTCATTATATTTGATGCACCTAGGTAACAATAGAATCTATAGAGGATTGAGACAGAATTTTCGATGGTTAGTGTTGAAGAAGGATGTAGCTAAATACATTTCTAGATGTTTGGTATGTCAACAAGTGATATCAGAGAATAAACATCCACCAGGTTTACTACAACCTCTTCTTGCACCTGAATGGCCATGAGAGAATATGAGTATGTATTTTGTTTCAAAGGTCACTGTGTTGTATCAGCAATAGTAGATAAACTTTTTAAGTCGTCTCATTTTTTTCCAATTAAAACTACCTGGAGTCTTAATAGGTTAGTTGAACTGTACGTAACTGAAATAATAAAATTGCATGATGTACCGTTGAGTATAGTGCCAAATATAGATGCTAAATTTACATCTCGATTCTAGAGAGGATTTTAGAAAGGCATAGGTACACAGTGTTGTTTAGTACAAATTTTCATCCTTAAACAGATAGGTAAGTAAAGTGGATTATTCGAATACTAGAAGATATGTTGAGTGCTAGTGTGATGAGTTTTTCAGTGACCTGGGATGCTTACTTAACCTTAATTGAATTTGCTTTTAATAATCAGTATCATGCTAGTATTAAGATGGCCTCGTTTGAGGCTTTGTATGGTAAGAGATGTAGAAATCTTGTTTGTTGTGAATAAGTGGGAGAGATGAAGTATTTGGTCCATAGTTGATGGATTTTATGACTAAGAAGATCAAACTAGTTAGAAAGAATCTTAGAGCTGCGTATAATAGACAAAAAAGTTATGCTGATAATAGAAGAATACCTTTTAAGTTTCAATTAGGTGATTGGGCATATTTAGCTTCTGTAGCTCAGAGTTTTGTTGGTGGAACCCATTAGTTTTGGGAAATAAATTGTGTGAGTTACAGGATTCAGTAGAGGTGGAAGTATACCACCAAGGGGAGGAGGTTGTGTTGTATTTGACAGAGAGTGCAGAGTATGTTATAGGTGTAATTAGATAGGATATTTATCTCAAAATTATCCTACCTTAATGTGTTTTTTTTTTTGAAAGAGAGTGGACACATCAGTGTGGATTGTCCATTGAAAAGATCAGGTGAGATAGTTTGAGGTGTTGGGAGAAAACAATGAAAGATAAGTGGTGGATCGGGGAATATTCGAGGTAGAGCTCCAGGTAGAGGAGCAACTGCTGAAAGAGGACGTGATAGTTAGACACATCCTAGAGATAATAGATTATATGCATTGACCTAGCAGGATGCTCAATCAACTTATGATGTCATGATAGGTACAATATCTATCCTTGATAGACCTGCTAGATTATTGATTGATCCTGGTGCAACTCATTCTTTTGCATCTAGTGTTTTTATGAGATCTATTGATGCATGTGATAGTCCTTTGATTGATGATATTATTGTTCAGGTTTCCACTAGGGATGGAGTTATGATCAGAAATATTTATCAGGGTTGTGTGATTCATATAGATGATAGAGAATTTGAAGTAGATTTATTATCTCTAAATATGATTAATTTTTATTTGATATTAGGGATGTATTGGTTGTTGGCATATCATGCCTGGGTTGATTATTTCAAAAAGAATGTTGTATTTAGAATACTTGGGTAAGAGGAGTTTAGCTTTCAGGGAGAATATAAAATACTTTCTAATTGTCTTATTTTTACCTTAACTTCTAGTAAACGGTTGAGGAAGGGTTGTGAGGGATAGTTGGAAGATTATAGAAAGAAAGTTAGGAATTTGGAAGAAATTTGAGTGGTGAACAATTATTCTGATGTATTTCTTGATGAGTTGTCTAGGTTGCCTCCCAATAGGGAGATTGAGTTCTCCGTTGATATACTTCCAGTTTTTGTCCCTATTTCAATGACACCTTATAGAATGGCAACCGCTAAGTTAAGATAATTAAAAGTTCAAATTCAAGAATTGTTAGGTAAACAATTTATTCATCCTAGTGTTTCGCTATGTGGAGCCCTTGTGTTGTTTATGAAGAAGAATGATAGAACGATGAGATTGTGTATAGATTACAGATAATTTAATAAGATATCCATAAAGAACAAAAATCTATTACCCGGGATAGATGATTCTTTTAAGAAATTGTAGGGCACGAGGGTGTTTTCTAAGATAGACCTGAGACGAAGTTATCACCAGTTGAAAATTAATGCGGGAGACATGCCTAAGACTTTTTTTAGGACACGTTATGGTTACCATGAGTTTCTTGTGATTCCATTTAGGTTGATTAATGCTCTAGAAACATTCATGGACTTTATGAACATATTGTTTAAATCGTTTCTTGACAAGTTTGTGATTGTATATATTGATGATATTTTGGTGTATTCTAGGAATGAGAAAGAACATGTGACACATTTAGAATTTTTATTAGAGATTTTGAGAAGTTGGAAATTGTATGCTAAATTTTCTAAATGTGAACTTTTGTTGAATGAAGTAACTTTCTTGAGGCATGTAGCATTTAGAGATAATATAGTAGTTGATCCATTGAAAATAGAGGTGGTATTGAGTTAGGAGAGACCAACTAATGTGACTGAGATTAGAAGTTTCTTGGGATTGGCAGGTTATTATAGAAGACTCATTCAGAATCTTTCTATCATTGCAGTACTTTTTGACTATGATTGTATAATTCACTATCATCTAGGGAAATGGAATATGGAAACTGATGTATTGAGTAGAAAATTTATAGGGCGGTTAGATGCTATAGATAGTCAAGATGTGAAACTGATGGTAAAGTTGAGAGATATGAGAATAAAATTGAATATCAGTGATAGAGGAGTATTGTTTGCAAACACGGTTGTATAATCATCCATTATAGAACATTTGTTAGAAATGCAAGGTAGAGATGAAGAGATAGAGCAGATTAAGTAGGAAGTGTTGAATGGAAAACATATTGAGTTCAGAATTAGAGGTGCTGGTATGTTTGTATTGGGCCATAGAATTTGTGTTCCCAATGATGTTGAGATGAGGAATGAGATATTGAGAGAGGCACATGATTCAATATATTTGATGCATCCAGGTAACAATAGAATGTATCGAGGATTGAGATAGAATTTTCGGTGGTTAGTGTTGAAGAAGGATGTAGCTAAATACATTTCTAGATGTTTGGTTTGTCAACAAGTGATATAAGAGAATAAACATCCACCAGGTTTACTATAACCTCTTCTTGTGCCTGAATGGCCATGGGAGAATATGAGCATGTCTTCTGTTTCAAAGGTCACGATGTTGTATGGGTAACAGTAGATAAACTTTCTAAGTCGTCTTATTTTTTTCCCATTTAAAACTACATGGAGTCTTAAAAGGTTAGCTGAATTGCATGTAGCTGAGATAGTAAAATTGTGTAATGTACCGTTGAGTATAGTGTCAAATAGAGGTGCTAAATTTATATCTAGATTCTAGAGATGTTTACAGAAAGCTATAGGTACACAGTGTAGTTTAATACAACTTTTCATCCTCAAACAGATAGGCAGGTAAAATGGATTATTTGAATACTAGAAGATATGTTGAGTACTAGTGTGATAAGTTTCTCAATGACCTAGGATGCTTACTTAACCTTAATTGAATTTGCTTCTAATAATCAGTATCATGCTAGTAATGGGATGGCACCGTTTGAGACTTTGTATGGTAAGAGATGTAGAAATCCTGTTTGTTGTGAAGAAGTGGAAGAGATGAAGATATTTGGTCCATAGTTGATAGATTTTACGACTGAGAAGATCAAACTAGTTAGAGAGAATCTTTAAGCTGCACATAGTAGACAAAAAAGTTATACTGATAATAGAAGAAGACCTTTTAAGTTTCAAGTAGGTGATTGGGCATATTTAACTTCAGTAGCTCAGAGTTCTATTGGTGGAACCCCTAGGTTTGGGAAATAAACTACGTGAGTTAGAGGATTCAATAGAGGTGGGAGTATGCCACCGAGGGGAGGTGGTAGTGTTGTATTTGGTAGAGAGAGCAAAGTATGTTACAAGTTTAATTAGATTGGATATTTATCTCGAAATTATCCTACCTTAATGTGTTTTTTGTGTGTGGAGAGAGTGGACACATCAGTGTGGATTGTCCATTGAAGACATCAGTTGTGATAGTTTGAGGTGTTGGGAGAAAACAATGAAAGAGAAGTGGTGGATCGGGGAATATTCGAGGTAGAGCTCCAAGTGGAGGAGCAACTGATGAAAGAGGACATGGTAGTTAGACACATCCTAGAGATAATAGATTATATGCATTGACCTAGCATGATGCTCAAGCAACTTATGACATCATGATAGGTACAATATCTATCCTTGATAGACCTATTAGATTATTGATTGATCCTGGTGCAACTCATTCTTTTGCATCTAGTGTTTTTATGAGATCTATTGATGCATGTGATAGTCCTTTGATTAATAATATTATTGTTGATGTTCCCACTAGGGATGGAGTTATGATTAGAAATGTTTATCGGGGGTTGTGTGATTCATATAGGTGATAAAGAATTTGAAGTAGATTCATTATCTCTAAATTTGGTTAATTATTACTTGATATTAGGGATGTATTGGTTGTTGGCATATCATACCTGGGATGATTATTTCAAAAAGAATGTTGTATTCAGAATACCTAGGCAAGAGGAGTTTAGCTTTCAGGGAGAATATAAGATACTTTCTAATTGCCTTATTTTTACCTTAACTTCTAGTAAACGGTTGAGGAAGGGTTGTGAGGGATATTTTGAAGATTTTAGAAAGAAAGGTAGGGATTTGGAAGAAATTTGAGTGGTGAACGATTATTTTGATGTATTTCTTGATGAGTTGTTTGTGTTTCCTCCCAATAGGGAGATTGAGTTTTCCATTGATATAAATCCAGGTTTTGCCCCTATTTCAACGGCACCTTATAGAATGGCACCCGCTGAGTTGAGATAACTGAAAGTTCAAATTCAAGAATTGTTAAGTAAACAATTTATTTGTCCTAGTGTGTTGCCATGTGGAGCCCTTGTGTTGTTTATGAAGAAGAATGATAGAATGATGAGATTGTGTATAGATTATAGATAACTGAATAAGATATCCATAAAGAACAAAACCCTTTACCCAGGATAGATGATTCGTTTAAGCAATTGCAGGAAGCGAGGGTGTTTTCTAAGATAGACCTGAGATTAAGTTATCACTAGTTGAGAATTAAGGAGAGAGATATGCCTAAGACTTCTTTTAGGACACGTTATGGTTACTTTGAGTTTCTTGTGATTCCATTTAGATTAAGTAATGCTCTAGCAACATTCATGGACTTGATGAACATACTATTTAAATAGTTTCTTCATAAGTTTGTGGTTGTATTTATTGATGATATTTTGATGTATTTTAGGAATGAGGAAGAACATGTAAAACATTTAGAATTTGTGTTAAAGATTTTGAGGAGTGAGAAATTGTATGCTAAATTTTCTAAATATGAATTTTTGTTGAATAAAGTAATTTTCTTGAGGCATATAGAATTTGGAGATAGTATAGTAGTTGATCCATAGAAAATAGAGGCGGTGTTGAGTTAGGAGAGACCAACTAATGTGACTGAGATTAGAAGTTTCTTGGGATTGGCAGGTTATTATAGAAGACTCATTCATAATCTTTCTATAATTGAAGTACCTTCGACTATGATTGTACAATTCACTATCATCTAGGGAAAGGGAATGTGATAACTGATGTACTGAGTAGAAAATTTATAGGGAGGTTAGCTGCTATAGAGAGTCATGATGTGAAACTGATGGTAAAGTTGAGAGATATGAGAATAAAATTGAAAATCAGTGATAGAGGAGTATTGTTAGCAAACATATTTGTACAATCATCCATTATAGAATGTCTGTTAGAAATGCATGGTAGAGATGAAGAGATAGAGCAGATTAAGTAGGAAGTGTTGAATGGAAAGCATATTGAGTTCAGAATCAGAGGTGATGGTATGTTGGTATTAGAACATAGTATTTCTGATGAGTTGATGAGAGAGGCACATGATTCATTATATTTGATGCACCTAGGTAACAATAGAATGTATAGAGGATTGACACAGAATTTTCGGTGGTTAGTGTTGAAGAAGGATGTAGCTAAATACATTTCTAGATGTTTGGTATGTCAACAAGTGATATCAAAGAATAGACATCCAGCAGGCTTACTACAACCTCTTCTTGCGCCTGAATGGCCATGAGAGAATATGAGTATGTATTTTGTTTCAAAGGTCACTATGTTGTATCGGCAATAGTAGATAAACTTTTTAAGTGGTCTCATTTTTTTCCAATTAAAACTACCTGGAGTCTTAATAGGTTAGCTGAGCTGTATGTAACTGAGATAATAAAATTGCATGATGTACTGTTGAGTATAGTGCCAAATAGAGATGCTAAATTTACATCTCGATTTTAGAGAGGTTTTTAGAAAGCCATAGGTACACAGTGTAGTTTAGTACAACTTTTCATCCTCAAACAGTTAGGCAGGTAAAAAGGATTATTCGAATACTAGAAGATATGTTGAGGGCTAATGTGATGAATTTCTTAGTGACCTGGGATGCTTACTTAACCTTAATTAAATTTGCTTCTAATAATCAGTATAAAGCTAGTATTGGGATGGCACCGTTTGAGGCTTTGCATGGTAGGAGATGCAGAAATCCTGTTTGTTGTGAAGAAGTGTGAGAGATGAAGATATTTGGTCCATAGTTGATAGATTTTACGACTGAGAAGATCAAACTAGTTAGAAAGAATCTTAGAGTTGCACATAGTAGACAAAAACGTTATGCTGATAATAGAAGAAGACATTTTAAGTTTCAAGTAGGTATGGGCATAGTTAAAGATATCTCCATAGAGATGTGTGTTTAGGTTAAAAAAAAAATGAAAGTTGAGTCCAAGTTATGTGGGACTCTATGAAATTATTGACAGAGTTTTGCTAGTGGCATATAGACTAGATTTGCGTCTAGAGTTGAAATAGTTTCATAATGTATTTCATGTTTAACTTTTACGAAAGTGCTTACATGATGAATCCCATAGTATTCCGAGTCAAGCTATAGAATTTCAAGAAGATTTAACTTTTATGCAAGTACTAGTCATAATTTTAGACATAAAAGAATAAATCTGACATAATAAGGTTATTACACTAGTTCAAGTATTGTGACGAAATAAAGATGTTGAGGAGATTACGTTAGAGTGTGTGATGAGTATGAAGAAGGATTATCCCCAGCTTTTTCATAAGATAGGTTAGCAAATTTTGAAGACGAAATTTTTATAAAGTGGGTAGAATTGTAATACCTGTACCCTTAATATAAGGATAAAGAAGTAAATTTGAAATATATATTAAATTTAATATGCATACATAAAAGAAAGAATTTGAAATTCGAAAGAATTTGTGAAGAAAGATATTGAACATTTTATTTGGAAAGAGTTAGAAATTTACAAGGAATAAAGTGATTTAAAACTCAAGTTTGAAGTGATTTTGAGGTATGAATTTGAAAAAAGATTGAAGAAATGAATTAGAATGAATAAATATAGTGAAAAATAAAATTTTAAGGCTTTAAAGAGAGTCCCGGTAGACTGGTAACTGTTACACGGTTGACTAGTAAGGTTACCAGTCGACTGGTAATTGATTGGCGATCCACTAATAAATTTGGGGGAGGTTGAGTGGTAATTTTGGGTGTTAGACTGGTAAAAAGACCGGTATGCAAAAAAATTAGTATACAAAGGTTTTTCACGACCAAAATTTATTTCTTCTTTATTTAAACTCTATTTTCTCTCTAGAAAAGCTTATAAAAACATTCAAACACTTTACAATTAAAGATATTGATAATCTCGTCTTGAAATCAAGTAATTTACTGAAGGATTTTCAAGAAATCTAAGGAAAAGCTTTGAAAAGGTAAAATTATAAATTTGATTATGAGAATTTCATTGAAGAAATATTTTTTATTTTTATTAAAAAGAAGATTTGTATTTGAATTTAAATTGAAAGGAAAAAAGATTTTGTTGAAATATTTGAAATTAAAGAATGTGAACATGCATATATGAGAAAGTAATCCGGAATAGGGTATAGAAATTTAAAGAATGAGATATAGAAAAAATAATGAATGTAATATTATGATTAGGTAGTGGTGATATTATCTGGTGTAATTACTGAAGCAAATAAAGAAATTTGACGAAATAAAAGAAATAAAAATTACGCTTAAAAGAAAGGAAAGAAATAATATAAAAATAAAAATAAAAACAAAGAAAATAATAAAAGAATTAAACGCCAATTCAACGGCGCCAAAAACTTGATGTGCAAATTTTAAATGCTCGCAAGTACATAAATCACAAATAGTATTGCGATGAGTTTACTCTCGAGGTCGATCTCTCAAGGAATTGCAGTGGTTTAAATCCTAAATTACTTTCTTAAAATTACTAAAACAAACTCTGAAATTAAATCCTAAACACTCTACTTAAAAGATTGATGAAGCGAAAATTGAAATAAAAACAATTAATCATGAATTAGAACATTTGGTGAATATAAAGAATAAATCAACATTCAAGATTATTGGTATTTCCGTTAAGACTAGATAATGCCATTGATTGTGTTTATTCTCAATTTATAACTAATTAGTTAAATCTCATGGATCATGTTTATCAATTAATTAGTTAAATTAAGTATAAGGAAAATGCAACCACCTAAATCACAATTTGATTTGAATCCTGAATTAAATTCCTATTCAAGAAAGCTTAATTTGGTCTAGATGATTTGTCATCAACCTAATCTCAAATATTAACCTTAACTATCAATAACAGATGACCAATCCACAAGCAATAATCAAAGATATGAAGGATATTGAATAAGAAATAATGTGGAAAATTTCATAAAACTAAATCCACCAAAATATCCAAAAAAAATCAAGGCAGCTAAGCCAAACGCCCAACAATGTGTTCAGCTGCTCATGTTTAAATCCCAATCACAGAATTCAAATACTAGGGTTACAAGCATATTGAAGGACAAAAGGAGTAAAGACAGAATTTCTTCCCGAATTACAAGATGAATCCTCAAAGTCTTGAAGCGATTGATCATCGTCTTCAATCTCTTGATAAGCCATCTTAATGAAAGAAAATATCTCCTCCTTCAATCTCCCAAAGCTCCTCTTGATAATATCTCTCTAAGAACTGTCGTCGTCTCCCCTCTTTTATGAGTCTAAAATTCCTATATATAGCTGTATGGAGACAAATTTGTAAACAGAAAAGTCGCCTTAGGGTTTCTGTTTAGGCTGTGTGATTCTGCTGTTGTCCAGGCCCGGTTCTGCTGCTGTCCAGGTCGTGTGTTTGCTGCTGTCTAGGCCAGGTTTTTGCTGTCCAGAACTGGTCCAATTGTACTGCTGTCCAGCCCGTGCAAATCCCAAAAAAAATAAGAATTTAATAGCTCCTTCACTTTTGCCACCCAAAGATCACGAACAACTTGACATTTGTCTACTAAAACTGTCATAACTTGCTCTAGAAAAATCATATTTATAAGCTGTAAAATTCTCTAGAAAATAGACATCCGAATCTTTCCAAGAATATATGACTCATCTCCTCATTCTTCCTGAATCAATACAGTTTAATCTGTAAAAATCACTTCTGCCACGCTAAAATCACGCACAGCATGACCTTTGTCTACTAAAACTGCCATAACTTTCTCTAGAAAAATCATATTTATGAGTCGTAAAATTCTCCAGAAAATAGACATCCGGATCTTTCAAAGAATGTATGGCTTATCTTCTGGTTCTTCTTGAATCGATACTATTTAATCTACAAAAATGACTGATTTGTACGGGCAATTCTGGAAAGTTAGTTAAACTCCTTTCCAAGTGCTTGTGAACTTGTAAAACAACGAAAAACAACTCATAGTAACAAATTCCTAAGCTAAACATATAAATAAATACTTGAAAAAAATACAAATCTAGGACAAATATTCATTCATCAAATACCCCCGAACCTAGATTTTGCTAGTCCTCAAGCAAAACTAAAAGAAAACATAAACAAAACAAACCTAAAAACTTAAATTAACAAAACTCTCATGCCTTAATTCTTATTATGACTCATGTCTAGATATCTTATGCATAATTATGTTCACAGTCTTAACTCTTCACAATTCATTGCTCAAATTAAGTACACATCGCACATCCATATTCCAATGCTCAAAACACCTCACGTCAATTACCCCCAAACCTAACGTCAAGAATCCGAATTCACTTCGACTCTAGGCCTCATAGGATTCACTCATTAAGCATACCGAACCTAGGTTTTAAACACTCATCAAGCATATGCAAATAGAAGTTATGTAAACAAGAAATTTAAAATATAAATTCGCATATGAATATGGATATCTTCAAAGAACGCTCATATGTTTGCAAAATAGATCTCATGAAAGGAATCAAATGTTAGGATTGCAAAGCTATCACATCATCTATATCATATCCTAGTCAATCATCTCAAGCAAAACATATTGAGTATGAATCTATGCATAGATGGGCATGGTTGGCCGAGCCTGATTTACACCAAAGATCTTTCTTTTCAACTCTTTATAAGAGCGACTTCAATATCCTTGAAGTATCTCAGGTCCTCTTTCTTATTTAACCAAATCCCTTTTTGAAATGTTTCTTATATATATATTCTTTTCTATTTTTTTCTTACTTTTTTTTAATAGGAATTTGGATCTTTCTCCAGAGACAGTGGCAACTAGGGTGTATAACGATAGGCACATACTCAAACTTCTTAGTCAAGTCATTCAACTAAAATAACGAGAATACACAACATGATACTTGAAGTGAGTTATATAATCCTAGCATTCAATAAAAAACCTATAGAGATCATCTAACAATTAAGGTCATAACGAAGAGTGTTTAAGAGTACCAAGAAACTAACTCTTAGAATAAAACGCTTATGGCTTAAATAACTCACTAGGTAGTCTCCACTATTTGATTCTCAATCATTAGATCTAGGTTTATCTCAATATCAACATCAATAGCACAGTCTATGGAATATGAATATGCATCAATCCTCACAACAACTTGTCAGTGTTAAAGAAACTAAACTCAACGTGCATAAAAGACTTGATTACTAACCATAAAACAAATTGTAGCATGAAAATTTTGTCTCAGCAAGTTCTAATTGTACCCCCAAACCTAAACTGAACATTATCCTTAATGTATGAAATCAAACATGCGTTTAGAAAAACATTTAGAAAGGAATAATGAAAATGAAAGGAGAGAAAACATACTCTATCAAATGGGTGGGTTGCCTCCAACCAAGCACTTTATTTAATGTTCTTAGCAAGACACTGGTTGAACTTATTCAAGATCGTGCACCTCAATGCACTCAACAACCCCCTTCTCATGGACTTCTTCTAAGTAAGGCTTCACACGATGCCTATTGACCTTGAATGTAACTTGAGTCTTCGGGTTCAACAACTCTACCGCTCCATGAGAAAAAACATTTCCTACCAAAAATGGTCTGCACTATCTTGACTTCAATTGTCCTAGAAATAATTTGAAACAAGTGTTAAACAAAAGAACTTTCATTCCAATATAAAGAAATTTACGGATAAGGCTTGGTCATGGTAACACTTAGTGCGTTCTTTGTAATTCTTTGCATTCTCATAGGCTTCATAACGAATCTCTTCTAACTCATTGAGTTGTAGTAACCGCTTCTCTTTTGCCATTGCCATGTCCATGTTCAACTCCTTGATTGCCCAATATGTCTGATGCTCAAACCCAATTTGTTTTGCACTATCCTCTAAAATGATCTTATGCATACATGTAGCAGGACTAATACCCCTGATGTCACTTATACTCCATCCTATGGCTCTCCTAAGTCTGCTAAGCTCCTTCACAACTCTCTCCTCTTAGGTTTGGGTCAAAGTAGATGAAATAATCACAGGATATGTGTCTCCCTCTCCCAAAAATATGTACTTAAGGTGCTTAGGTAACTCTTTAAGTTCAAGCTTAGGTGGAGTAGTATCTTCCCTAGGTAGGGAACTTGGCAATTCTAAAGGTTTGCTACTCTTCTTGGGGTGACACTGGTATTGCACTATCTAACATCTCATTATACCCTTTAGTCTCATCTTCTAGTGTTTTCTCTACTCTCTCAGTTGTAAGAGCAACTTCAAGCTTGTCCTCTATTTCTATCTGCAAATAAGTGCCATAAACAAGTGAGTCCACACAATCAATAAAATAACACTCATCGTTAGTAGAAATAGAAGAAGGAGTGGTTAGAAAATCAAACACTTTAAATTGTACAGTCTTTTCCAAGATTGTCATCGTTAACCTCCCATTATGGACATCAATAATAGTCTTGGTTGTGGCCATAAATGGTCTACCAAGAATAATTGTGTGCTCTTTGTCCTTAGATGGGGTTCCTTCCATCTCCAATACCATGAATCCACAGGCACAACCTCTTTGTCTACCTACACCAATATATCCTCAACTATTCCCTTAGGATATTTAACTGACCTGTCAGTGAGTTGAAGGGACATAGTTGTTGACTTAAGCTCCCCCAAACCTAGTTGCAAGTATATCGAATATGGCATGAGATTTATACTTGCTCCTAAGTCTAGCATTGCTTTGGCCACCAACTTGTTTCCCATTGTGATGTTGATGATGAAACTTCTGGGATCTTTCAGCTTAGGTGGCAAGCTTTGTTGGAGCACCGCACTAGCAACTTCTAACACCATCACCTTCTCGTTCTTCTCATATTTCCTTTTTTTGGTGTTAAGTTCCTTGAAGAATTTCACATATGATGGCACATTTGTGATAACATCCAAAAGAGGCAAATTAATATTCACTTTAGAAAGCATGTCAAAAATATCAAAAAATTGATTATCCTGTTTAACATTCTTCAGATGGCTTGGATAAGGAATAGGAGGCCTGTAAGGCTCAATCGCCTTGTGCAGTGTCATGAAGGAAGATGGCTCCTTCTTCATGTTCTCCTTAGATGTTTGAGAAGATTATAGATCTTCAGTTGGATTTCCTTTAGGAGTGTTATGCTCCTTTTTCTTCTCAATTGATTTTCATACATCACGTGGCAAGTCATAAGAAATTTTATCATCAGAATTGTTGTTAATAATTTTACCACTTCGCAGCACTGTGATAGCCTTTACTTGCTCAGGTTGGCTAGGCAACTTTCCTTTTTGATGTACTTGCAATTGTTCCACAAGTTGCCCAACTTGTACTTCCACCCTCTTCATTGATGCCTCTAAAGAATCCAACCTTTGGCTATGTCTCTCATGGTTCTCTTTTCTAACTTGAATAAAAGCACTCAAGCTCTCCTCCAAAGTCGGATTTATAGGCTGATTGGGTGGTCCAACTTGGTTTTGATATTGAACTGGTCTTGAACTTTGAGCATATGCCGGAGCGGTTAGTCTTCAAGGAGAAATTGGGATGATTTCTCCCCCCAGGGTTGTAGGTGTTAGAATATGGATCATTCTTTGGCCTAGGCTAGTAAGACTCCATTGCATTAACTTATTCTTATTCATTTCCTGCATAAGATTCATAAGACAAAGAACAAGTGTTAGCACCATGACCAAAAACCCCACAAACTCCACATACCTCATTGTTGGGCGTGTTTATGGCAGTGAGAAGTTTGACTTGGTTGGTCAACTCTATAAGTTGCTTTGCCATATTGTTGTTGGAGCTCAATTCATTAACCCCAATTCTCCTTCCTCTTACACTCTTTTGTTGGGAATTAGCACCAAACATCTCATATAGCTCGCATGTCTCCTCATCAGTCTTTTCTCCCATGGCTCCACTGGCAGCGTTATCAACCGTATATTGACACTGTTGTGTCAATCCATCATAGAAGAATTGATTTTGTAGCTGTAATGGGTAATGATGGTGGAGAAACTGGATTAGAAGCATCTTGAACTTGTCACATGCTTTATGGAAGGGTTCTTCCTCCATTTGTGAGAACGTGGCAATCTTAATTCTCAACTAAGTGGTCTTCTGATGGGAGTAGAATTTGTTCATGAACCGATTGTAGACCACTTCCGATGTAGTCAAAGAACTGGGTGGAAGAGTCATCAACCACACTTTTGCTCTATCTTTTAATGTGCAGGGGAAGCATCTCATCCTGAGTTGATCCTCATTCAGCCTCTGTAGAGGAAAAGTATGCACTGTTGCATAGAAATCCCTTATAAAGGTTAATGGGTCTTCATTTGGAATTCCGTAGAATGAAGGGAGCATGCTAAAGTGGATATTTTTTATCTCGTAATTTCATGCAGCTTCCCCCAATTAGATGCAAGATGTGGAAGTGCCGATGATCTACCTTGCATACTCCTTCATCATAATTTGTCTTTCAGCTCCTTCCATTCTTTTAGGTTCCTCTTCTTCTATTCCCTCAGCCTTTTCTTCTTCTTCCGTAGGCTATAACGTCTCCTTTAGCCTACGGATGTTGTCTATTGCTGGCACTAGATTTCTCGCTCGGGATCTTCTACTGTGCATGTTCCTGAAGAAAACAAAAGAAAAATTAAGCTACCAGGAATCAAGAGAGCGAAAATCAAAAAACATATTAATGCCAATTTAAATCAAGAAAATCAAGAAGCAAATAAAGAAAATTTGACGAAATAAAAGAAATAAAAATTATGCCTAAAAGAAAGAAAAGAAATAAAATAAAAATAAAAACAAAGAAAATAACTAAAGAATTAAACGTCAATTCCCCGGCAACGGCACCAAAAACTTGATGTGCAAATTTTAAATGCTCGCAAGTGCACGAATCACAAATAGTATTGCAATGAGTTTACTCTCGAGGTCGATCTCTCATGGAATTGCAATGGTTTAAATCCTAAATTACTTTCTCAAAATTACTAAAACAAACTCTGAAATTAAATCCTAAACACTCTAATTAAAAGATTGGTGAAGAGAAAATTGAAATAAAAACAATTAAGTAAATTAAACACAACAAATTATGAAGAGATGAGTATAATCAATGAGAACAATTGGGAGTTTAGCTTACTATCCAATCATGAATTGGAACATTTGGTGAATGTAAAGAATTAATCAACATCCAAGATTATTGGTATTTCCGCTAAGACTAGAGAATGCCATTGATTGTGTTTATTCTCAATTTATAACTAATTAATTAAATCTCATGGATCGTGTTCATAAATTAATTAGTTAAATTAAGTATAAGGAAAACACAACCACCTAAATCACAATTTGATTTGAATCATGATTTAAATTCCTATTCAAGAAAGCTTAATTAGGTCTAGATGATTTGTCCTCAACCTAATCTCAAATATTAACCTTAATTATCAATAATAGATGGCTAATCCACAAGAAATAATCAAAGGTATGAAGGATATTGAATCAGAAATAATCTAAAATTTTTTATAAAACTAAATCCACAAAAATATCCAAAATAATCAAGGCAGTTAAGCGAAACATCCAACAATGCGTTCAGCCGCTCATGTTTAAATCTCAATCACAGAATTCAAATACTAGGGTTACAAGCATATTGAAGAACAAAATGAGCAAAGATAGAATTTCTTCCCGAATTACAAGATGAATCCTCAAAGTCTTGAAGCGATTTATCGTCGTCTTCAATCTCTTGATAAGCTGCCTTGATGAAAGAAACCGTCTCCTCTTTCAATCTCCCAAAACTCCTATTGATAATATCTCTCCAAGAACTACCATCGCCTGCCCTCTTCTCTAAGTCTAAAATTCCTATATATAGCTGTATGGAGATGGCTTTGTAGACAGAAAAGTTGCCCTAGGGTTTCTGTTCAGGCCGTGTGCTTCTGCTGTTGTCCAAGCTCGGTTCTGCTACTATCCAGGTCATGTGCTTGCTGTTGTCCAGGCCAGGTTTTTGCTGTCTAGAACTGGTCCGGTTGTACTGATGTCCAGCCCGTGCAAATCCCAAAAAAATCATAATTTAATAGCTCTTTCACTTCTGCCACGCTGAAATCATGCGTAACCTGACCTTTGTCTACTAAAACTGTCAAAACTTTCTGTAGAAAAATCATATTTATGAGCCATAAAATTTTCCAAAAAATAAACATCCGGATCTTTCCAAGCATATATGGCTCATTTCCTGGTTATTTCTGAATCAATACAATTTAATCTACAAAAAATACTTCTGCC
Source organism: Bretschneidera sinensis (assembly GCA_023935145.1). NCBI lineage: Eukaryota > Viridiplantae > Streptophyta > Magnoliopsida > Brassicales > Akaniaceae > Bretschneidera > Bretschneidera sinensis. The sequence continues at coordinate 66,875,713 of CM043697.1, forward strand.
ACGCTAAAATCACACATAGCCTGAACTTTGTCTACTAAAACTGCCATAACTTTCTCTAGAAAAATAATATTTATGAGCCATAAAATTCTATAGAAAATAGACATCTGGATCTTTCCAAGTATATATGGTTTATCTCCTGGTTCTTCCTGAATTAATACAGTTTAATATGCAAAAATGATTGATCTGTACGGGCAATTCTGGCAATTTAGTGAAACTCCTTTCAAAGTGCTTGTGAACCTATAAAACAATAAAAAACAACTCAAAGTAACAAATTCCTAAGCTAAACATATAAATAAATACTTGAAAAACATACAAAATACTAGGACAAATATTCATTCTTCAGAAATGATTGATAAATGATTTGAGCTATTTATATGAGAAGTGATAGATGAATAATTATCTTGAATTATGATTATGATTGAGATATAATTATTACTAGAAGTATACAAATCAAGTAATTCTCGTAAATTGAATTCACTGAGCTTGTGAAGCTCATTCCTCAATATTAATTATTTAAGGTACAAACAGAACCAATAGATTTTATTTTGAGACCAGAGCAAGAATCTAGGTAAGTTTATGTGGTTGGCGTCCTCAGACAATATAAGAAAGAAAGAGAAAGAAAATTTTGAGAAATACATATGTATGTTCATGCATTATAAATATTTGAATTTTATGTGAGAATAATTTGTGAAGAATTGTAACTCCTCTTAAAAGAGTTGAGGATATTAATGTAAATATTATTTTCAGTCGATGATGTGTTAAGTAGTTGCATCTATGTGTAATGCTTGGATCTTAAATGTGACAATACCACCTTAGGGAGAGCTCACCCGGGATGGGTCGTTACACTTGATGACCCTACCTCCTCGACATCTTTAATCTAAGAGTCCAAGGATAGTGGCCCGAGCGCCTTAACTCCTCAGCATATTTCCCTCGAATGTGAGAGGAAAAGAGCTCGAACACACTAGCTCTTTGGTATATTTTCTCTGAAAACCAAAGAACATTGGTCTGAGCACTTCAGCTACTAGGAAAATCTTCTCTGAAGGCCCGAAGACAAAAGCCTGATTCCTTAGTTCCAAGGTAAATTCTCTTCAAACACCCTCTAGAGCAGTAAAATTGAGCATAAGACCCCAAGTTATGCTCATACTTGGGAAAAAATCCACAAACACACTGAGTTAAGAATCTAATGGGCTAACCCAACAACCAGTGGGAAATCCCCAAAGGTAAGGCCTAAATAATCGCAAGTCACAGAACTTAGGAACTAAAAGCAAGACATCAACCATCATCCTCAGTAGGTTTTTCAACCAAACATCAAGGTCAGCACACCAAGAAGTTTAGACCCTCGATAGGTTTCTCAACCAAACAACGAGGTTAGTGCAACGAGGAGTTCAAACCCTCAGTAGGTTTTTTTTAACTAAAACTGAGGTCAGTACACCTAATGTATCACACCCTCGATAGGTTCTTATCCAAAAAACAAGGTCAATATGTCAAACATGCCACGCTCTAGGTAAGTTCTTCAACCAAACATCGAGATAAATAGAAGAACACACATTTGGTCGGTTTTTCAACCAAACACTAAGGATAGTGTGCCGAGACCACATCCTTCTTGGGTTATTCAACAAAGTTCGAGGATAATATGTCGGGAAGAATTTACCCTCGATATCTTTTCTCTAAAAGACCCGAAAAGAGTGCCCCGAGCACTTTATCTCATCAGTATGCTCTATCCAGAAAGCCCAAAGATAATAGCTCAAGTGTTGCACTTTTTCGGTACATTTTCCTCATGAAACTCAAACGGATTTTTTTTACTTGGCATCTATTTATGGCTGAGAGTATTTCTCATCCTCGGTACCTCTTCCTCAAGAGGCCCAATAGGATTACATCTTTGGTTCCTTTTTAGGACTGATCATATCTTATCCTTGGTACCTCCTCGAGGCCGAGTGAATAAAATTCCTCGACACCTCTTCAGGGTTGAGCGCATGCCTTTCTATTACCTTTTCCTCAGAAGGTCTGAGCATTCCCTTTCCTTGATACCTTTTCCTCAGAAGGTTCGAGTGCATTCTTCTTTGGTACCTCTTCTTCAAGAGGCCCGAGTGCATTTTTCCTCGATACCTTTTCTTTAAAAGGTTAGAGAGCATTCCCTCTTTAGCATCTCTTCAAGGCCGAGCGCATTACTTTCTCAATGCTTTTTACAAGACCAAATATCTTTTTCTCCTTTGTACCTTTTCTTCAAAAGGCTAAAACAGATTCCTTTCATAGTACCTTATAGGCCTGAGCAGATTACCTCCTATGTACCTTTTCAAGACTAAGTATTTCTTCCTCTTAATACCTTTACTTCAAAAGACCTGAGGAGAATAACCTAATCACCTTCAAAGGATAAAACAAGAAGCTATCACAGGCCACAAAGCTCTGGAACTAAAATGGAACAAATCCCGAAGACACCTGAGCATTTTACCTCTTTAGTCATTTTTCTTTAAAAGCCTAAGGATTATACCCCTAGCACTTCACCTGCTCGACCATTTTTTCTCCAAAAGCCCGAGCATAATGCCCCAAGTATTTCACCTCCTTGGCCATTTTTTTCTTAAAAAACTCAAGGATAGTGCCACAAGCATTTCACCTCATTGACCAATTTTTCTTCAAAAGCCTAAGGATAATACCCAAAGCATTTCACCTCTTCGACCATTTTACCTTAAAAATCCTAAGGACCCGCTTGCTTTGGTACCTTCCTAGCCATCAAATCATGAAGAAAAACAAATTCAAGACTACTTCCTTAAAAAGATAAAATTCACTCAAGAAAGTGGGGGGTAGAGCATATGATGTAGGCCAATTTTCCTCAACTAATCTGATGGCGATATGTGGCACCCCAGGGTAAGCGTACAAACCAAAAAGTATCACTAGTAAGATTGCTACACGTGGCAAAAGGTAAATAATAATTTCACTCATAAAACCTATTCAATTGAAATCCTAATTCTATATGAACCCTCACCTTTGAGTTACTTTCCTTAAACTGACTCTACTCCAAAGCATTACTTAAATAGGACTCTCATTACATCATAGGTATCACATAACTCTCTAGTCATTTCATTATTTGATTCTTCTTTCAGATTGCTGACTTAAGCATCGAAGAGTCCTCTTAGAGCACCACCCTGGGGGACTTTTCTAGTTTACATGTTTTTCAGGTGCGCAAGAGTCCGTGAGCTCGTTTAGTGGATTTTCAACTTCAATACACATAAAACCAACTTTACTTTTCTTTGGTTGGAACAAACTAAACTATAGACTAAAATTAACCTTTAACAATGTTAGCCCACCACTTTTGCTTTAAATACAAATTCATGTTCCATCATCGAGCCCACATGCAATGCACTCTGTGGGTATGCGATATTTATCCTAAGCTTAGCCTTACTCTTGACTTCATTTAACAATGTGACTAATTACCTAATTTTAGGGTTAAAAAATTACTCCAGAGACTTATTGAAAACATCAAGTTTTTTTAACAAGTTAAATTTTGAAAGCCAAGACAATAACAAACAAAATCGATAGAGATGACTAATCGACTTATAGGACAGATAGCTAAAAAACACTAAATCTACAAAAAGACCATACCAATAGGAACTACTAGATCGAAATCAAAAAATCAACAAAAACCACTAAATTAGAAATACCACAAGATCAATAAGAACAACATATCGACAAGAGTCATCAAATTGATAAGAACCATGATTAGCAAAAAGCACCAGATCGACCAAAAGGCTACATCTGCAAGAAAAAAATTTGTTGGTTGAGACACACCTTGAATCTAATGAAATTTAAATGACTCATTATCAACCAATACTTAATTTCTCAGTCGATAATTATACTTTCTAATCAATGGAGGTGAAAATTTATGATAAATTGGCTTTGTCACTCTTTATTCATTTTCAATAGTAGCTCGATCATATCAATCGAACTTACAAACATTCATAATAAAAAAAAATAGCCAATTGTCTAAAAGAAACTCATATCACCTCCACAAATTTCTATCTTCTCATGCAGCAAGTGCAACACTAAGCCAATATAGCAAGAAAGGTTGATAAAAGTATCTCATCATCCATTAATCATTAACCAAATAATATCCAATATCATAAACTATACATGGCCTCTACTAAATAAGTTAAGGTTAACCTTTTTTTATGGATGCATCTTCTTACCTTTATCATTTGTTGGAAAATGGCTCTATCAATTTTACTTTCGATTTGAATTCACATTTAGAATTTGTTTATTTCATGTTGTGGACTCTTTTTTAGGGAGCTCTTTCCCTACCACCTTTTTTGTGTCTTTATCATTGGTTGAGAATTTTTTGGTGCTCCACTTTAACACACATGTTTGGCTAATTTGCCGATGGACTTATCGACCATGATTGCTTTAGTTTTTGGTTGTTCACCCTTTAGCCAAACAATGATTGATTAATCTGTATTACACACATATCACAATGATGCTTACCTATATCAATGAGTTATTCCTTATCAACCATTGTTGGACCTGATGAAATTAGTGGTTGAACTTGTCGATCAACAAACATTGTATAACATAGTTGATCTTGCCCTCTGAGTATTTTGACTGGTTGATGATCTGTTGATGATCGACCTACTGCCGACGATCGATCATTTTTTCTTCTAGTAATGCCATAACTCTTTATAGTGCTCAAAAAATATATAGTCAAGTGATTCTACATCGGCATACAAATACTTGGATCCAATGGCTCTCTCTAAGGTACGCATGGATGTAGTTGTTTATTAAAAACATTATTTATGTATTCATCTTTCTTGAAATGACATAAGTATAATTATTTTATGGATCGGTATAAAATTATGCATGACGAATGATGTAAGGTATTGGAGATGTTGTTTTAGGAAGTTATACATGTAAAATCTATAGTAATTGATTGTTTAATAATTGCATGAAATAGAAGCTGCAATTTATCTGAATTTGTTGCGGGATTAAGCTAGGGTTTCACCAAGATATACGTTCCTTTCATTACTTTTTGTCTAAAATTTTATAGTAAATTAGCACTTTTGCTTGCAAGTGAATTGTGAAATCAAATTGTTGTTTCTATGTTGCATGAAGGTTTCAATTCTAGTGGCACACAAGCTCTATGTGCTACTTTAGAGTGACGCAAGTTATGAATAACCTCGAATCGTGCTCATATTTTTTCAGCAACTTTTTGCTATTGTTTGTTTTATATATATAATGTTAGAACTGCCTAATGATATGTTTAAGTATAATGAACAACAACATGTATGATTATGCTTGTAATTGAGTGAATTGTGATTCATATCTTAAATATGATCGTTGTAATGATTCGTCTAATGAAATTGGCATGTTATATATATTGGAAATTCATGTGTTCATGCATGCTTTATTGATTCATAATATAGTGTTTCTATTTTGCACGCACTTTTATATATTTGTTTTAATTGCTTTATGTCAGTTCGATATTAGATTTATGAATTGCTATTCATTCATCATTATATTGTGTTCTTCATAGTTCTACTTGTATGACTGATCATAGAATTTAAACTTAAAAAATATAAGTAAATAGTTTTTAATTAAATTAGCACTTAATAAGAAAAAGTAAAGGCTAGGTCCTTTCTGGCCTAGGCACGTGTGGGGTGCTATTTTTTTCAACCTTCTTACAATGTACCCTAAGTTTCGAATTTGATCTCTCTATTTAAACAGAGGCTAAAGGTTCTTGGTTCTTTAAATTAACTAAGTGGTGACTCCAATCAAATTTTCCTACTTTTGATTTTGTGTCTCAGGTTTGTTACTCTTTTGATCGGAGCTAACCATTCGTATTAGCCCATATTTAAAGAGATACGATTCAAGATACATTGTTGCACCAAAGAAAAGGTTTAAAGGGAAAGTACCACATGAATATCTCGATACTTGAAAGTGCACCTCTCACGTGTATCTCCTTTACCACTAATAAAGAGTTGTGAAGAGCGTAGTATAACTCTCATTTTTCATAAAGTTGAACCATTTCGATCCACACCCTTGCTCACTACCCCTTAGGGAGTTATGGAAGAGGTAGAATTTCAGTAGGTTCCCTCCAAAAACTAAAACCTTCTTACCAAATTTAGAACTTTAAGAAACTTTGAGAAAATTATGAAAAAAAATAGTGATCAAGAAACAAAAGAAAAAAGAGAACCTCAAAAGGTGAGAATGTGATGGGTTGAGAAAATATAAAGGGCTAGGTACTTAAACTTCAAGGATGGATGTTATATTCAATGTATTTGGTAATAAAGCTTAATGCAAAAAGAAAAGCCAATGAGGCTTTGGAATCATAACGTTTCAAGTTCGACTCTCATCGATATGTCCATTATTTGTATTATTTATTAGTTATTTCCCTTATTTTTAGTGGGTAATTTGGTAGGATTGTTGGTTTATAAATGAGTTATGTGATCATACTTTGGGCTTATATTATGTTCAAATTAGTACATGGTTATACTTGTATAACATCGCTTCACTTTAAGAAAAAAAAAAAAGAATGTCAAAAGATGAGAATATGATGAGTAGAAGGGCTAGGTACTAGTAATGGATATCATATTCAATGTCATTGAGAACAACCCTTAATTCTTTAGGTAGTAACCCTTAATATTTTTTTTATTATGGTCTTCCACTTATTTTCATTAAAAAAATAAACAATCTTTAAAGTTAATAAGAAAACTCATTTAGAATGAAGGTGCCAATGACTTCAAAAATAAAATTCAAGATAAGACTTTATTATTTAATAAAACTCATGTAATAGATCAAATATACACAATTTCAATCAAGAATAGTCACTCCAATATTTTATTTAATCTGTATTTCATCGATTGTTTAAAATTTATCAAATTTTGTACAAAAAATTAGAATCAGATAGTTGGTTAAAATCTGTCAAAACTTGTTGATTTTTTTTTATTTTTTTGTAATTTTAAAATTCCCATGAATCTTATCAGATGATAAGTCACAATAATTAATTTTATTGTTATACAATTGAAATTTTTATATAGAACTTTAGGAATTTTGCATAAAGAACTTCATATAAGTTTTACCTCAACATTTATGACTCATTTGCAATGACTAAAATTAGTGGTAAATCTAGAAAAAAACAAAGGGTGGTGCAAATGACACTCCCTTTGTTTTTATAAACGCTAAAGTGACAATAATACCCCATATCAAATATGCTTTTTCTTCTCTCTATTTTCATGGTTATCTCCCACTCTTCATTCTCTCTCTTAAAAAAGAAGGAGAAAGTATTAGTCTCATTATTACTTTCCATTTAGTTTAAATGATTTTCATAATTTTTTTGGAATTCATTTGAATTCGACAAGTTTTTATGTTTGATTTGTTAATAAGGTTTAAAATTCATTTACAACTAAATCGATCACATGTTTATTTTGCTAATAAAGTATATAATTCATTTATAAGATTTGAATAAATTGTGAAAACATTATATCGGAATTGATGGATACAAACAAACTATAAACATGAGATTTAATAAAATTAAAAGTATAAAATTATTCTTTTTTAATTGGTCCTAGTTCTCTATTTCTATGGCTCTCATCAACCTTTCTCTCGCTATTCTCCATACCTACTCTCTTTTCTTTTCTCTAGCCTTCATTTCTTAAGGGGGTTTGTTGTGGTGGGAGAGGGCTAGTCATTCTTATTATCGTGATATCATATTACTACTGGAAGAGGAGTATTCTTTTTTATTCTTTTAATCTATATTATTATGAGTATTTTTCGTTTATAAATTTTATTAGTGTTTTATTTGCTTGTGATACTTGATAAGTTTGGAAGATTAACTTCCATGTAAAAGAAAAAAAGGCAATGAGATGAAAAGAAGCTAATAAGTATTATAAAATTATTTAATAATGCTAAAGTATTTGTAAAATTTAGGGAATGAGTTGAATTCTAGTTTATTACTAAGGAAAAATTCATTTCAATTTTATAGTTTACTATATTAAGCATGAACATTCATTTGAGTTCATTTACAAATGAATTATAGTTTCATTTAATTAGGAAATTAATTGAATTCTATATTTGAGATCATACCAATCAGAGTATTAGTATTTATTTGGCTACTCTCTCTAATCTAGTTAATGAAATTCTCAATATGAAGAGAGATTTTCAAGAAAATTAAAGGGTAAATTACATTTTCGTCTTTAGGTTTTGACTATAATTTCAATAAGAACGTTAGTATCTCCTATAGACAACTCAGTCCTGCTATTTATTTGGTCAACCTTTCAAAACTCAAATGTTCACTTTATCTTTTCTTTTATACGTAGTCCATGACCTAATATTCCAGAATCTATCTATCTATCTATCTATCTCTCTCTCTCTCTCTCTCTCTCCTTCCTAATTTTTTTTTAATTGAAGCAAATCTTAACAGAGTATCATTAAAAAACAAATTAGAATAACAATTTAATATTTTACAAGAGATGCATAGAGTTTTCGTTATTTAATAGGGCTACAACGACGTCATACAGAGCAATTGCACCGATGGATGCGACGGCGGACCACGATTTGACTGAAGCAAACGAACCATGAAAGTGTAGAATTGAAAAGAGGCGACAACTGTCAGATAAGATAGTGACTGCAATATTTTATTTGGATTTTAAAGTAAAAGAAGGTTGTTTGGTAACCAAGAAAACATAGAAAATTTCCCTCAATACAAGTTTTTCTCTCTCTCTCTCTCTCTCTCCTTTAACCATTTATCCCTAATTCTCTTATGTTTAGCAAGAAAATTGGGTTTACCAAATGTGTTTGGAAAGAAACCCCAGTTTTCACTATCAAATGTTTGCAAATTTTTCTTTCATTTTTTCATGTTTGGGGTTGGGGTTTAGTTGGGGATCACATGCCTTTTTATTTCGAATGAGAAATTTGGATAAAAAGGTCGTTTATTTTGTGAGAAAATGATGTTTCATTAATAAAAAAAGTTGAGAGAAAATTATATCACCTTTGCTGCTCTCCTTAATTTTGTGTCAATAAAGATTTTATTTCTAGGAATCTTGTGTCGAGCATGTGATTTTTAATGAGGGCCAATTTGATCATATTAGGCCACTAAATCTTGACACATCATCAAGTTTGTCGACTTTTGGACGATATGTCCTGAGTTGTAACATGCGACGTAAATTTTTAGGAAAGGTTGCACATTTTTTATACTAATTTCTTTATTTGTAATCATAATCAAAACTTAAGGATAAAGTTATAATTTACTAAAATTGAAATACATTCAATAAATGAACACATGTTAACACTTCTTTCGGCTAGGCAGAAGGATAGTGCAAAGCACTTCGCTACTTAGTGTTTAAATAGAAAAATTAGTCTATAATTTCCTCACCAAATTAAGAGATTTACATTTTATTTCTTTGGGATGCAATCCCAATTAGCCAATTAGATAGAGATATGAAGATGTTGGTATTTATCTAAGGTTTAAACATGTCTAAACATGGTTCAAAGATGGTTAAAGTCTAAACCAAGGTTGGAGTATTAAAATACAGCAAGTTAAAAGACTGCACACAAGTGTGTGCATTACTTTGAAGCAAGGTAAGGGTAGGCACACTAGTGTGTGCACTTCAGCACATAAGCTGAAAAAGTGTGCGCACTGCTATATGAAGGGGCAACATCAGTGTGCGCCACACAACCCCTTCACCAGTGCCACACCGCATAGAATGGAGACCCCTTGAACCGTGCCAGCACCCACCATTCCCCACCAGTGTCGTATCATCTAGAATGGGCTGCAAGTGTGCTCTGCCCAGCGCCACACCGCCCCCTGTTGAGCACCTAGGCGCTAGGCACACCAAAGCACACATGGACAGCATGCTTTAACCTCTTCTTAGGTGTGTGGGTGCAAGTTTAAAATGAACAAAACCACTTAAGATTGATGGAGGGCCATGGTTAAGTGGTAATCAATATCTAAGGGTGGAGATTGACTCACAAGAATGGACAAGAAGTGGGTGCACTATATAAAGGGTCACCTAGCTTCATTCTCATGATTATTACATTGTGACATTGTTTGAGATCAATTGTAAAGAGTGACATACAAGAGAGATTTGTGTGAGAGTGCAAAGACACAAACACAAGAGGGACTCATTGTAGTGAGGCTGGTTGTAAAGATAGAGGAGCCTAGATTAGATAAAGAGCATTGTTAGTTCTTATCTTCTTCCTTACTTCTCTTCTTGGTTTCTTCAAGAACTTGAGCTTCTGGAAGAGAGCTGCTGTATTTGCAAACAACCATTGATTTAGTGCAGAGAGTTCGGAGGAACTCACGGGGACGTAAGCACATTGTCGAACCTCGATAACAAATTGCTTGTCTTCTTTCTTTCTTTGATTTTCTGTTCTTATCTTTGATTGCTGTATTTCTTTCTACAATTCATTCTAGACTTGGGTGTTTGGAGGATCACCACCAGGGCATCTTTTCAAGTTGATTTCCAATAGTGGTATCAGAGCAAGCACAACTGGGTATCAGAGCAAGAACAAGAAGGTGACGGAGCCAAGAATCAAAGATCAACTTCTTGGATGATTCAAGAACGGTGTAAAGATCAAGATATAATCGCGTTCTTGAGGTAGATTCAAGAACAGTGTTAAGATCCATCTTTGATCTATGTTCTTGAGGTTGAAGAAAGCATTTGTAGGTATTGCATAAATCTGGCATCTTGTCCGCAAAGATGGCTTCAAATTTCTGTGTTGAGAAGTTTGATGGAAAGGGGGACTTTGCCCTTTGGAAGCGGAAGATCAAAGGTATTCTAATGCAACAAAAAGTGGACTTGGCTATTGGAGAAGATGATGCTTTTTCAGCAAGTTTCATGGAGGACCAGTGGACCGAGATTAAGAAGATGGCTTACAACACCATTTTCTTGCACATGTCAGATAGCATCACAAGGAAGTGCGAAGACTCGAAAGATCCTGCTGTCATATGGAAGAAACTAAATGAGTTGTTTCTTACCAAAACTCTCCCTATCAAGATTTATCTTCTTAAAAGAATCTTTGCTTTTAAAATGGATCCTAGTAAAGAGTTACAAGATAATCTTGATGTCTTTAATAAGCTAGTTCAAGATTTGAATAGCTGTAGCATTACATTTCCGGATGAACAATTGGCTGTTATCTTGTTAAATTCTCTTCCTGATTGCTTTGATAATTTGATTAATGCTATTGAGTATGGAAGGGATACTTTAACAAAGGAGATTGTGATCAATGCCATAAGGGCACATGATTTCAAAGCTAAGATGAAGAAGGCATCAAGTGGAGATGGGCTGTTTGTAAGAGGAAGGCCAACAACTCGGAATGGCAGTAGCACTCATGGCAACTACCGGGAGAAATCAATAGGTGCAGGGCAGAGCCATGGGAGATCTCATTCCAAGACAAGACTTAGAGGAGGAAGGAGATGCTTCTACTGCAATAAAGAGGGCCATTTCAAGAAAGATTGCAAGAAGAGGATTTAGGATGAGAGGAAAAGCCATACCAACAATAGAGAGGCTTCGGTTGCCAAAGGAGAACAGTAAGATGATGTTCTTGTTGTGTGCTCAAATGTGAGCAGGAGGCAAGGCAGCGAAAAGTGGATTCTTGATTCTGGGTGCACTTATCACATATGCCCTCATAAGGAATGGTTCAAGAATTTCAAGGAGATCAATGATGGAAGGGTCTTCTTGGGGAATGACAATTCTTGCCAAGTGAGGGGGATTAGAGACATCCGATTGAGGATGTTTGATGGAGTCACAAGGCTACTACGAAATGTGAGGTATCTTCCAGATTTGAAAAGAAATTTGATCTCATTGGAGCAACTGGATTCCATAGGGTATACATGAAAAGTAGAGGGAGGAAAGATCAAAGTGGCCAAGGGATCTTTGGTAGTGATCAAGGCAGCAAGAAACAATGGACTCTATGAGATGATCGGAGAGACAGAAATCAATGATCAAGTAGCAAGTTTGATGGCTGAGATGGACAAGGTAGCCCTTTGACACACTCGCTTGGGACACATGAGCGAAAAGGGTCTGCAAGTTCTTAGCAAGGATGGTCTACTTGTAGGAAATAAAGTAGAGAAACTGGATTTCTGTGAGAGTTGCATTCTTGGGAAGCAACATCGAGTCAGCTTCAACACCGAAGTGCACAAGTCTAAGGGGATTCTTGACTACATTCATTCGGACCTTTAGGGACCAGCAAGAACACCAACACAGGGAGGTAACTTTTACTTTCTGTCTTTAATTAATGATTATTCAAGAAGAGTGTGGGTTTATTTGCTTAGAAATAAATCGGATGCCTTGAATAAATTTGTTGTGTGGAAGAAGTTGCTGGAAACTCAAACGGGTAGGGTAGTTAAGGCTTTACGAACTGATAATGGCTTAGAATTTTGCAATAAGGATTTTGATAAATTCTGTGAATTAAATAACATTCTAAGGCATAGAAAGGTTGTAAAAACACCTCAGCAAAATGGAGTTGCTGAAAGAATGAATAAAACCCTTATGGAAAAGGTTAGGTACATGTTAATAGGATCCGGTTTACCAAAATATTTTTGGGGGGAAGCTGTGGCTACAACTGCATACTTGGTAAATATATCACTCTCTAGAGCTTTAGAGCTCAAGACTCCCATGGAGATGTGGAGTGGAAAACCCCCTAAATTAAACAACCTTAGGACTTTTGGATGTGCTGCATATGCACATCAAAAGGAGGATAAACTTAGCCCTAGATCTAGAAAATGTGTATTTCGAGGATATGGTGATGGGGTTAAGGGATATAGGTTGTGGTCCTTAGAAAAGAAGGGCATGAAACTGATTATAAGTAGGGATGTTATTTTTAATGAATTATTATTTCTCTACTTAGAGAAAACTAACCCTGCAGGGGCTAGTGAGCAAACCAGTCCAGAAGTTGTGGAGCATTGCATCAAGGAGAACTCGGTTCAGGTAGAGCAAAGGAGGCAAGATGGTTTGGACCAGGTAGAGCCCTTGAATGAAAGCCAAGCTCAAGAAACTCAAGAAGAGACTGAACAAGAAGAGGTTGATGCAACAATTCATAATAACTACCAGCTCACAAGAGACCGGGGAAGGAGGGTGGTTAGACCACCTTTGAGATATGGGTTTGCGGATGCTAATGTAGCAGCTCCTTGGATAGAATGAGTGGTTGAACCAGAAACTTACACGGATACCATGGAGTGTAAGGATTCGTCAAAGTGGCAGCTGGCTATGGAGGAAAAAATGGATTCTTTGAGGAAGAACAACTTCGGGGAATTGGTGCACATTCCGGGAAATCAGAGAGTTGTGGATTGTAAGTGGACTTACAAGGTCAAAGAAAGGGTACTGATTACGCCCAAAGTACAACGTGGTTATTTGTAGTACAGCTTTGGGGTGTCGATTCCACAGGGAAACAAGTTAATTATAAAAGAAGGTATAAACTTGAACACAAATGATAAAAGATTGATTGAAAGAATCTGAATTGTTGATTTTATGAAAATTGTGTGAATGATTGAATAATATAAAAGAAACGACAAGGTTCCAGAAATCCTCCCTAGGTTTATTGCTCTATTCCTAACTTGATTCAGTTGTTTTATTCTCGATTGTAAGTTTCACATCCCAAACAGGCAATCGGCAAATATTCAATTAAAGCACATTTATAAACCTTAATGTGATTGCTATGAATTATTCTTTACTTTCAAGCACACATGACCTAACTTATAAATTATCAAAAGACGACGGTATATCTAAACGAAAATGCCGCAGCAATGGACAAATCTATAAAAGAGATCTATCAGACTCAATCACACCCAAACAGATACACATAAGAAAAGTATGACTAGACTTATATGGAAAAGAAGCATGCAATCACCGGACTAATAAAAATCTACTAATTAAATTAAAGAATAAAACATAACAATGTTTAATGAAAATAATATCCAACTACAACTGAATCAAATAAAGGAAAATAAGAATAACTACACCTAGGGATTCATCCCTTCGCCTTGCTCGGAGACTAGCTAGCCATTACACTCATGCTTCCTTGAGTTGCCTCCGCCCTCTCAACGATCATCCTCAGCTTGCCCTCCAAATTTATACTTTTGGATTTGTCCTAAAGGTCCTCTGGATTGCTCCTAAATTCCCTCTGGATTCACTCTCTGATGATTTTCAGATGAGCTCCGATTGATGCCTCAAAGCTAAAGTGGAGGAGGTCTTATATAAGCAAGCTCCCGGAGTGCTATGTGTTTTCTGACCGATGTGGGATACTGCCCGAGTGCGATTGATCGCAGACTTAGTACGCTCGATCGCATGTGCGCTTGATCACATGTGGGTGCACTCGATCGCAATTGCGCTGCAGAGTACTTCTTGGTCGATATGGAATGGGCGCTCAATCACAATGCTTGTGTGCTCGATCGCATGTGCGTTGTAGAGTACTTCTTGGTCAATGTGGGATGTGCACTCGATCGCATTGCTCGTGCACTCGATTGCAGTACAGGCAACAATCCATCTTGTCCTTCCAGTAGTATGGGATCTTGGCCTTTTTAGCAACAATCGTTTATTTTTTCTCTTTTAAACTCAAAGTACTTGAAAATTGCATTGAAATAAGTCAGTGGTCCAATAATATTACTTTAGAGTTATTAACACATAAAAGCACAATAAAGACCGAGATCAATCCTAAAATGCTAACAATTAACCATTGTTGAGAAGCATTTTATGACTCTCATCAGGTACCCTCTAGGAGATGAATTCCAAAACAAGGCTAGGCTAGTGGCGAATGGGTTCACGAGAAGAGAAGACATAGACTTCACAGAAACTTTCTCAACTAGACACAAGGTGGAGAATATGGTGAGTATCCTCATCTATATCGATGATGTGATGTTGGTGTGATGATGTGATGTTGGTATGTCCAGAATGGGCTGCCAGTGTGCTCTGCCCAGCGCCACACCGCCCCCTGTTGAGCGCCTAGGCGCTAGGCACACTAAAGCACACATGGACAACATGCTTTAACCTCCTCTTAGGTGCGTGGGTGTAAGGTTAAAATGAACATAACCATTTACGATTGATGGAGGGCCATGGTTAAGTGGTAATCAAGATCTAAGGGTGGAGATTGACTCACAAGAATGGACAAGAAGTGGGTGCACTATATAAAGGGTCACCTAGCTTCATTCTCATGATTATTACATTGTCACATTGTTTGAGATCAATTGTAAAGAGTGACATACAAGAGAGAATTGTGTGAGAGTGCAAAGACACAAACACAAGAGGGACTCAATGTAGTGAGGCTGGTTATAAAGAGAGAGGAGTCTAGATTAGATAGAGAGCATTGTTAGTTCTTATTTTCTTCCTTACTTTTCTTCTTGGTTTCTTTAAGAACTTGAGCTTCTTGAAGAGGGTTGCTGTATTTGTAAAGAACTATTGATTTAGTGCAGAGAGTTCAGAGGAACTCACGGGCACGTAGGCACATTGCCGAACCTCAATAACAAATTACTTGTTTTCTTTCTTTCTCTGATTTTCTGTTCTTGTCTCTGATTGCTGTATTTCTTTCTACAAGTCATTCTAGACTTGGGTGTTTGGAGGATCACCACCTGGGCATCTTGTCAAGGTGATTTCCAACAGAAGAAAATAAGAAAGATGGAGGAGGCATATATTGTTCCTGCTATGGTGAAGGTTGACTATGATTTAGACTTTAATGAAAAAGGAAATGAGAGATGAAAGTCGAGAATTGAGACAGTGTGTGGCTATGTGCTGGTGACTATTTAAGAGAGAGAGAGAGAGAGAGAGAAAGAGAACTTGCGAGGGGGAGAAAAGAAGTTGGACACTAAAAATAAAGGATAGAATTAATTTGGTTTGAAGACATTATTGTTACTTCATGCAAAAGAAGAAGGAAAAGTGATTGCTAGTAGTTATTTGGGAGTGCTAATAACATCACAAAAAAAAGAATGTCCTGACATTTCAACTTTGTTTTTTAAGGTTTCAATTGTCTCAATTAGAGGTTAAACTATTAGTATTGTCTCAATTTATGTCCTTATGGTATCTAATCTTTAACATGGTTTCCAATTTATATCTTTATTGTATCTGAGTAGTTTGAATTAAAGGGATTTTATAAGCCATGTCGAATCTTAGTTGGCATTTTTGGCGTCAAAGTTGGCTCCCAAATTCCTTGCACACCTACTTTACGCACTATAATAGACTATGTTTTGCTCAAACCAAACAACACCCTCTTTCCTTCATTTCTCTAACTTGAATTGCTCATTTCTTTTAAACTAATTGGAGAAGCAACATATTTTTTTTTCTGGTCTTTTTCTCAAAGTTAAGTGTCCACTCAGCTGTTAACATGGATTTCTTTTGGAGATCACTTAAAAGATGGAATATTTTAGGTTGTAAAACTTTTGGTGTTTCTGAATGTTATCAACAATTCAACTATTTTTCTCTTTCACATTGATTTCAATTCAAGTTGTTATGGTTGGTGATAACTTTGAATAAATCATATTATTATACTTCTTTTAGGCACGTTTTTGGTGTTAATCTTAAGCATTAGAATTGTGTTTCATGTGTTTTTAGCAATTTTTAGTTTAGTATATTTTATTCTACTAATAGTTGTTTGAGTTAAATGATCAATGCTAAGTTTTGGAAATCTACCGTGCAGACACTTGCTGGAGCACTGAAAGGGCAAAATGTCTGAAGGGGACATAAACTCAAGGATGTAGTGCCGGAAATTTGGCCCTGCAGCGCTCGAACCTGGCATGAATAGAAGAATATGGACAGAAACTCAAAACTGCAGCGTTGGAAAGTTGGCGCTGCAGCTCTGACTAGGGTTCGAAATATGTCTCGGTGTTGCAGCGCTGGCTTGTGGATTTTGAATATTATAAATTAAAACCCTAGCGGAACAAGAAAAGGAAGCGCGGCTGTTGAAGAGAAAACAGAATTTGGAGGAGATGAGACGCAAAAGGGGAGTTGGAGACACTCTTGGAGGCTACTCAAAAGCTTTTAATCATTCTTCTCTGGTTTGTATTATTCTTATCTAGTTATGTTGATGTTTTATGATATGAACATGATTTGTTTGAATATTATTATGGAGTAGGTATTTTTGAGTTAAGGATAGATGAATCCTAAATCTATGTCTTGAGTTGCTCTTTGGACAAGTTGAAATTTAATGTGTTTTTCAAAGAGTGTGTTTTATTGTTCTTAATGCTGTTTATTATTTTGATTCCTTCTTTAGGCATGGTGATGCATCAAATAGAGAAGCTATGCTTTTATGAATGGTTGAATTAATAAATATGATGTTGGATTGTTATCTATGCAAAGGCCAGGGTAAAACATGCCATGAATGGAATAGGAATAACCGAATAGGGATTCTAAGAAGTTCATGTGGTCTGTTTAAATCGTAACCGAATAGGGAGATTTAACTGAAAGGAATTCAAGAAACTTAATGCTTCTTAATTTGAATTAATTTAGAATAGACCTAGAATATGGATATTTGAAGTTAATGATTCTTGAGATTGTGGTTAGACCTAGAATATGGATAACCAATTTATTGGGGATTCTACCATCTTGAAAAACGTATTAAACGAAACTTGGTCCATTCGAAACTCTTGTCAATAATGGTTTAGGTGAAGTCGAGCCCTTAGCACGTTAGTTCATAAGAGTCTTCATTCCAAAGTTTGCAAATCTTCTGTTATTTACTATTGTCATATGTTTTTCCCTTTAGTTAATTATTAGTAAATTTTTCTCCTACAATTATTTGTTTGATCAAATAACGATAAAAGTTGAGTCATAATTTCTGTAGTAATTGTTCAGTCCTCATCGGGAACGATATTTACTCATCATTTTATTACTTGAACGATTAGTGCACTTGCTAGTGTCAATTTCATCGCATCAAGTTTTTGGCGCCGTTGCCGGGGACTGAAATAAAATATTACATTTATTGTGATTCTACTAGTTAATTTGAGAGTTTATTAATTTGGTTTTTAAGTCTATTTTGCAGGGTTTTCATTTCTAGTGCATGACACGTACTAGTGGGAGAATACTTGCAGAATTCAATCCAGAAATTGAGCGCACTTTTCACGCTTTGAGAAGAGCAGCGTCAGTAATAGTCAATATAATGGCAGAAGGGAACAATGCAGAGGTGCAACGTGCACTTTGGGATTATGCTATGCCAAATATGGATGGTGTTGAATCTAGCATCCGACGACCACCTATACAAGCGAACAATTTCGAAATTAAGCCCGCTATCATTCAGATGATTCAACATTCAGTACAATTTGGGGGCCTATCGCAAGAAGATCCAAATGTTCACTTGGCGAATTTCATTGAAATTTGCAACACATTTAAGCATAACGGAGTATCGGATGATGCAATCCACTTAAGACTTTTTCTATTTTCGCTGAGGGATAAAGCGAAAAGTTGGTTGACTTCCTTGCTAGTAGGATCCATAACAATATGGGCAGAATTGGCACAAAAGTTTTTAGGGAAATACTTTCCCCCTACAAAAACTGCAAAGTTACGTAATGAAATTACTATGTTTTTGCAGGTCAATAGGGAGTCACTCTATGAGGAATGGGAACGTTTTAAAGACCTTTGAGAAGATGTCCTCATCATGAGTTGCCCACTTGGATGCAGGTACAAAATTTTTATAACGGTCTAACTAGTACAACTCGAAACATGATTGATGCAGCTGCAGGTGGCACTATCATGAGAAAAACTCCAGAAGAAGCCATCGAATTGCTAGAAGAGATGGCCACAAATTCTTATCAATGGCCAATTGAAAGGTTACCTGTTAACAGAGCCTCAGGATTGCACAATATAGATGTTGTTACAGCTCTAGCAGCACAAATGGAGACTCTCGCCAAGAAGATAGATGGCCTTTATCCCACTACACATGTTATATGTGAATTGTGTGGTGGTAATGGCCATCATAGCAGTAACTGTCAAGCAGGTAATCAGTTTGTATATAATTCATCTGCTGAACAAGCTAACTTTGTTTCAAATTTTCACAGGTAAAACAATCCATACAGCAATACATATAATCCGGGATGGAGGAATCACCCGAACCTGTCTTGGAATCAAAGCAATGCGAAACAACCTCCTCTTGAATACCCACCTCAAGAAAAAAAGTCCAACTTGGAGGACATGATGGCCAAATTCTTAAGTATAGCAGAAACTAGGTTCCAAAATCAAGAAGCATCCATTAGAAATCTGGAAGTTCAGGTGGGCCAACTAGCAACTATAATTTCTGGATGTGCACAAGGCTCTCTTCCAAGCAACACAAAAAAAAAAAAAAAATCCTAAGAAGGATGTCAAGGCCATAACACTAAGGAGTGGCACATAATTGGATGAGCCAAAATCTAAAGAAATCACTAATCAAGAAGGCGAGAAAGAAGAGACCATGCAAGAGGAGAAACTTGTTTCAGAAAAGAAGTCTACTGGTAAAGGTTTGATCGATTCTAACTCTGAAACTAAATATATGCCACCTCTTCCCTATCCTCGGAAATTTATGATTGAAAAACTATTTCAAAATTTTTAGAGATTTTCAAGAAATTACATATTAACATTCCATTTGCAGAGGCTTTATCACAGATGCCTAGTTACACTAAATTTTTTAAGGAAATTTTGTCTAATAAACGGAAGCTTTAGGAACATGGAACGATGATGTTAACTGAAAAGTGCAGCGCCATACTGCAAAACAAGTTACCTCCAAAATTGAAAGATCCAGGGAGTTTTACCATACCCTGCACTTTGGGAAGTTTATTCTTTGATAAAGCTTTATGTGACCTTGGTGCAAGTATCAATCTTATGCCTCTTTTAATTTTCAGGAAACTTGGATTAGAAGAAGTCGAAACAACGACAGTGTCATTTCGATTAGCTTATTGATCTATTAAGAGACCACGGGGAATTATAGAAGATGTATTGGTAAAGGTTGATAAATTTATGTTCCTTGTAGACTTCATTGTTCTCGACATGGAAGAGGACTGTGAGGTACCTCTTATACTTGGACATCCATTCCTTGCGACAGGGAGAACTCTAATTGATGCACAACAAGGGAAATTGACTTTAAGAGTCAATGATGAGCAAGTAGTTTTTTTATGTATAAAATTATGAAATACCCTTCTGGCTTATCTACTTCTTCTTGTTCTCAAGTGGATATTGTTGATAACCTCATTGAGGAGTTTCAGGAGAAAACATTAAATGAAGATACTTTGGAGAGATGCATCATAGAATTAGAAACTACTACCACTGAAGAACTCATCATCCAAGAAGAAGCAAGGCACTTGGAGTCTGAAATGGGAAAAGAAGTGTCGAAGAACAAATAATAACAAATGAATTGAAAACTTTACTTACTCATTTGAAATATGCTCATTTAGAGAAAAATATTTTTTCTATTATAATATCTTCTTCGTTGATAGAGAAAATGGAAGAACGGTTGCTGGAAGTCCTAAGAAGGCACATATTTCCAGAAAAACTGAAATCTCGGTGGACTGGACCGTAAATCGTGATAAGTGTCTCACCTTTTGGTGCCATTGAATTACTACACGAGAAAAACAAGGAGACAGTCAAGGTCAATGGGAACAGATTGAAGCACTACATCATGGGGATGTTTGACCCTCAATCGTCCACAATCATTCTCCAAAAGCCATAAATCAGTAAGTCAAGCTAAAGACTATAAATTAGAACTAACATTTTGTTTTTATTTTTCTTGCATTTGAACTTGTTTTGTGTGTTTAATTGTTTTTTTTTGGTTTGTCTTTTAGTTAAGTTTTTATTGTTTTAAATGGGTTATTTTTGTTTTATTTTCAGGATTGATTGGAGTCAGGATCGAGAACCAGCGCTGCAGCCATACACTTTGGGCACTGTAGCCATACACTTTGGGCACTGCAGCGCTGAAAAGACCATTATGAAGAGGTTGGACCAGAGACTCAGCACTGCACCCCCAGGAAGTCAGCGTTGCAGCGCCGAGTCGCGCACTGGGTTTTAAAAACACACTCTCTCACTGTTAGGTTGTGTAAAGTTTCTAATTTCCAACACCTCTCTCTCTCCAAATCACAAAATTCAACCTTCTTCCCTCATCGCACCACCATATCCCGGTCATAGCAATGATCCGGAGGATGAGGACATTGACGAGGACAATTGATTCGGGTTCCGACTAATCAGGGGAGTTCTTTTCTCTTACTTTATGTTCAAAGTTTATACATTGCGGACAATGTATCATTTAAGTTTGGGGGTGGGGAAGGTATCTGAGTGTTGTGTGCTGCTCATGTTTCTGGTTATTTTTGTTTCTAGTTATTTTTCTGTTTGTTTTATCTGTGTGCTTTATTTTGTTTGATTTTGATTTTTTCGATGATGAGAAATAGATTGACTTGATTATAGCCATTGAAAATTTGAAAAATGTTGCGTTTTTCTATGTGCTTGAGTTTGTTGTTGGATTTATTTTACATCGAACTCTTTGAACACAATGAGCACTTACACCTAAGCACTTTGTTGTCTTGCTATTTCGGAGAACGTTTATGTAAGCAATGTAGTTTCTTGATATCTCATAGACTCTAGAACTTGTTTGGAACGTTTGAGCTTTTCTAGCCAACCCTTGATACGTGATTATCCTTAGTTTTCCCCTTTTGAGTTTGAATATCCGTTGTTTTGTCACCTGATCATCTAACCTATGTTCAAAAAAAAAAACATGCTACAACTCTACTTTTCACCTGTAAGCACATCGATTAATGAATGAACTGCTCTCTTAAGTGGTGACAGAGGATTGAGCAAGAGAAAGCGGTCTTCGACTTAGCTGTGTTAAGTATCAAATATTTCCCATCGAGAGTGAGCAAGGGACCCTAGTCATAAGAGGACAAGGGAAAGATCGAAGTTGAAAAGGTTTACTACACGAACTATTTGATCAAGTTATATTTCGCCTATCATAGGTAGCTGGCAAAGCCATATTTGATCGTCGCATACATGCTCTGTTACAGTTTCATTCATGCGCACGGAAATAATGATTGGTGCTACTATAGTACAAGCATACGAAAAAAAAAAGAGAAAAAGAAAAGAAGAAGAAGAAGAAGATGTGACAAACACAAAAGTATTGAGTATTACATGATAACTGAGGAAAAGTTTGAAATATATTTTTATTGGTTGATTTGCTTAAGGTGATGTGAGCCTCAAATAAATCCTTTACCATTCCTTAGACTTAGCCAAAGTTATAAGCTGAATAAAGTCCTAGTGATCTCGAGTATTGTCATGGCCTACATTAGTGGAGAGTGGTGTGAAAAGCAAGCTTATAGACTCTGGGAGATTGGCATTATCTTACTTGCGTGCATAAACTGATCAGAGTAGCAAGACAATTAAGTTTATAAAGGTGTTACACACACACATGTTTGAAGAATTTGACGTAATATAAGGCTGGCAATAAATTTGAAATTCTAGACATTAGTAGTATTTGGAAATTTTTCTTGCGTTATGATTTATATGCAATCTTTTAGGCATGTTAGATCAAATCTAATCAAACCATCTTTCACTCTTAGGATGTGTGTGTTAGGATTTTGTTTTAGTTTGCTCGAGGACTAGCAAAAACATAAGTTTGGGGGTGTGATAACTCTGAATAAATCATGTTATTATACTTCTTTTAGGCACGTTTTTGGTATTGATCTTAAGCATTAGAATTGTGTTTCATGTATTTTTAGCAATTTTTAGTTTAGTTTATTTTATTCTACTAATATTTGTTTGAGTTAAATGATCAATGCTAAGTCTTAGAAATCTACTGTGCAGACACATGTTGGAGCACTGGAAGGACAAAATGTGTGAAGGGGATAGAAACTCAAGGCTGCAGCGCTGGAACCTGGCATGAATAGAAGAATGTGGACAGAAACTCAAAGCTGCAGCGCTGGAAAGTTGGTGCTGCAGCTCAGACTAGGGTTTGAAATATGTCTCGGCGCTGCAGCGCTGGCCCGCGGATTTTGAATATTATAAATAGAAACCTTAGCTGAACAAGAAAAGAGAGCGTGGCTATTGAAAAAAAAAACAGAATTTGGAGGAGACGAGACTCAAAAGGGGAGTTGGAGACACTCCTGGAGGCTACTCAGAAGCTTTTAATCATTCTTCTCTGGTTTTGTAGTATTCTTATCTAGTTATGTTGATGTTTTATGATATGAACATGGTTTGTTTGAATATTATTATGGATTAGGTATTTTTGTGTTAAAGATAGATGAATCCTAAACCTATGTCTTGAGTTGCTCTTTGGACAAGTTGAAATTTAATGTGTTTTTCAAAGAGTGTATTTTATTGTTCTTAATGCTGTTTATTATTTTGATTCCTTCTTTAGGCATGGTGATGCGTCGAATAGAGAAGCTATGCTTTTATGAATGGTTGAATTAATAAATATGATGTTGGATTGTTATCTATGCAAAGGCCAGGGTAAAACATGCTATGAATGGAATAGGAATAACCGAATAGGGATTCTAGGAAGTTCATGTGGTCTGTTTAAATCGTAACAATAGGGAGATTTAACTGAAAGGAATTCAAGAAACTTAATGCTTCTTAATTTGAATTAATTTAGAATAGACCTAGAATATGGATATTTGAAGTTAATGATTCTTGAGATTGTGGTTAGACCTAGAATATGGATAACCAATTTATTGGGGATTCTACCATCTTGAAAAACGTATTAAACGAAACTTGTCCATTCGAAACTCTTGTCAATAATGGTTTAGGTGAAGTCGAGTCCTTAGCACGTTAGTTCATAAGAGTCTTCATTCCAAAGTTTGCAAATCTTCCATTATTTACTATTGTCATCTGTTTTTTTCCTTTAGTTAATTGTTAGTAAATTTTTCTCCTACAATTATTCGTTCGCTCAAATAACGATAAGAGTTGAGTCATAATTTCTGTAGTAATTGTTCAGTCCTCGTTGGGAACGATATTTACTCATCATTTTATTACTTGAACGATTAGTGCACTTGCTAGTGTCAATTTCATCACATCAGTTGGCTTTGGACATGTTAGGATTTTGGCTCAATTTCCCAATGAAGATTTCTAATTGGTTTGGGAAAAGTGGTTTTCTTTTCTATAATTGTTTTATTCTAGTAAGAGTAGTAGTAGTTTATTATGTTATTGTTCTTTTCCTAATAGTATTAGGAAAATATCCTCCATATAAAGGGAGCCTTATAGAAGGATTGAGACACACTCAAAATTCTCATATACATTGTAAACTAACGGGGTTTACAACTAGAGCTAGAATGAGAGCTTTGGGTGTATTGGGGTTTTGGGTTGCCAAGTAGAGAGAGAACTTACAACTAGAGCTAGGTTAAGACCTTTTGTTATATTGATACTTTGGGGTGAGAGTTTGACAACTTTGCTATTCCTAAAATTGTAATTTAAGATTAATAAAACAGTTGGTTTGTTGGTGGATGTAGGCAAAGAGGTTGACAAACCACATTAATTCTTTGTGTTCTTGATCTTTATTTTATTTTCCTATTTAATTGTAGTGGTTGTGTTTTTGTCTAAAATTTGGGTACGTAGATTTTAGAGGTAAAATCCCAACAAGTGGTATCAGAGCTAAGGTTCGACAACGGAGAAAGTTCAGATAATTGATGCGGTGAAGAAGCAAGTTAGATTTGCTGTTGAAAATCATATTTTAAGTTTAGGTGGATAATAGTTAGGATTAAGATTATGCCCAAAATCTGATTAAACAATAATGAAGGCCCAACTAGAACATGGAGGTTTTGATCGGATGGAGGTAAATCCGGACCAAGGATCGAAATATTTGGGTATTTGAGTCAAGGGAGGAATTTATTAGGATACTTCTCAAATCCCACATCGGAGAGAAGTGTTATTGTAAGTTGTTTTAGTCCCACATTGTCTATGTACCAAAAGGATGTGGGTACTAGTTATTATAAATATGGATATAAACAAAGTTAGTCCCTGACCCCTATTCCTTAACCAAGAATAGTTGGTCAGATGGGAGCGTAGCAACCAAACACCAATATAGAGATCTAAGGGTTAAGTAAACATTTGGTGTATTGGGTTATGAGATTGGGGAGAGTTTTCACGCAATTTTGTTTAGAAAAATTTATGATCGGGTGAGGAGAATTTAACCAAAGGTGGAGATTTGTTAGGTTTATGGCTCAATTCCCTAATGAGGACTTCTAATTGGTTTGGGAAAAGTGGTTTCTTATTCTATAGTTGTTTATTCTAGTAGGAGTAGTAGTACTAGTTTATTATGTTGTTGTTTTTATCCTAATAGTATTAGGAAAATATCCTCTATATAAAGCGAGCCTTAGAGATGGTCTAAGACACACTCATAATTCTTATATACATTGAAAACTATAGGGGTTTACTACTAGAGCTAGGATCAGAGCTTTGGGTGTATTGGAGTTTTGGGTTGTCAAGTAGAGAGTGCACTTAAAACTAGATCTAGGTTAAGACCTTTTGTTGTATTGAGACTTTGGGTGAGATCTTAACAACTTTGCTATTCCTAAAATTGTAGTTGAAGATTAATAAAGCAATTAGTTTGTTGGTGAATGTAAGCAAAGAGATTGTCGAACTACATTAATTCTTGGTGTCCTTACTCTTTATTTTATTTGCCTATTTAATTGTAATGGTTGTGTTTTTGCCAAAAATTTGAGTACATGGATTTTAGAGGTAAAATCCCAACAGGACAAATATCTTTAATTTAGTTCAAGAAAAAATTATGACCAGAATTTGAGTTGGTTAAAATGAATGCGCAACAATTCATAAAAGTTGGTGGAATATGTCATTATTATTAAAGAAGACCTCTTAATTTTGGCCTCAAATGAAGTTTTTATGTATTACGATCGAGCTCACAAGCCATTGTAGCAACAACTCTTCCTCGGCATTCAAATATTTCATATATTTTTAATATAGGAAGCATTCTTTTACATATTGAACAATTCAAAAACAAGTAACGTAATTCACTTTGAAAAACATGGAAGCCAAGCTTTGAAAAGCAGCTCCCAACTTGCACTGATTTACAAGCACATTAAGAACCAGAATCAAATTATGTAAATCACAATCAGAACCTAAAAGGGAGAAAGGTGAAAAAGATAACAATTATATGAGTATTGATAAATGCCACAATACCAATATTTTGGCTCAAATCCTCACAAGGAGGACTTCTAATTGTTTTAGAAAAAAATGGTTTACTACTCCATTGCTGCTTGTTTTAATAGGAGTAGTAGTAGTTTCCTATTGGATTGTTTTTTGTTCTAATATGAGTAAAAGTAGTTTCCTATGTGGTTGCTCTTTTTCTATTAGTATTAGAAAAATATCTTCTATATAAAAGGAGTCCTAGAAATGGTTTGAAGCACACTCATTATTCTAATATGTATTGTAAATTAGAGGAGTTTACTACAAGTGCTAGGTTGACAGCTTTGAGTGTATTGGGGTTTGGGTTTTCAAGTAGAGAAAACACTTACAACTTGAGCTAGGTTGAGAGTTTTGGTTGTATTGAGGCTTTTGAGTTATGAGATAGTGAAAGTTTAGCAACTTTGCTCTTCCTAAAGTTGTAATTGAAGGTTAATAAAGTTTTAGATTTGTTGGTACTAAAAAAATGCAATATATCGACAGATGTCTATAGTGGTAGATTTAAAATCCTTATAGTATATACACCCTATACCAATGGATTTTAAATCCATTAGTGTAAGTGTGATTTTTACTAACGGATTAAATGCTATGTGACTATAGACAGTGTATAAATTGATGGAATTTGATAAAAAATAAAATAAAATAAAAGGCACCTACGCTCTCAAGCATGTTCTTTTCTTTTGGTTGCAAGGTAAAATTTAAGATATTTTGCAAAAGAAACTAAAATTCCCTAACTCTCTTCTCATTCTCTCGCACGCTCTCAACAGAGAGAGTTTCTCAAGCCCATCTTCTGAGTACCCATAAGCCATTTTCTCTCTAATTTCCATCTCTGAAATCACAAGAATCATACGTGAAATCTTTCTTCTAGACTATTCGTGTTCTACCCAAAATCCATATTTTCCCTCAAATTTTCTCGACTCCCAAGCATAGGTTCACAAAATCCCTTTCCTTATGCATGACAATGAAGCTGGAGTTCACCATAAATCTCTATTGAATCGAAGTAGCTATCACTGCGTATACCTTAGAGCTCCCTCTTACACTGCCGTGCTTAATCATTAGGTCCACACCATGGCTTGGATTTTCATCGTTGCATCGATGCTACTAGAATCATGAAGAACACCATGGGTTTGATCAAGTAACAGAGTTTTGACTTCTAACAGGTATAATCTCTAAATTCTTTCTTAGTAATTTGGAATTTCTTTCATCAATTCTTGTGTTATACTTATCAGAGTCAATAATTTATAAATAAATATAATTGATGACATCTCCACCATCATTCTGAAAAAAAAGAAGCTATCAATAATTTATAAATAAATATAATAGTTTTAACAAGTTTTGATTTATACTCGATAGTTTATAGTTTTCTAAAAAAAGAAAATATAACTAAGGGAAATAAATCAATGTTACTTTATAACCTGAGTGGTTTTGAGTGTTTTGACTGCTAGTTCATGCTTGATTGATTTTCTTCTATCTTTCAGAGCCATTATTCCCCCAACAAGTCCATGAAAGGGCATAAGGGCCATTGGTACTAATATTCTGATAAGATTAAGTAACTTGAAATTTTTATGATGTTAACCATAAAAACTTAAATAAAATTTGAAACTTTTAGCTAGATCTCTACTTGCAACACCTAATAGATAGTTTAGACCCTTGAAACACTTTCAAGTTTCAATGAGAAAATTTGAAAGTTTGAGGAATCTCAAAATTGAAGGTTTTAGTTGCCTTTGCAGGGTTAGTGGAAAGAACTCCTCTATAGGTATTTTATCTATTACCGTTAGCATCTTTACGTCTAAAAACTATGAAATTCATTTCATATTAGTTTCTATCTATGGAAAGCAAAGGTTGATCTTGACTTGTTCCAAATCGATCTTTAAATCAAAACAAAATATTTCATTCATATTTAATCACAAAGAAAAAAGGACTTAATACTCTAAAAAATTAGGTTGTGTTATATATAATTTTCTGAAGAAAAAAATGGTGGTGTTATAATTTGGGTATTTTTTTTTTTTTTTTTTTCGTTTTGAGAATTTCAAAAACAAGAATTGGTTTTTTTTTTTTTTTTTTTTTTTCGTTTCAAGTCAATGATTTCATTTTGTTTTCTAACCGGCCTTGCTTGTCCTGTATAATTAATTTGAAATATAGATTTGATACAACTTTGTTCATGCAGTAGGGATGAGTACTCTTGTATATGCTTCTGTGTATCTTCATGGTTGATTTTGTTTTGTTGCACTACACCAATTGCTTCGGGAACTGGGTTTTGTTTTATAAGGGTTATTTTGCATTTGGTCTGTTTCTTTAAGAATTTGGTGGGGTTTTGTTTATATTTTGTGTTAATCTGGCAGTTTCTTGATGAAAGATAACTAGGTTCTTTATTTGTCGTATAAATTTTATAGTAAATCTAAAAATTTCTTTGTTCGAATAAGGGTGATGAAGACATATGACAACACGAGTGAGAGCAAATGCAAGTACATTAGTAAGTGAGATGGATAAAAAAATTTATTAGTGAATAAAAATGATAGCTGTAGGTGAGGGTAGAATGGAAAAATATGATGTATAAAGTTTTGATATGTGCAATGTTTCATTTTTATTGAATTGGATTAAATTCCAGGACAAGGAAGAACTAGAATACCTCTCGTCCTGTGATACAAAGAATTTGAATAATTGAAATGCTAATTATGATCTTTTATTTTTTACTATATGTGCATTTTGTTACGGTACTACTATACGAGTTCATTCCTCTCTGTTTTAGTTTCGTAGTTGAATTCTAATTAATTATCGGCTTCCCAATGACTATCTCTTCAAACTTCTCCCCATTAGAGATTCTAGTGTTGCCAAGTCATGCTTTCTGTTTAGATTTGCTGTAAGAATATGTGCTTAATTTCTCTTTGGGTGAAAATTTTGTTGCTGATTTCTTTCTCTCTCTTTCTGACACACAAATTATGTATTAATTTCTCCATCTGTTACCTACATTAACATTTTAACTCATTCCATTTTCCTACTGTGTAGGATGATTCTTATATTGAAAGCTACATAAGTAAAATTAGGGTTGATTTTGTAAGTAAAGTGGCATGATCAGTAGATCCTTTCATAGTTAAAAGAAGTTATGGTATCATTTATGGATTTCTCATGTATATATTTTTCTTGCTTAGAAAATCCGCACAGTGTTGCAAGATTGAAAGGCCATTAAGCTTCAAATTGTAAGTATATATCATTTTTCCTAGAAGGCAACATTCTTTGGGCCTTAAATGATAGATGTCATATCTTCTGACTAGTGGGACACTACTGGTCAAGAACAATTCTGAACAATTACTAGTAGCCATTACCAAGGTGCACACGACATTATAGTAAGTATCCACTTCATTATTGGATGATTGATGAACATATCTCATATGGATCCATAAGTGTTTATATGTTATACCCTATCCTGGTTTGCCAGATTGTCTATGATGTCACAGAGAAAGAACCAAGTTAGCTCCCATTTTCAAATCTTCATTTCCCAAAAAATTTCTTTGTAAAGTGACTCTCTATATAAATGAATAATCTAAGGGATTAATTATGTTTTAATTTTCTTGCTTAATATATAAAGAAATGAAGTAATATGTTCAAAGTTGAAAGACAATCCACGAAAACTTACTTTGTAATTAGTTAATTAAGGTGTTTTGTTTCTTATATGTCTTATGATCTTATTAGTGCTAATCAATGTTTACCTAATACACATCCAATTCATATCTGTGTGAACCATCTTTTGTTTTGAGGTAAGTTGAATCTATCATGTCAGTTGCAGATTTGATTTATCAGTTTATGCTTGTAATATAAAACATGTTTATTCATGATTAATTTTGAATTAATTATTTAATTTAATGTTGTTTATTTTTTTTTTTGTGCAGCGAATGGTTGAGAAGGATGTTATATCCTCGAGCTTAATGGTACAATTTCTTCTTCTTCTCTCTCTCTCTCTCTCTCTCTCTCTCTCTTTTATATCTAAACTAAGATGCTTGAGAATGAGGCTATGTCTTAGAGCTCCATGGTCTGCTTAAAAACATGAGTTGGGTGGACAACTTGGGTTTGAAGTTATCTGTTTGTGTTGTTGGTTAGTTGTGCTTGTGTATTTTTTGCGCTTTTCTTTAAGTTCTTGAGTTGTGCGTTTCAAGGACTAATTAGTATATAATAACCAAATTTGAGAGGATGGGCTTTCAAATTTCCTTGAAAGAGATGAGTTTAGCTATTGATTTGATGGAAAGGATAAATGTACCAGAACCATCTCCCATATAGGTGCCGTTTGGTGATCAGATGGTGAAATGTCAGGTTTTATTGAAAAATTTTCCCCATAACTTTATTGTAAACAAGTTATAATTAGTATGAGCCATCAAGAACACCATATACAATTTCTTTTCCTTTCTAATAACCTAAAAAAAGGCAGGGACATAAATTGAGAAAAGGTGCAACTGTTTGGGCTCGACAATGTAGTCCTTGTGCCTCACAGGTAGTGACACTAAGAAAACAAACAAGGAAATGGAAAACTTTGTGGGAGCAAGGAGCCCTAATTGACTCATGTTATATGATCTTGTCCAAGATGATTTGTTGAGTTCACTTTATAGGAAGTTTTGGGCTTATTGCTGTCAAATAGGATTATGTCATGTATTATTTAATACTAGTATTTGATAACCATATTCTAGTTTATGGTAATTTTATATATTAAGCATTATCAAAATGGCACCTTATGCTTTTGGTTTTCTATAAATTAGACAGAAGATACCACTTGCACATTTGTTTCCCATTATTCTCATCATATCAAAATTGCACCTTATGCTTCAACTTGGTTTTTGTCCATAGAGTTGTGATCATATCTACTTGCTAGTGTCTTATATAACCTTCTTTTATCAACATGATGAAGATGATTTAGAAGATACAAAACAAAGAGCTCCTTGAACTGTAGTATCAGATGAACAATGGTATATTAGTTTCCAAGGATTTAGGATCTCAAACACTTCAAATGTAATGGAATTTTTTTTTTGCAGTATCATCTTTTCAATTGTTGCACGTACTTGTTTTTAGATGAATGAAATTATTTCTGAACATAGTGTTTATGTACTAAATTGTCTATTTTTACATCTTGTTTGATATTATTATTTATTATACACTGAGCTGGCAAGTGAAAAATTTGAAGAAAAAAAAAAAGTCTACTTATGGAAAAATGTCTTTATAACTAATTAAAACTATTGCTAAATTACGTAATTGAAGCTGTCATACGTGGGATATAGTAACATATAATCCGTAATAGTGAAGGTTAAAAAACCATAAGTATAGGGGGAAGATCTATAATGACGGATTTAAACTGTAAGAAGAGCCTATCTATAGTGACAGTTTAAAAACCGTCAGTATAGGCCCTATACTGACGGTTTGTCAACCATAAGTAAAGCTCTGCAACCTATATCCACGAAAGAAAAATTGTCGGTATAACCATCTACCTATGCTTTTTATATAATGGTTTTTAAAACTGTTGATATAGCCTTGTGGGGTCTATATCGATGGTTTTTTGGTTTCAACCAACGAATTTTTATCCGTTGGTATATTGCAATTTTTTTGTAGTGAGGTTGCTGAAACACATTAATTATTTTTTTCTTACTCTTTATTTTATTTTTCTATTTAATTGTTGTGGTTTTATTTTTTCCTAAATATTGAGGAGGTAGTTTTAGAGATAAATCCAAACAAGTGGTATCAGAGTTGTGGTTTCGATGACAAAAATACAAAAAAAATAAGCATGATTAATATTGAGCTATTTGATGAAAGAAGAAGGATGATGATATATGAATTAGTTTTTTTTTTTTTTTTAATTCACTATCACTAATTTAGTGAGTAGTATGTTGACAGAGACAGAGTACTTGCCACCTAGAATGGTCACGATGTTAATAGTTGGAAAAGAGTTTTGATGGATGGGGAGGTTCTCGCAGCATCTCCAAAGAGATAAGTTGAAGGGATCAAGTGTGTTCAATATTGAAGAATTGTTCATGATTATATTGAGTTCTGAGCTAAATAAAGAGAGGTAGTGGAGCACTTCAATGAAGGTGGAGGAAAGATCAAGATCTGAGTCTTTGTATTTTTTAAATGAGTGCATCTACAATGAAGAAAAGGAACACACCCAATTGAAAAGCAAAGCCACGATGGAGGGCTTGTAGGAGTTGAGTAGAATAAAATAGAGTAATAATGAAAAGGGTAAAGAGGATAATGAGATGCAAGTTCTTGATGGTTCAAAGGTAGTGATGAGAGATACCATGAATGAAAAGAGCTTGTACATGTTGAATGAGAGGATGGTTACTTCAAAAAGTAAGTAGATGAGATTGCAAGACCAAAAGGAAGGATCATATATACCAAAGAAGAAAGTCAAATTTGATGGTGAGGTGGATAATTTGAGCCAATGTGGAGATTTGTTAAGATTTTGGCTCAAATTCCCACAAGAAAGACTTCTATTTGGTTTGGAAAAAGTGATTTTCTATCTCATAGTTATTTATTTTAGTAGGAGTAGTAGTAGTTTTCTATTGAATTATTGCTTGTTTTAATTGAATTAGAAGTAGTTTCCTAATGTAATAATTCAGGCCGGGTTGACCTGAACCCATAAGCCGCCCACGAGTTTATGGGTTATAAATTTGAGAAGTTGACAAGCTCATCTTATCCTAGAACCATAAAAGATAAATCAAATTTGAATATGGGATAATGAGGAGTGTTTGTAGGAGAGTTGGACTCTAACTACTAGGTGCTGCAAATAAATCACCTCACCTATCCCTATCTCCCACACATAGATGTACACATAATTGTTGTAGAAAATATTGTAGTACATAGGTGCCAACAAATATATAGATCGAGATAGAGGAGGGTATGTGGATTATCGTAAGATTCCAACAGGTACTCAGAGAGTATACATGGGAAATGATACTAATGAAGAAGTACTTGGGGTTGGTACCTATCAACTCGATCTGTGTACTGGTCACACATCTTGTACATGACATTCTCCATGCACTTGGTGTTGAGCATAACCTACTTCTAGTTTTAACAATATTAGACTTAGGATTTGTTTTCAATTTGGTTTGTAATAATTTGGATATTTTCCTAGATGGTACTATATTTGGACATTGTTTTCGTGTGGACGGATTCTTTTTTAATTGATTTAATCAATTTTGTTTCCTTTTATTCATATGTTTCTAATGCTAGTAATAATGATAATTATGTTATTTGGCATGCTAGACTTAGGCATATAGGAAAAGATAGGATGATAAGATTAGCTAGAGAAGGCTTATTGGGCCCTCTCACGAAAGTTAACCTACCTATAAGCGAGCCTTGTTTAAATGGTAAAGCCCATAGAAAGCCTTTTGGAAAGGAAATCAGGGCTTCTCATCCATTAGAGTTAGTCCATTTGAAAATTTACGGTCCTATGAATGTAAAGGGACGCCATGATGCCTCTTACTTCCTTACCTTTATAGATGAATTCACGCTCTTTGGTTACATCTATTTGATTGTTCACTGCTATTAAGTTTTGGATTGCTTCAAACACTTTATATTAGAGTTTGAAATAAAAAAAAATTAGTCTAAAGGCTCTTATAACGGATCGTGGTCGCGAATACCTATCTGATCAGTTTTAGGAACTGTGAGAAAAAGGGGATACATAGGCAACTAACTATTCCTGGCACTCCACAACAAAATGGAGTAGTAAAAATAAGGAATAGAACATTACTAGAAATGGTTAGGTCGATAATGGCACAAGTTAATCTCCCTATATCTTTTTTGGGGGATGCGCCTATGACTCTGGCTTATATTCTTAACTGAGTGTCTACAAAGTCAGTTCCCACTACCTCTTATGAATTATGGAAAGGCAAAAAGCCTAATCTCGAGCATTTACACCTATGAGATTAAGTTGGATTCATTCAAATTACTTCTCATAAGTATGGGAAACTTGGTCGTAGAGCTCAAAAGAGTATCTTTATAAGGTCTTTTGAGAATTCAAAAGGTTATGTCATGTACGGTGAACATCCCAATGGCGGAATGACTAAAATAGAATCACGTGATATGGATTTTATTGAAACAGATTTCCCTAAGATAGGTTAAACAACTAAGAATCTTGATTTCTATGAGATGGAAGAAAGAGTACCTTCACTATCTATCAGCGAGGATGGAGAGATTATGCCTTTCTTACTATAGTAGCCAAGGAGTATAGAAATGATCATCAAGCTAGTGGAAGTGTACCATTAGCTTCTTAAGATCACTAGTCCATCGAAGTACACGTGGAAATATACCTCGTCATCATTTGACATTGAAGGAAAATTTTTCATGTGAACTTTAATGGATGCAGATGAGCCAAATTCTTTCGGTGAAGCACTATCTTCTTAAGCTAAAAATGAGTGGTTAGCTGCTATGGAGGATGAAATGAGCTGAATGATGAAAAATAAATGGGTGCAAAACCATTGGAAACAAATGGGTTTTCCAAATTAGTGTGAGACGGATGATTCAATTGATAAGTATAAAGCACACCTTATGTCAAATTGGTATACCCAAAGAGAAGGTGTAGACTTTTAAGAGACATTCTCCCCTGTTGTGAGATTTGCCTTTATTCGCTTGATCCTGGCTATTGTCATACAACAAGATTTAGAGATTTTCCAAATGGACATTAAAAATGTGTTCCTTAATAGGGAACTAGGCGAGAAGATCTATATGGATCAACCCACTGGTTTTGAGGTAAAGGGATAAGAGCACAAAGTATAACGCCTAAAACGTTCTATCTGTAGTCTCAAGCAATCGTCGTGGTAGTGGTACTTGAGATTTCATCATTCCATTACCTTTATTGGTTTAGAAATGATCGAAGAAGACCAATGTGCATACGTTAAATGGTCCAAGGGAAGTTTTTTTAATTTTGTCATTGTTTATTGACGATATTGTTTTAACAGGAAATGACATGGCCTTACTTGTCACCACTAAAGAGTGGTTGTCCTCTACTTTTGAGATGAAGGACATGGGTGTAGCAAACTTTGTGCTAGGGGTTAAAATCATAAGAAATCGCCCAAAGAAACTTCTTGGTTTGTTTCAAGAGACTTACATAAAAAAGATTCTTGAGCAATTTCGCATGTTAGACTCTAAACCCATTGACACTTCAATGGAAAAAAAGATATTGTGTTAAGCCGTTATCAATTCCCTAAATAGAAAAGGAAAAGAATCAAATCTCCAAAGTACCTTATGTAACTACTGTAGAAAGTCTGATGTATGCAATGTTGTGTACAAGACTAAACATTTGCTATGCAATTGGCATGGTTAGCCGTTATCAGAGTGACCCAGGACTAGCTTAGTGGCAAGCAGTGAAGAGGATTCTCCGATACCTTCGTGGGACTACTTTTGGTGATTTGAGATTGAGAGGTTATAGAGATGTCGATTGGGCTAGTGATAGAGATAAGTGCAACTCCACTTTTGGATACGCTTTCATCTTAAGGGGTGGAGCTATCTCATAGTCTAGTAAGAAATAGTCATACATTGTCCTATCCACCATAGAGACAAAATTTGTGGCTTTCTCATCAGTAGTTCAAGAAGCTATTTGGTTGAGGAAATTTTTTCAATGCTTGAATGTTACAATTCATGTACAAGAGGCAATGCTTATTTATTGTGATAGCACAACTACTTCAGTATATGTAAAAGATCCTAAATATTATGGAAAAATCAAACACATAGATGTACGTTATCACTACATAATAGATGTGGTTGTGAAAAAGTAGGTGGTTATACAACATATCTCCATTGGTGATATTGTGGTTGACCGTCTCACTAAGTCTATCACCATAAATGTTTTTCCTTCTCATATGTGGAGCTTAGGATTACATAGGCTTTGATATGGTTTTTGAACATTTGTTTCATTGACATTATTTCAGATTGATGAATATATTTTTTTCATTTGGGAATTGTTTCTCTTTATTACACATTCTTGTTTGAAAATGTTACCAGGCTTGACTCGACTTACTCACACAGTTGATTCGCCCCGGTGCTATGTGATATAACGAGCAAGTTGAGACATTTATATCTTTGATACTTTTTAAGAAGTGAACAAAATAAATATACATCATGTCGCCTTAGTTAAGGCTAAGATGAAACTTATAGTCGATATAGAGTACTTCCACAACTCTTTGTAGCCTACATAAAACCGAATGTGAGATTTCATGCATGTGCCTTTGGGGAAGCAAGGCTATAAAATTGAGTTAGGTGCTCATTATAGTGACTAAACTTATATTTGTACGACATTTTTTTGGTTACATGGCCAATTTAATAGGAATAACGCCATAGCACGCATATCATACATGTGCTAGTTATCGACCAAAAAATTGGAGTGATGAATTAACCTTTTCATCATCACTGTGTGAGCCACTTGATCATCTATGTATAGATTAATGATCAAATTTATGCCCTTAGTTGACTTGAGACTATGTCGTGTTAAGTTTCGATATAGTCATGAGCACAAAACAAATGTAGAGGTTGTAGCACTACTTGTTTGTGAGCGATAAAGAGTGCTAAATCTGGTGTAGTTGGATGGTATGGGGCATAATGAGAACATTTTAAGTAATATATTGTGTCAGTGAGATGATAACTTGATACTACACTTCCATTTTTTCTCGCCAGGTAGAACTTTCTATTTCCTATATGAGGAGATGAGAAAATGAGTTTTTGGAGAGGCTGTGAAAAAAGTTTGCCCATTGTGGTTGATTGAGAAATGATATATTCGGGCTGGGTTGACCCGAACCTATGATCTGCCTACATGAGTTTATGGGTTATAAATTTGAAAATATGATAAGCTCATCTTATCATATAACATAAAAATAACTCAAATTTGAACATGAGATAAAGGAGAGTGTTTGTAGGAGATTTGGATTTTAACTACCAATTGTTGTAAATATATCACCTTACCCATCCCTATCTCCACACACAGATGTACGTACAATTACTACAAAAACTATCGCAGTACTTTGGTTATCTTCTTCTCTCTCTAAGGGTTATCATCTTGGACCCTTGGATTTAGAAGGTGAAGACAAAGGGGAGGGTCTTTAGTAGCTGGTCTCTAGATCATTAATGAGTTCCTGACTTTCGTGACTAACGAGAGAGGATAATAGTGACGCGTAGAGGAGCTGTATGTGTTTAGCTTGTATGGTTTGTGTGGCAAAGCATAACGGTTCATATTGACGAGCAAAGGTCTCTGTTCTATTAACAGATATCGGCTAAGGTATGGGCTAAACTCGTTATAGTTTTCTAACATCTATTTTGTTATTTTTCTAGTAGTGTTAGGAAAACATCCTCTATATATAGGGAGTCTTAGAGAAGGTTTGAGACTCACTCAGAATTCCAATATACATTGTAAATCAGAGAGGTTTACTACTATAGCTAGATAGAGAGCTTTGAGTGTATTGGGGGTTTGGGTTTTCAAGTGGAGAGAACACTTACAACTAAAGTTAGGTTGAGAGCTTTGGTTGTATTGGGACTTTTGAGTTGTGAGGTAGTGAGGGTTTAGTAACTTTGCTCTTCCTAAAGTTGTAATTGAAGATGAATAAAATTGTGAATTTGTTGGTAGACGTAAGTAAAAAGGTTGTCAAACAACATTAATTATTGTTATTCTTACTCTTTATTTTATTTATTTATTTAATTTTTGTGGTTGTGTTTTTTGCTTAAATTTTGATTAGGTGGAGATAAAATCCCAATAACAAAATACACATTCAAGTGATGAATCTCCCTAGATATATGATACAACATATAAATGACTACATAATTAATAGTTGAACCTAGTTAAAGTGACAATGTTAAAAGTTAGATATCAAGATAATGAATTGTGAAAATTGATAAATAGAATAAAATTAAATCGATAAGGATTTAAAATGAAATTTACTCGAAAAGAAATTATGGTTTCATCTAATTAGATACTGGACCAGTGCTTACGTGGGTTTTCTACTTGTTTTCCACAACACTATTTTTCAATCTCTCTCTAAAACCCAAATTCCCTATTTGTGTTGTTATCTATTTAAATGGCAAAGCAAAGCCCTTGGGTTTGAATTCAATCAGTGATGGTGGAAGTTGGGGAGAGCTCATATGTGAAGCCCACTGATGGAATCTGAGTGAATCTTGGTACACTTTTTTTTTTTTTTTTATGTTATGTTTGGCTTACAAGAAAATTCATGCAAAAGAAATTTTATTTTATTATCTCTTTGGTTTACTCACGTAGAGAAAAAACCGGATAGTGACTTACAATATTCATTTACTTTTGATCAAATGAAATTGGTATTTCCAGTATTTAACATTTAAGAATTGAACTTATACGCAATATGTTATATTGAATGCAAAACACTGTAAAACTTGATTTTCTAATTTTTTTTGGTTATTTCATCAAGGTTACATATTTGTCAAACTTTTTCCCTTCAAAGTGGGAATTGCTTAATGTTTACTTGACCAAAGATTTTTTTTCTTTGAATGTTCATATTTTCACCTCATTATCTATTCATGCAATGCTGCGAGTATGTGCATTTGCAGAAAATATCTAAATGAACATGTTAGGACTTTGGCTCAATTCTTTATATGGAAGAATTAAAATTGTTTTAGAAAAAGTTTAATTTCCTATTTTGTAGTTGCTTATTCTAGTAGGATTAGTTAACGTTTCTTATTAGATTGTTACTTGTACAAGTAGTAGTTGTAGTCTATTATGATTTTGTTGTTCTTTTCTTAATAGTATTAGGAAAATATCCTCTATATAAAAGGGGTCCTATAGAAGGTTTGAGGCACACTCTTAATTACAATATACATTGTAAATAAGAGGAATTTGCAACTAGAGTTAGGTTGAGAGCTTTATGTGTATTGGAGATTTTGGGTTGTGAGATTGTCAGGGTAACTTCTTCTTAAACTATTTTTTTTTCTTTTTCAACTTCTTTTTTCTTAAAAAAAAAAACTTTTTTTAATAGCTTTCTATTTTTACAGCCTCTTTTTTACTCTGTTTTTTGTACAAATTTGTTTATCAAACTTTTTCTGCGAATAGTACTCGAAAATAGTGTTGTGAACAGTACTCGTAAACGGATCCATATTTTTTTTGATGTACAATACCGGGCTCATGACATAACAATCAACTTCAATATGTTTAGTTCTCTCATGAAACACTAGATTAAATGCAATATGAATAGCTACTTGATTGTCACACACCAAGCTCATAGGATTTTACTGGTTAATCTCAAGTTCTACTAACAATTACGTTAGCCAAACCATCTTACAAGTAGTATGCATCATTGCTCTATATTCGGACCCAACACTCGATCTAGCAACCACAGTTTGCTTCTTACTCTTCAATGATACTAAACTACCTCTAACAATTACACAATATCTAGTAGTGGACCTTCTATTAGATGGGGAGCCGGTCCAATCTGCATCATTATAACATTTAATTTGAGCATGACCATGATTTTGATAAAGTAAACCACGACCAAGAGCACTCTTAAGATTTCTCAAAATTTGATTAACATCATCCCAATAACTAGTTCGTGGAGCATCGAGAAATCGACTAACCACACTTGTTGCAAATGAAATATCAGGCTTAGTAATAGTTAAATAATTTAATTTTCCAACCAAACGCCTATATTACCCTAGATTAGATAATAAGTCACCTTGATCAACTGCGAGTTTTACATTGGGATCCATAGGACTATCTATAGGCTTACATTCTAACATTCAAGTCTCAGTCAACAAATCAAGAACATATTTACATTGAGATAAAGAAACACTAAGACAAGATCTAGTAACCTCAATACCCAAGAAGTATCTCAATTGTCTTAAATCCTTTGTCTGAAATTTAGTACTCAAGAATTGTTTAAGTGCTATAATTCATTATTTGTCATCTTCTATTATCACAATATTATCCACATATACAATCAACAATGTTCTACCTGTCTCATTGTGTTTATAATATACAGAATGATCTACACCACATTAGCTTAGGTCAAAATCAATCATTACTTCATTGAACCGACCAAACCATACACGAAGAAATTGTTTCAATCCATATAGAGACTTCTTTAATAAACATACTAGCAACAAACGAAGCTTCTGTAATGAACTTAGGAATAGAGATAGAAGAGGCCGAAGCAACAAACGAAGCATATGAAAGAGAGAAATGATCATAAGACAAAAAATTAGCAATAAGATGAGCAGTACATAAATGTTTACCTTTATGAAGACTAATAGGACGATCATCTTCAAAAGATGTAGTGAAAAAAAGATCGAGATTTGTCAACAAGGGAGCCATTGGTTGAGCAACAGAGGTGAAAGGTCACAGATGACGAGAGTAAACTTGTAACAGAGAAGTGGAGGAAAAAGGAGGAGGATCTAACTATGACTATATAAGGGGCACTAGAACATGTAACAGACAAGGAAAAGAATTAGCCAGATCAGGGATAGAATGAGACTCAGTCTAATATAGGGTAGACTCAAAGAATGTAACATCGGCACAAATAAAGTACCTTTGTAGTGATGTACTATAACACCGATAACCTTTTTGCGTACATAATTATTCTAATAAAATACGTTATAGAGCATGGGTTAAGTTTGTAGCTCCTAAACGGAGCTGATGGACAAAACAGATAAACCCAAAAATATGAGGAGGTAAGTGGAAGGTAACATCTCTAGGAAAGAGTACGGAGTGGGGGGATTGGCCATCAAGAATAGAGGATGACATATGGTTAATTAAGTAACATGTAGTGAGAATGGCCTCAATTCGAAACAATTTGGGGATACGCATATGAAATAAGAGAGTACGAGCAGTATCCATAAGATGACAATTTTTTTTTTACTCTATAGCCCAATTTTACTAGGATGTACGAAAGCAAGATGACTGATGAATAATGCTAGACCTAGTCATGAAAGTTGTAAAAGGCTTAAAAAAAATACTCACGAGCATTGCCACTATGAAGAATCTTGGTAGATAAATCAAATTGGGTCTTTATCTCAGTAAAAAATGCACAAAAAAATGTAAAACAACTCATAATGGTCTTTCATTAAATAAAGCCAGGTAAGCTTGGAATAGTCATCCACAAATCTAACAAAATAGCGAAATCCAAGTTTGGAAGTCACACGAATTAAATCCCAAATATCATAATGTACTTATATAAAATAGCTAGACAGATGTTTATTAATTTGGGAATCAAACGACACACGATGATGTTTACCCAATTGACATGACTCATATTCTAAAGTTAAACTTGACTCAAAGTAGGAACTAACTTTTTCAGCTTTTTTAACGATGAAAGACCAAAATGACAATGTATCTGTAGCAGCAACACATCAATTGAGCAAGAAATGGGTGATGGGATAGGATCAAAGTAATGCAGGTTATCTTATTCATGCCCTCCACCAATATTCTTCCTTGTTTTCAAATCCTAGATAAGAACAGAATCATGAAGAAATGTAACAAAATAGTTAAGACATTTTGTAAGCTAACTAACGTATATCAAATTATACTGAGAAAAATGGGCATAAAGGACAAATGATAAAGATATAGAAGAACTATAGTGCACAATGCTGATGCCACTAATAGTGGTTTTAGATCTATCTGCAAACACTAGGCAAAGACGAAGAGTGATAAAAACTAGAGAAAACATTAGTGACACATGACAAATAATTAGCAGATGTAGTGTCAAGGACTCAAGGTCTAAATGAAGAGTTATTGGATGATAGACAAGATTTTGGTGTACCTTTCTGGGTGGAAAACATAGTAGATGAAGATATCTGGCTAGGTGCCTTATACTGTAAGAATTCATCATACTCATCTTTGGAAACCATCAGAGAAGTTGAAGGCACAAAATTTGAGGTAATAGGTCCACATTCAACAGAATCAAAAGTCATAACATTGGCAACTATGGGATGACCAACTAACTTTCAACACGTCTCTCGAGTATGCCTAGAACGATGGTAGTACGTACATTGACGAAGTAAATCTCGACAACCACCATGACCAATAGAATTACTATTACGATCATTACCACAACCTTCTCTACCTCTAAGACTACTCATATTATCATAACCACGGCCTTTACCAGTACTATTACCATCTGCTCGGTCACCTTGCCAAGCTTGAGTAACCAAAGCAGATTTATCAACCATAGATCTATTATCACTAGTTTAAGAAAAAGCACGCAACACACAATCATAAGTCTCATACCATGTACAAAGTTATGCCTCTCCTAGTATTTGAGATCGAACTAGTTTATACTCAAGTTTTAAACCTGCCAAGAATGTGAGTACCTCTGCTTGTTCCTAGCATTTTTACATAGCCTATACATCGACTGAAATAGGCATCAAAGTATGCAATTCTAAAGACATCATCTTCATATCAGCAAAGTATTTAGTAACATCCTGATCACCTTCCTGGTCATGGAAGAACTTGGCATTCACATCGTACATCCGATTAAGATTGTTAGAATACAACAAACAGATATACTCCCAAACTTTCTTACAGGTTTTAAGATACATACATAAATCAGTAATTTAGGGTTCCATTGAATTCCATAACAAATTAATAAGTAAGGAGTCCTCTTGTTCCTATGTATCAAATAAATTTTGATCGGTAGGCAGATCATCAGTAAGAAGTTTTTGCTTGCCTTGACTAGTAACATATTTATACATCGCCTTGGACCAATGAACATAATTACTATTTAATTTT
Source organism: Bretschneidera sinensis (assembly GCA_023935145.1). NCBI lineage: Eukaryota > Viridiplantae > Streptophyta > Magnoliopsida > Brassicales > Akaniaceae > Bretschneidera > Bretschneidera sinensis. The sequence continues at coordinate 66,918,460 of CM043697.1, forward strand.
CGAGTATTACTAATATGAGAACTCGAATGGAGAGACACACCAGAGACAATCTTGAAGTCTATAGTGATTTCTTAAAAAAAAAAGAAGAGAAATATCAAACAAAGTTTAGAAGAAAGGGAGTTAAACGTACAATTTTTTTCCTTTTTTTTGATGGATCTAGGTTGGGTTTGGTCACATATCGAAGTCTTGAAAGATATGGGCGCAGATCTCGGTAAACAGATTTGGGCACAAAGGATCAGATCTAACTGGTTTTGTGTCACCGGAGATCATGCGATCGATGGTTGGGGAAGAAGACCATATCACGAAGTCGGGGAAGATGGTCGGAAAGGACTCGACGGTCGATGACAACACGATGGTAAATGGCTATAATTAGGGGAATGATGGTGAACGACTTTGACTTGTACAGGTGTGATGGTGAACAGCTTTGACTAGGGGCGCAACGGTGAACGGCGTTAACTGGTGCATTGTGGTTGTTGCTACAAGTAGAGAAGAAGATTGGTGACTATGGCGTTTACTGTTGGAAAGATACTATGGCATTGACTGTTGCAAAGAGGACTACGGTTTAGACTATGGTGTTGATAGGTGTTCTTTTTTTTTCATAGAAAAAAATTATGTAGCATCTTAAGGAACAAATCACTCTAATACCATGTTAAAACTAAGAACTGAAAGAAATTCTCTGTCTTATTGGTTGATTGAATAGAATATAATTTGCCTAATATATAGACTTGTGAATACTAAGTTTAATAAGACTAGAACACAACAATTAGATAAGATAAATATAATCTAACCCTACTAGGACACACATTAAGAATTCTAGAAGGATTCTCAACATTATATATATATATATATATTAATGGTGTTTATCTCAGATCACCTCCAAGATCCAAAACCTTGAGCTCTAATACCATGTTAAAATAAAAGAGAGATTTGAGAAGAAACTCTTGTATTATTGATTGATAATTTGAATACAATTCAACAGTCTTATATATAGACTTATGAATATCAAACTCAATAGGACTAGGAGACATCAACTAGATCAGACAAACATAAACTAAGTAATACTAAAAAAACCTATTAGGACACATAATAGGAAAAATAATTAGGACTCTCAACATTTAGGATTGCTTGACAAATATGTTAGTAGGAGAGAAGTTTTAATATTAAACAATTGTTTCCTAATGTTTCTGTTGAATAAAAATGTCCTTTCTCAATCTGATGAATGAGGTGGCTGAATTAGATGCTCTATAACCTGTAACATACTCATTAGAAAATTGGATCTATGCTAACTATAATATTTACTAGGCATATCTTTATTGATTTTGGATTTTTTTTCTCTGATGTGGGTGGTGGAGTTCGGGGTGTTGTCTTTTTCTTGTTAGGGGTGATCCTCAACATGATCCGATAGAACCTAAGCCCCAGGAAAATCAAGAAACTCTGCCTACCTTGCACCCCATTATCCCTTAAATCCAAGAGTAATTCCAGGAGCTTACCCGTCTTGTCACTGATCTCGTAGCTGAGGTAAAAGGAAGAGCTCGTCATCCCACGCCTCCGTCTTTTTCACAACAAAGCTCTCGGTAGAAAACACAGCCTGATCACAACAAGTTCCTTGGTAGTCACTCCATAACCAGATCCTCCTCACATATAAAGGTCAAGTCTCGAAATAACTCCACATCTAGGCTTTCTCCTAGGGCTTTGTCTCAAGGCTTCTCCACTTCCAGAAACCACACTAACTTGGATAGAAAGTTGGAAGATATGGACCAAAAGATAAATGAAACCTTCAAAGCAAGGAACATTAACGTTCTTGATGAACTCAGCTCTAAAGATCTGCCCTTCACTCAAGAGATCCTTGAAGCTCCTCTTTCTTGATATTTCTGAATGCCGGTCATGAAGGCGTACGATGGTACCACAGACACTGTAGATCACCTTAAACATTATAAGACCACCATCTTGATGTTGTTATATGCAGAGCCTTCCCTTTGACCTTAGAGAAGGTGGCTAACACTTGGTACAACCACCTAAAGCCTGGCAGTATCAGCTCCTTTAAAGAGCTAAATCGTGCCTTTGTGGCCCACTTCCTGCAAAATAAGGGACCTCGAAAGACCTTCTAGAGTCTCTTCAACATTATTCAGTGCAAAGAAGAAAAGCTTCGCGAATATATCTCGCGCTTCAATGCTACTGCCTAGGAAATTTTGGATCTTGACCTAGTGTTCTAGACTTTAGCCTTCCAGAATAGGCTCAAGTCGGGGAATTTTAACTTCAAGTTGACCAAGCACCATCCCACAGACATGAATGACATCCTTGCCCGAGCCGAGGAGTACATGATTACTGAAGATGATAAGGTATTCTGAAGAGAGAGAGATCGGGGGGATAGAAAAGAGGAAAAAGGGACACTAATAAATCAAAGCAAAAACCACCACCAGCTTTGAGAGCTTCACCCCGTTGAATACCTCTAGGACAAATATACATCTGTATGTCTAAGATCTAGACTTCCTTCGTTGGCCTCTAAGACCCCTTTATCCAAGCGAAAATCGAGTTAAATGGTGCCACCTCCATAGGAATCACGGTCACGACACCAAGGAATTTCATTCTCTCAAACAGCATATCGAATCCCTCATATAAAGGGGGTATTTGAAAGAATGCATCGAGCCTTCCCAGTTTCAAGACTATGAAGACCTTCCCTGGCGCCTATATTGGCAAACTGTAGAAATATAACATTAGGACCATTGGTGCCCTAAGTAAAGCCCTTGATCGAGTCCTAGAAGAACGAGCCAAGTAAAAAGACACCCCTAGAGTCACCAGGGGCACACCACCGCAGTTATCAACACTATCAAAACCATTTTTGGGGGCCAGCCGTAGGAGGACAGTTCGCCCATGGAAGGAAAGGTTATGCCCGATCAATGGCGTCAGTTAATGGACCTCATGAATGGGTCAAGACTGACCAAGTAATATCCTTCACAAATGAAGACTTGGAAGGGATATGGACGTCACACGATGATGTCGTGGCCATCTCCTTCCTCATCACCAACTATAGTGTTGAATTGGTCCTAGTAGATAATAAAAGCTCAGTAGACATCCTTTTTTAAAATGCGTTCCAACATACGAAGTTAAGGGAAGATTAGCTCAGGCTAGTGTCGTCTCCTCTATATGGCTTGTCGAGGACACTACTCTTTGTTGAATGAAGCATAGTTCTCTCGATCACCACAGGAACACCACCACAACTCACCACTATGCAAACCACGTTTCTAGTGGTTAAACACCCATCCTCATACAACGTGATCGTTGGAAGACCAACTCTTAACGAAATGAGAGCAGTAGTCTTCACATATCATTTAAAGATGGAGTTCCCTACTGGGGAAGGTGTAAGGGAAGTGCAGGGGAACCAACAAGCCTCTCGGTCCTGTTTCTTAAACTCCATCAAGGGATAAAAAAAAGTTGAGGCCCTGCCTTTAGAAATTAAGGACTTAAGAAATGAAATTAAAATTCCGCGACGTCAGCCAAAGGAAGAACTCATCACCATCCCTCTAAATGAAGAAGATTCAAGGACCATGTAGATCAGGTCTGCCCTCTCCAAAGACCTCAAGGAATCCTTGATCTCTTTCTTTTGATTGAATCATGATCTTTTTGCTTGGTCGGCCTCCGATATGCCCGGGATTGATCTCGAGGTCATTATCAACCAACTGAACGTGGACTTAAATCAGAGGTCAATAATCCAAAAGAAAAGGTCATTTTCTCTGAAATGGTAGAGCGCCATAAGGAATAGGTAGACAAGCTCCTAGCTGCTAACTTCATTCAAGAGATTGACTACCTAGAGTGGATCACCAATGTGGTAATAGTAAAGGACAATAGAAAATAGAGGATTTGTATCGATTTTACAAATCTAAATAAGGTTTGCCCAAAAGATAGTTTGCTCTTTCCTCGGATAGATCAGTTGGTTGACTCCACCTCCGAGTATGAGTTGCTCAGTTTTATGGATGCATACTTAGGGTACAATCAAATCTTGATGCATGAGCCTGACCAGTCCAAGATCACCTTCATCACCGACCGAGGCATGTATTTCTATAAAGTGATGCCCTTCGGACTCAAGAATGCAGGGGCCACCTATCAGAGGTTGGTTTACAAGATTTTCAAAGAGTTGATTAGGAAGAATATGAAGGTATACGTGGATGATATGTTGGTCAAGAGTATCAATGCTAAGGATCACTAATCTGACCTAGAGGAAGCTTTTGGAATACTCCGCCGTCATCAAATGATGTTAAACCCAGCCAAATGTGCCTTTAGAGTCACTGCCAAGAAGTTTCTAGGTTTTATGGTAACACAATGGGGGATAGAGGCTAATCCTAAAAAGATAAAGGTGATCATGGACATTACCCCCCCTCAGAATATTATAGAAGTATAAAGGTTGACCCGACGAATAATGACACTTGGTCATTTCATGTCCAAGTCTACTGAAAGGTGTCTACCTTTCTTTAAAGCCATCAAAAAAGCTAAAGATTTCACTTGGAATGAGAACTATCAAAAAATGTTTAGGAACTGAAGGAGTACTTGAGCTCATGACCACTTCTAACTAAACCCATCATGGGGTATGAGCTATTCCTCTACATATTAGCATGCAAGGATGTAGCAGCCTTTGTCTTGATTTGAGAAGATGCCAAAATTCAAAAACCTATCTACTACATCAGCTGAGTCTTACACAACGTTGAAGTACGGTACCTCCCAATCGAAAAAGTGCCATACGCCCTCTTGATCATAACCTAGAAACTTCGGCCATATTTTTAAGCTCACAGAATTGTCCTCCTCATCGATCAGCCTCTGCAGCAAGTCCTCCACAAGTGGGATATCTTTGGAAGTGTGGTTAAATAGTCCATCTAACTTGGAGAATTTGATATCCGATACAAACCTCGGATAACCATCAAAGCATAAGCCCTAGTGGATTTTATAGTAGAAACAACTTTCCCCGATGTCCTAGCTAAAGTACAAGCGTCTAAGAAAGCCGAGAAAATGAAAAGTTGGACGTTGTATATGGACAAGTCCTTTAACAACATCGGTAGTGGAGCTGGTCTTATCTTCAGTAGCCTTAAAGGGTTCACGGTCAAGTACACCTTGAGGTTCGGATTCAAGGCCTCGAATAACGAGGCTGAGTATGAGGTATTACTCGTTGGAAAACTTTAGAAGCTTACAGTGACTCACAGTTGGTGGTGAACCAGATCACTAATGAATATGAGGCTAGGGGTGTAAAGATCGCGAGATATGTTGAAAAATCCCGGGAGATCGCAGAAACCTTCAAGAGATTTTAGATAACCTAAGTACCGCGAATAGAAAATGCAAAGGAAGATGCCTTGACTCGACTTGCCTCCTCAAGACACACTGAGTTTACCCAAGTAGTCTACCTTGAAACTCTCTCCATCCAAGCATTGATAACGTACCAGTCATACCGCTCGCTGAGGAATAAACTTGGATGGATCCAATTCTCTAGTACTTAAAAGATGGTGCACTCCTTGATAAAAAAAGTAAAGCCAAGAAGATTATGTCTTGCTCCTCATGGTACACCATCATTGATGAACAACTATACAAAAAGGGACTCACTAATCCTTATCCAGAAATGCCTAGGAGCCGTTGATGCAAACTATGCTCTTAGAGAAGTTCACCAGGGGATATGTGGCAACCACCTTGGATGCCGAGCATTAGCTTTCAAAATACTTCGCCATGGTTACTATGGGTTATGGATGAGTCATAACACAACTGAGATGGTCAAGAAATGTAAGACTTGTTAAGAACATGCCTCTATGCCCCAACAACCAGCTAATCTCCTAACGTCGATCGCTACTCCTCTTCCCTTCGCAATGTGGGGGATGGAAATCCTCGGCCCATTCTGAGAAGCACCAAATCGAAACATTTGATAGTAGCCATCAAATACTTTACTAATTGGGTAGAGTCTGAACCTCTCGCCAATATCGTCGATTAGCAAACTCTAGGATTTGTCGGGAAATTGATTGTTTATTGATTTGGTATACCTAAGATTGTAATACTAGTGTTCATAAAATAAAGGTAAAGAAGTAATTTTACATATATTATATTGAATTAAATAATCTATTGATGAAAGATTTAGTATTGATTTGAAATAATATTTGAAAGATAATATTGAAAATTTTGTTGAAAAGAGCTAGAAATATTTGAAGAATAAAGTATTGAATTTTTTTTAAAAAAATTTGAAGTTGAAATGAAAGAATTTTGAAGAAAAATATTAACTAAAGTTAAGAAAAATAATTTAAAAAATTTCGAAGAAAATACAAATTTTTATATTTCTCCATAATTTTTATAAATTTTTTTGAAGGAAGAAAACATGAAAAATCTATTTTTAAAGGTAAAAGGGAAAAACTATAATTATATAATGGCAAAACAATCAATTTTAAATGATAGCAGAATTGTAAATAATTGATGGCAAATATGTAAATTTTATTAAATAAATAACGAAAACCGCAGACTTCTCGTGAAAGCGGTGAAGCAGCGAGGAAAAAAAATAATTAATTAATAAAGGGACATGATGTTAACATGAAGGTTAATATATATATATATAAAATGGTGAAGAATATTGGTTATGAGAACCCATGTGAAATACTAATATCAATATTGATATTAGTATAAAATAATATTAAATTTTTTTTGCAAAGTTTATAAGTCTCCGAAAGCTCGGAGACTTTACTTCTTCAAATCCCGTTTGGTTTTCCTTCTTTCTTCAATTCAAATTCTTAGCAAAAAGTTATAATGAAAATTCTCCAATATTAGAGAAAATTACAATAGCAAGATTTCATCACATTTAAGGTAAATTTTCAGTAGGACTCATAACTAAAAAATTATATTGTTTGAATTAAGTTATGAAATAGTAAGATTTATGAAAGTTTATGATTAGGTGTTGGTGATCAGCAATCTCAAGAAATTGCTGAAAGGAGCAGGAAAGGTAAGAATGTGATCTACGGGTAGCTTTAAGTGCCACATGGTGAGTTAGATTTACTTTTAGTAATCGAGACCAATAAAAATATGAATTTATGATATTTGAATGAATTGTTAAATTATAATGATTGGATGAGGTATTTTTTGTTATGTATGATAATCGATTGATTTATTGATTAGAGATTAAATAATATGTTAAAAATTAATTGTATAAGAATTTATATTTTAAAAAAGACGGATTAATGAAAAAATGCTGCGAAGTTATATGAAATTTATGAAAATATGGTTGCAAAATTGATATGACATATTATGAGACATTTCAATAAATATGATAAGAATAATAATTTTGAGAAAGAGCTAGATAGTTGAATTGAATGCTTTGATGTATGCTTGCTTGCATGTTATTACTCATATGCATAAAAGGGAGGACCAAGAAGGTAGCTGGTTTAGCTGAGAAGACCAGGAAGGTAGCTGGTCTGGCTGAGACATGTCGACATGTGAGAAGACATTCCCAAATGATGATACGAAATGATCTGATGAGAAAAAAAAAGATAATTAAAATTCATGCATTATATTTGTTTTTAATTATTTATTATTAATGGCTGAGATGCTAAAGAATCGGTTTGATTATTAAATGATTGATAAATAGATTAGTCTCAAAATGAGACAAATTTGATGATAAATAAATAGAAAAGATATAATAAAGAATAATATTATTGATTGTTTGTATGATGTGAACTTTAAGATGATGTTAAATTGGAAATATTAAATTAATAAAATATATGAGATATATGTATTGAAAAATGATAGTCTGATAATTTATTTATTAAGAAAAATTGATAAATGATTGAATTAGAATGTGAGAAAGGATATATGGTTAATTATGCTGATTTAACAATGAATGAATATAACTGGAAGTATACAAGTCGAGTATTTCTAGTAAATTTAATTCACTGAGCTTATGAAGCTCACTCCTCATTATTAAATAATTTCAGGTAGCAGGCAAGACAAATAAATTTGTGAGCAGAGATCCAGAGTAAGTTATTATCTGTAAATTTCGTGGTCCACATCCTCACACTAATGGAAGAAAAAAATTGTAGATATTCATGCATAATATGTTGTACATATTGTTTCAAATGAGATATTAATAATGTAACTCCCTTGTTGAGGGTTGATATATATATATATATATATATATATATATATATATATATATATATATATATATATATATATATATATAGTCGATGTATGTTTTTATACTGTTACATATATGTGTCGTTTTGTGATTTCAAAACGTGTAGACATTGTCTCGGGGGTGGGCAACCCGGGATGGGTCGTTACAATTTTTGGTATCAGAGCATTAGGTTTTATGATTCTGTAGACTGTATAAAAATTTAAAGAAGTAGAAGATTTAAATAAACTATTTTTTAATGCAGAGTCTGAGGATGACATGAGGACGTGTTAGAGCTAGAGGTAGAGTACTAAACCAGAGAGGACGTGATAGACCCTCAATATTTAGAAGAGCTGAAGTTGAGATGGAGGTCGAGTTTGTGGTTCATGCAAGGGAACAGATTGCTAGTACTATCGGTACTAGTAGAGGTGAGAGAGAATATGATATTAGGAAAGATGAATTGAGAGAAGTTCTTGATCGTGCTATAGAGAGAATGAATGCAGCAGAAGAAAGGGTTGATAATTTATAGAGAATACTAGAGGAAATGGCTAGAACAAAACCTGATGTGGTGAGACAAGAGGTTTATGAGGGAGATGGTGTGTTTACACATGAGATGTAAGAGGATTATTTTGTGAGATTTATTAAATTTAAATCCTAGTCTTTTAGAGGATCTATAAATCCTATTGAAGTTGAGCAATGGATTAAACATGTTAAAAAATATTTTGAAGTCTTACTAATGATAGATAAGCAGAAGGTTGTTTTTGCTTCATTTAAGCTAGAATGTGAGGTTTCTAAATGGTGGGAGGATATTCTGCCTAGATTGAGTACACAGGTAGATCAACCCTTAACTTGGAGTAAGTTTAAGGATGTGTTCTTTGCAAAGTATTTTTCAGATACATTTCGAGCACAACAAGAGAGAGATTTTATTCATTTAAGACAGAACACTTTATCTGTGGCTGAGTATGATAGTAGATTTATAACTCTGTCGAGGTTTGTACTTGAGTTAGTAAATAAAAAGGATAGAAAATGTAAGAGATTTTTAGACAAGTTATACTATGAGATTCAAACTAAACTCGCTTATATGGGTATTTTGAATTATGCTATAAGGATGGATAAAGTATTACAGATTGAAAAACATGTGATAGAGTTTAGAGGTAAGAGGGACTGCCTGAAGAGGTCTAGATTTGAGGGACCTAGATGTGGTAGTAGTATGAGTGTGTAGGGTGGGAGGCCATCCCAAAGGGGGTGTTCCTTCTAACAAGGAACTATGATGCAAAGTTAAAAGTAAGCAAGATCTATTATTTCTGTAGCTCAGAGTAATATTTATGGGACCCTTAGATTTGAGAGACAGGCTATGGGAACTAGAGGTTATGGTAGAGGAGTAAGTATGCCACTAAAGGGAAGTGATAATCTGATGTATGATCGAGAGACAAGATTTTTCTATAGATGTAATCAGACAGGACATCTATCTCAAAATTTTCCTACTCTGATGTGCTTTGTATGTGGTGAGGGAGGATATATTAGTGTAGATTGTCTAGTGGGGAAATGTGTTGAGATAAGTGCTATAGATGTTGGGAGAAAACAAGTAGAGAGAGGTGGTGGATCAAGGAGTATACGAGGAAGAGGCAGAGAACTAGTAGCTGAGAGAGGACGCGGAGGTCAGTTACAGCCTAGATACAGTATAGTCTATTCATTGACCCAACATGATGCACAAGCCACTCTTGATATTGTTATGGGTATGATATATATTCTTGATAGACCTACTAGATTATTGATTGATCCTGGTGCAACCCATTCTTTTGCATCCAGTGTTTATATGAAATCTATTGATGCTTGTGTTAGTCCTTGATGTATACTGTTATTGTTAAGGTTTCTACTGGGGATAGGGTTATTATCAAGACAATTTATCGAGGTTGTGTGATTAGTATGACTGATAGAGAATTTGAAGTTAATTTGTTGCCTTTAAATATTATCAATTTTGATTTAATTCTGGGGATGAATTGGTTATCTGCATATCATGCTTGGGTAGATTGTTTTAGGAAAAATGTGGTGGTCAAGATACTAGGACGGGATGAGTTTAATTTTCAGAAAAAATGTGAGATACTTGCCAACTGTCTTATTTATGCCCCGACTACTAGTAGATGGTTGAAGAAGGATTGCGATGGGTATTTGGCGTATGTGGTGGATTCTAGAAAAGAGATTAGGAAGTTAGAAGAAATCTTAATAGTGAAAGATTTTTCTGATGTGTTCTCTGAGGAGTTTTCTGGTTTGCCTCCCAATAGGGAGATTAAGTTTTCTATTGAGGTGATTCTGGGATCAGCACCCATATCTATAGCACCTTATAGAATGGCACCAGCAGAGTTGAAAGAATTGAAAGTTCAGTTTCAGGAGCTGCTAGATAAACAATTTTTTCGACATAGTATGTCGCCTTAGGGAGCCTTGTGTTGTTTGTAAAGAAGAAGGATGGAATGATGAGATTGTGTATTGATTATAGACATTCAAATAAGATCACCATTAAGAATAAATGTCCTTTGCCCATGATAGATAATTTACTTGAGTAGTTAAAGGGGGCTAGGGTGTTTTCTAAGATAAACTTGAGATCGGGTTATTATCATTTGAGGATAAAGGAGGAGGGCGTGCCTAAGACTGCTTTTAGGATACATTATGGCCATCATGAGTTCCTTGTGATGCCATTTGGGTTAACTACTAGTCCTAAAACATTTATGGATCTAATGAATCGGGGGTTTAAACCATTCTTGGATAAATTTGTGATTGTATTTATTGATGATATCTTGGTGTATTTCAAGAATGAAGAGTGGAGATCGGCAACCACACGGGACCTAGGGCTTGGTCCGCTCCTGGTTTCCCATGTTGATTAACCCAGGAATCCGGTGTGGATATCCCTTGTTACCAATGTCGAACCCAAGACTCGATCATCCAAATTGATTTGACTAACTTATCCGTACCACATGCATACGTTGATCAGGCACATACATATGAGGAATGTAAACACAAACAGGTATTAATCAAGTTAAATATTCTAACAAGGCTATAGCAAAGATAATCAATGAATGAGCATGTGGAAAAGCATAACTAGGGCTTCAATCGAGCCCTATACGAGTTTATTTACACATGCTAAGTAAACTAAATATTCTAAACATAATGAAATAAAAGCATAAAACTAAAACCGAAGAAGACTCAGGAGACGAGTCATCAATTCCTCTCCTAAGCTTGTTACTTCGAATCTTGAACAAAATGTATGGTTTATATGTTTTACAGGGCTATTTATAGGGTCCTCTTGGTGTCCCGAAACCCTAATTCCTTTTTGGAGTCGGAAGACTTCTTTCCATATCTGGCTCTGCTGTCTCTAGAGTGATTGTGCTCGATCATATGCGGGATGTGCTCGAGTGCAAGTGTGCGCTCGAGCCTTCTTTAAGTGCGCTTGTGCTCTTATGCACTCGATCTCAATGGGGTGCACTCGAGCGCACCTTGCTGGATGACAGATCTTGACTTTTGCTTCTAAAAGCTCCAAATTATCATCTTTTTGTCCAAGTCCTGTGAAAAACACATAAAACACGAAAATGAAGTAGAAACTACTAAAATGTATAAATAAAGAGTCTAACAAGTGTAAATTAAGGAGCTTAAATATGACTATTTACACCTATAAATAATTCAAGGAACAAAACATCATACCTCATTTGTGGTAGGGCTCCCAAGAATGCCACAGCTTCATCTATATCTTCAGTCACTTGTACATTCCATTTCGGCCTCTTGGGAGTTTCCATCTCCAAGTGCTCACTAATGGTGACCTCCAAATCGTCTTTGCCAGTCAGCTCAAATAATTACTATGCTAAAGAATCAATAATGTCAACTACAAATACAGAATGTAAATCACTAGGATATCTGATGGCCTCATAGATATTGAAACAAATAACTTCCCCATCGAATTCCATAGTGAGAGTCCCATCATGAACATCTATCTTTGTCCACGCAGATTTTAGGAATGGTCTTCCTAGCAGTATCGGTGTTGGGTTGGGAGTTGTCTCATCCTCCATCTCTAGAACATAAAAATCTATTGGAAAGACTAATTCATTTACTTGCACCAAAACATCCTCTACAACTCCTTTTAGGTAAGTGTTAGAATGGTCAGCAAGTTGTATAATTACACCAGTTTCCTCAAGTGGTCCAAGATTTAAAGAAGTATAAATAGAATAAGGCATCACATTAATTGATGCTCCTAAATCTAACATAACTTTTTCAAATCTGGTATTTCCGATTGTGTAGGGAATGGTGAAAGTGCCTAGATCTTTACACTTGGGTGGAAGCTTCCTTTGTAGCACTGCTGAGACGTTTTCCCCCATACTTATTTGCTCATTCTTTTTCAGCTTTTACTTATTGGTGCACAATTCTTTCATGAACTTGGTATAGCACGACACCTGCTTTATTGCATCCAAAAGAGGTATATTTACCTCCACCTTGCAAAAGGTCTCTAGAATTTCCTTATCTTGCTCATCCTTTTTAGACTTAGTAAACCTGCTGGGAAAAGGTGGAGTAACATAGAAAGATTTAGGCATTTTTGCACTTACCTTAGGGGATAACGAATTATCAGTGGATGGTTCGCGTTCATCTTCCTCCAGAATGGCTTTCTTTTTTTGTTCTTCCTTTGTGGATGGCGTGCTTGATAGTGCATGTGGTGAAGTTTCAAGCGGCTTTCCACTTCCCAATATAACTGCACTAGCATTCTCCCTTGGGTTAACCACAGTCTAAGATGGGAGTTTTCCGGATCCTTGTGCTTCTAACTTACCCACTGCTGTAGCCAGTTGGATCATTTGATTCTCCAAACTCTGGATACTTGCCTTGGTTTCTTGTTAAAGTTGCATTGTATTGGTAGCAAGGGCTTTTACTATATCTTCCAGAGATGTACCTGAGTTTTTTGGAGTGGGTTGAGGTTTAGCTTGGTATGGTTATTGTATCCTTTGTTGATTGAACCCCGGTGGCCGATTGAGAATGGCATTTGGAGTATTTTGTTAATTTTCCCCATAGCCAAAATTAGGATGATCCTTTCATCCAACATTGTAGGTGTTAGAGAAAGGGTCATATCTTTGCCCTTGTTGACCTGGAAATCCACCTATGGCGTTAGCTTGCTCTGTGTTGCCTTCTTGCAAAGTTGGGCACATCTTAGTTGGATGCCCTATCATCGAACAAACTCCACATGGTTTGGCTTGTTGCATGTTCCCCACATCCATTTGTTGCACGATTGAAGTAAGGTGGGCAAGTTGTTGCTCAATTGTTGTTGTCCCTACTTCATTCACTTTCTTTGGTGGTGATGGTTTATGCCGGCTACTGAACTGTTAGGAGTTAGCTGCCATGTTTGTAATCAAATTTCGTGCAGTTTCCACTGTTTTATCCACTAAGGCTCCCCCACTAGTAGTATCAATCATGCTCCTCTCCATTGGAATTAATCGCTTATAGAAATATTGGATGAGGAGTTGTTCACTAATTTGGTGGTGAGGGCAGCTAGCACAGAGTTTCTTAAAACGCTCCCAGTATTCATAAAGTGATTCTACATTGTACTGCCGAATGCCACATATTTCTTTCTTGATGTTGGCAACCTTTGATGCAAGGAAATAATTCTCCAGAAATAGCCTCTTCATGTCATTCCATGTGGTTATAGTGCCGGAAGGTAAATAGTAGAGCTACTCCTTTGCTGAATCAGCCAAAGAGAATGGAAAGGCTCTCAACTTGACTTACTCTTCAGAAATTTCGACCGGTTTTATTCTTGAACACACCACATGAAATTCCTTGAAATTATTATTTAGGTCTTCTCCTGCAAAACCGTGGAATGTTGGTAGGAGATGAATCATTCCCGATTTGAATTAAAAAGCAACCTTCAGAGTAGGATACTCAATACATAATGGTTGTTGATCAATGTTTGACGCCGCTAACTCCCTAAGTGTTCGGTTATTCAATGCCATCTCCTCATAATCAGAGTAGTCCAAATCAGTTGATGAGTTGCTTGATGAACTAGATGGGAGGGCGATGTGGACTGCTCGATCAAATGTTTCTGAAATGGGTCCTTTTGATCTAAAGTTGTAGGGACTCCGATGAATTCAAATTTACCTGAAAAAGAAGAAGAAAAACAAAAAGCAAAAATGAAAACAAACTAAAAAATAAAAATAAAAAAATTAACAAATAAGAAATTTAGCGAATTAATTTAACAATCCCCGGCGACACGACGCCAAAATTTGGCACGCCAAAAAAACATACGTGTAAATTAATTATTTGCTCTAAAAATTATCGTATGAAATATAGTGGAAAGAAAATGTCATTTCCCACAGAGAATTGTAAATTAATTCAATTAAACACTTAATTGTTAAAAGAAAAAATATAAATAATTAAACCAAAATAAATACAAAACAACCTAATAAACTAATTAGAGGTTTTTTAAATGATTAACTAAAAATTACGAATAATGAAAGACAACTAAAATATGATTCAAAATTGAATAAACTTTGTAACAATAATGAAAAAATTGATCAAAGGATCATTCTTCACCACTAGACATGAAATGATGAATTACTATCAGAGTTATCCTCAAATTCCTAATAAAATTACCAGTCGTAGATAATAATAAGCTATATTACCCATATATTTCCTAAGTTTGTCGTTAAGTAAAACAAACTTTTTACTTAATCTCTATTTATTAAAAAACCTATAATAAGCTGTCTAAATTTAATTTAATAGAAGCATTAGGTTAAGAAAGATAGGTTGATCCAAGAAACAAACGCATAAGCTCGGTTCATTTGTCTTGAGTTATGTTCCATATAATAATCACACGAAAATATCCCATCATCAATGATTACTAATTGCTACAATTGATTAGAAATTCAAGACAATTACAGATCAAGATTTCTAACCTAGCATTCGATAATTACCCTATATCATTTGGTTAGCTACCCTGAATAAAATAAAATAATAACATAAACAATTCTTATTGAAGAACATAAACAATTTTATTAGAAATATCGATAATAATCTATGAATATTCAATCACAAAATCATGTCTAGGGCTTTGAAATCACTCTTAACCAAAACTAAAATTAGCTAGACATAATTCTAAAATTAAAAACAAAATAAATATTCAAAGACATGAAAGATGGGAAGAATGAAGAACGAAAGCGGACAACAGTAATCTTGAAGAGTCTTTTATGTAGATAAATCTCTTTGATCACCAATAGCAGCTATGTTCTTCCTACTTTTTTTTTTTTTATATGAAAAACCTGTTCTTTTTTACAAGGCAAGGGCAGCCGGCCTTATATAGGCAAACTCCTAGAAAAAAAAGGAAAGTACAATAATACTACTCCTCGGAAAAGGAAAGACACTGAAATGGGAAATACTTTTACTACTAGGAAAACATGAAATATGAAAGTAACTAATAGAAAATATAACATAAAATAGGAAAAAGTGCAGCTTAGGAAAAGGAAAGACATTGAAATGGGAAATACTTCTACTACTAGGAAAACATGAAATAGGAAAGTAACTAAAAGGAAATATTACACAAAATAGGAAAAAGTGCAGCACAAGTAAAACTGGTGTATATATGGAGGCTCACAAAATTAATTAGGGTTTTTTTTTATATTATTAATACCCTCTCTAGCTATGTAGGCCACGGCCCAAGAAAAGTATGCCGCAGCTCATGTTAGGAGTCATCCCCAGCCAAACTCCAGGGAACAAATGATCGTAGCATGCAAAACTTATGCTGTGGCATGCGTCCTTTTTCAAATTCAGCTATTTTCCTTTGATAAAACGATGTCATCTCTCTCATTCTGACTTCAATTTTCGAACCGTTTGATCCCAGACATTCCAGATCTTTTTGTCAATATTAGTTTTCCATCCAAATATTATTTTAAACACCTGTGACCTGAAGTACATAAAAAATAACCATGATTCTGAAAAACATTTTTTTAAGACAATTAAATAAAAATGCAAGATTTAAACCTAATTTCCCACAAATAATACCGATAAATCACAAAGTATTAGTGTATTTTCAAGTACTCATCATATAGTTCCTTCGAAGGCTAGTCCATTCTTCACCAAGTTTTGCCTATTTTTTCACCAACTTTTGTTTCTCCAAATTTTTCGCCAAGTTACTTATGTAATCTCCAGATAGTTTAAATAAAAGGATATTATAATTTTTCGCCAAATTTATTTTTTTATCTCCATAAGTTTCTCCTATGCCGAGGAGAAGGCTGTCTTCTCCCCTAGGAATTTCCTATTGGATTGCCAAAGTATGCTAATATTGAACATACTAAATGGAAACTGAAACAGAGGGCTTCATTAATATAGGAATATTTTTACAAAATGAACTAATGGCCAAGAGTACAAAAAAGAGGGATAAGGAAAAAAATCATAATTTATATCTACATTTTCCTTTTCCTCCTCAGTAGCTCGAGCTTGATCCTTGCCCTTACCCTCAGCCCGGGCACCCTCATCATTAGAAAGAATCTCCACCATGGAGAAGTTATATTATGGATAAGACTCTGAAGCCTGCTGTTTGGCTTCCTCAAAGCCCTTAAGGTGGAAGTCCCTGACTGCAACCTCCACAACAGTCTTGAACTCTTAGGACTCTTTGAAATCCACTAAGGCCTTCTTGGCAGCATCTTTCTTAGCCTTGAGCCTCTCTGCTTCATTTTGGGCAATGTCCCGTTCTGTCCAAGCCTCTTCTAGGTCCTCTAGCAGTAGGGCCATCCCCCTTTCTAAGCACCCAACCACCACCACATTCTTTGCGAGGGATTCTCGTAAAGTTCAGATGAAGTTGTGACAATCCCCCAACTTCTTATCAAGATCAAGACTGAAACAAGAGAGGATACCTGAAACTATGCTCGACAGAAAAAATAGAGTTAAGTTAGAACTCCACAACCATAACTAAAACTACTATCAAAGGATTAAGGTTTTGAAGTTACCTGGGGCCATAAGACCCTTTATGGACTCTTAGGTCAGTCGAGCCATGTCCCTCGAGGGAATACCCCGTGTCAAGTGATCCTGAGTGGCATTAGCACTCTCGAACCTTGACATACTCGTCAGGTCACAAGACTTAAGGGGTTGAGCTTGAATTGGTACCGCAACCCTTGGAGCAAGGGGAGAAAGAGTTGTATCAGGATCATAATCCACCACAATGGGAGGATAGGGAGAATTTTGACTATGAGAACTCACAGTGTTGGCCCTCCTCTTAGAGGAGTAAACAGTTTGATCTGAGCCCTTTCAACAAGCTTCCTCTTCTGAGCTTGCTTTGCCGTCTTTCGAGCAGCTTTAAGTGCATCCATCGCTGCAAAAGGAAACAAAGCCTAAGTATAAGTGAAAGAAAATAAGAAATAAGTGAAATTAAAAAATTCAGACTTATCTTTTCATCTGAACCCTCAGGATAGAGTTCGAACTCAGCCAACTCAGAGTTCTTATAAAGAAGCTCGACATCCATCTACCCAGATATCATCTTAGTCACTGTGTCTGTCTCCCTTCTCATAAGGTTTGGATTCTTATTGGGCCTTACCATATCTATACTCCACTTTAAAAGAAGGTCAAAACCCTTATTACTTCGAATAAAAACAGAGCTTTTCTTCCACTGCTTGATAGAGGAGGACATCTTCTTCAGCAACTCTTTCTTTGCTCTTGAACTCAGCAGCAGCCAACAATACTCCTTGTGCTTACTGATTTGAAAATTACTCTTAAAGACACTTATATTCATCATTCTCTCCACTTTTATACCAATATATATGAATGCCATCAATAAGCGTATAGAGTTGGGCACCAATTGGCACAAAGCTATATCATAGTACTTGAACACAATATATATGAAG
Organism: Bretschneidera sinensis; assembly: GCA_023935145.1. Taxonomy (NCBI): domain Eukaryota; kingdom Viridiplantae; phylum Streptophyta; class Magnoliopsida; order Brassicales; family Akaniaceae; genus Bretschneidera; species Bretschneidera sinensis. The sequence continues at coordinate 66,936,436 of CM043697.1, forward strand.
ATATCAAAGCGAAACCTAAGCCTAACCTTCAAGTGATGGGTTTAAACACAAAGCTCCTCCTACTCTAGATCATCACAAGCATGGTCCCCAACTTTAGCTCATCAAGGATCCTATACCTGATCTTAAGCTCCTCAAGGTCCTCCTCCTTTAACTTATTTGGGGCAGAGTTTTCCCCAAACACAAAATTAGGCCTCTCCTCCTCTCCCATCTCCTCTCAAAGCTCGCACAATGCATGGTTACCCTCCGAGGAGGTGGAAAAAGATTCACCCTTCTTATAAAGAACCATGGCGCGAGATCTAACCAAGGCATCATCCACCTTATTCTCCATACTACCACTACTCCTATTATGTTCACTACTCGAACTTCTATTGCTACCCTTACCTTCATTACTCATACCCCTTTCATTACTATCTCTACATCTATCGTTACTACTACTTTTATCAGAAGACGTGAAAAAAGGAAGACAGAACTCACTAATCAGAAACTCTGAGAGTGCTAGCTTCCTTACGCTCTAAACTTCTTACGATCACTGGATCTATAAACTCTCTCAAACTTTTAGCACCCCAACAAACTCTGAAGACCTTAGCAACAAATCTCCGAGCTCTACTGAAAACTTCTAAACTCCGAAGGCTCTCAAATTTTTTCTTGCTTACAAATAAATGAAGTGAAAACAAAGGGAGGTCTCTCCTCCTTATATAATGCTCTTCGCAATGGTACACGAAGATGTATAATCACCCTAACTATAATTAGCAATATCGAAGCATCACTTTTTGACAAACCCAAGAAAGATCCTATCATTTCAAGAAACCGAGGACCTGTACCACCATTTTTTACATTAAAGATGATGGCTCAACTTACCCTCATTAAGCCTGAAGAAATGTTCTAGAAAGTTCCTAATCTCAAAAATGGGCCATGAAACTCGAAATCTGGCCCAATCTACAAATTCTCAAATAAAAAATCTAGGCCCAATTAGCAAAGCCAAAAAAATTAAAAAACCGTGGCCCACGAGGAGGCTTATAGGTATCAAATGTGCCAAAAGACCCTAGTTGAATATATTTTACACCTCAAATGAACAAGTCTACTCCTTTCAGAAACAACCCCAATTCTTCATCACGCTCCAAAGAGTTTGACTCTATGAAATTTTCCTCGAATCTGTTCGTAAACCTCCGAGGAGTTTGGTTCTATGACATTCTCCTTAAAATTATTCACCAAACTCTGAGTAGTTTGACTCTATGTCATTCTCCTCGGACTTATTTGCCAGACTTCGAGTGGTTCGACTGCATGCCATTCTCCTTGGACTTATTCGTTAAACTCTGAGTTGTTTGACTCCATGTCATTCTCCTCATACTTATTCGCCAAACCCCGAGCGGTTTGACTCCATGTCATTCTCTTCAGACTTATACTCCAAACTCTAAGCGGTTTGACTCCATGTCATTCTCTTCGGAATTATTCACCAAACTCTGAGTAGTTTGACTCCATGTCATTCTTCTCGGACTTATTTGCGAAACTCTGAGCCGCTTGACTCTATATCATTCTAGTCAGACTTATTCATCAGACTTTAAGTGGTTTTCGTTCATGTCATTCTCCTCGGACCTATTCGCCAAATTCTGAGCGGTTTGACTCCATGTCATTCTCCTCGGACTTATTCACCAAACCTCCATGTCATTCTCCTCGAAATTATTCTCCAAACTCTTAGTGGTGTGACTCCATATCATTCTTCTCGGACTTATTCGGCAAACTCTGAGAAGTTTGACTCCATGTCATTCTCCTCGGACCTATTTGCCAAAATCCGAGTTGTTTGACTCCATATCATTCTCATCGGACTTATTTACCAAACTTTTTACAATTTGACTTTATGTCATTCTCATCGGACTTATTCGCCAAACTCCAACTGGTTTGCCTCCATATTATTCTCCTCGGAATTATTCACCAAACTCCAAATGGTTTGACTCCAAATCATTCTCCTCAGAATTATTCGCCAAAACTCCAAGACATTTTGACTGAGTGTCATCTCCTCGGACTCATACGTCAAAACTCTGAGTCGTTTTGACTGAATGTCATCTCCTCGGACTCATACGCCAAAATTTCGAGTCTTTTTGAATGAATGTCATCTTCTTGAACTCGTTCGCCAAAATTCCAAATCATTTTGACTGAGTGTCATCTCCTCGGACTTGTTTACAAATCTCTGAGGGAATATCAGCCTATCAGGTCTCCTCAGAGTCAGTATCTTCACTCAAATGCATGAGCAAAATTCGAATTTCCATCTCAATGGTACTCGGGTACCCTAAACCAGTTTGAATCACACGATATACTTTATACGATGTACTTCCTCAACTGCATAAATGCACTTAAGAAAGTGGGGGGCATCTTATGTATGGGAAAATTCCCTCTCCAATAGCATAATGACACATGTCAATATCTAAGGGCAAAATAATAATTTCATAACTCAGATAGAGTAACCAATCTACTGCCAACATGTGGCGCATGATAGTAAATTCATACCAAGTGGTATGATATCCTTCTACCACTCCAGCCTATATATAAGCTCTCATTCAGCTTATAGATAACTCCAATGTTATCTATGGAAATGTTATTCCTATCACAACACTAAATTCATTCTCCTAATTGGACTCTGCTCCAATACACTATAAATGGGGGCTCCCACAAATCAACATGTGCATTCAACTCCCATATACACAGCTTTTAGTCTTATTTAGCTCTCCACTTTCTCCAAAAGCCATATTCTAACTTAGGCATCAGAGAATCCCCACGAAAGCACGCCCTCTTCAGTCCTCGGCCGAATTTTAGGTTTTCTTCGTTTCATGTGTGCAGCTTTCGCTTCCTGACTGATTAGTTTTCAAACAGATTTTTGGAATTAATCTGTATGTATATATTTTACTATGAATTCACATTTAGATGACATGTATTCTCTCTCTTTCTGGGTGTGGTTGCTGATATAGCTCAAATGCAATACTTGTTGATAAGGATATTGTTCAAAATGAAGATGTCATTGATATTAAGTGTGGAACGAAAATTATTCCTGGCCCTGATAGAGAAGGTCAGTATTCATTTACTTTGATATGTTATGTTTTCTTTACTGATTTGATGCAGTAGTAGTTGTAGATTTGTAGGGTTAAGCTTTCGCACCTTATTGTTAGAAGTATTGAAGCTTCAATTTGCATTCACTTTTGTTTTTACATCATCTGAAGGAATTTGTTTAAAATAACAAGTAGCAACCGTGAGAAATTTTACTATTATCTCAATTATTTTCATGATTGTCAATAATACGTTTTATGAGTGAAGGAAAAGGAGAATAAGAAGTGAGGAAAGAAAGGGAACACATATATATAGGAGGTGGGTAAGATCAGAGTAAATATGCAGATAGGGGCGTTTCTTTCAAGAGAAAGTTCCAAAGCTACAATTGGTCAACTGAATGTTCACTCCTTAAAGAAAAGTAATGGTGATTATATTGATATAGACTTGATATACTTTCTTGTACTTATGTGCCATGAATTAATTTCCCAATTATCAAATAAATAATGAAATATAATGTGAAAGTGCTATAGAGCACTAATATGAACAATGAATGGATTATGTGATTCTTGCTATTACTACATTCCTAATAAATAAAAGTTTCGATCAAACTACTAATTGTAGTCATAGACCATATTTTTTTGATAAAGTAAAAGTATATTCACTAAGCGCACCCCCTAAACCTAAAAACAAAATCATTTACAAGACAAAACGTCATAAACTCTAATAGCTCTTCCTCATTACAAAAGAAGTGCCCACTAAACCAAAAATTAAGAGTATGGAACCATCTATCTTTAATTACACCTATAAGCTTTTCCACCCCATCAAATTCCCTTCTATTTCTCACTCTAAACAATCCCAAAAAATTGAAAGAGGAATTAAACAACAAGTTGTCCGCAATTCTTTAACACTTCTAACCCTTTTTCCAAGCAAAACTTTTACCATTAATTGAGTTTGCCACAACCCAACTTAAATCAAGAATTGCATAGGTTGTTTCCCATAATTTTCTAGTCCATGGACACTACAAAAAAATGTGGATGACTGATTCAGCCTCTTGCTTACAAAGATAACATTGATTCACAAGAATCTTTCCTTGTCTTGGGAGATTATCAATAGTCAAAATTCTCTCCCAAACAAAAATAAAAACTTTGGTAGATTGTGGGATTTCCAAATATCTTTCAAAGGAAAATTATTGATATCCTCCTCAAAAGTTTCTCCACAAAAAGCTAAGTACAATGATCTCACATCAAAGCACCCATCACTTTTCAAGGTCCATTTTTCTATATCTTCTCCATTTAACACCACCTACGTATTATAAAGCTTGCTGTAAAAAGCATAAAAAATCAACTTCCCTGTCATGAGCATTCCTTGTAAATGACACATCCCAAACAATGCCACCTGGGCATAAGGAGGCACACGAAGCCACTAAAGCATCTTTCTCTCCAGTAATAGAAAACAAATTCGGAAAAAGTTCCTAAGTGGTATCTCCCTACACCACACATCATGCCAAAAGAGAATAGTAACCCTACTACCAACCTCAAATTTGATCTTAGGATAGAAGTCATCCCACCTTTTTCTAATCCATTTCTAAACCCTAACTCCATAAGAGCCTCTACTCGATTTAGAAATCCAACCTCCATAATTCATCCCAAATATAGCCTCCACTATCTTTCTCCAGTATCTTTCTCCACAAATTCTCTTTTTGGTTCATAAACCACCACAACCATTTCCTTGTGAGAGCTTATTAAACTAAGTGAGGGATTTAATTCCCAAACCACCTCTCTCTATTGGTTGCTTAACAACATATTTGAACTCCTCTCTCCTATTTACCCAAAGAAATCTTCTTTAAATATCCTCCATCCTTCTCGCCACCAAACAAGAAATAGTAAAAAGAGACATAAAGTAAATAGGAAGACTAGAAAAGGTACTCTTAATAAGACTCAAACTTTCCCCCTTAGAAAGGTATTGTCTTTTCTACCCAGCCAAATACTTCTCAAACCTCTCAATAATCGGATTCCACCCACCAATTTCCTTGCATTTTGCACCCAATGGAAGACCAATATAGGTAATAGGAAGAACTACCACTTTTCATCCCAAAACAAATGCTAGAAGGTAAACATCCACCTTTGTGCCAAGAGAGATACGCTCACTGATGAGAGTCATAAAATGCATCGTAACAGTACTTATTTGTTAGCATTTTAGGGTTGATCGAGGTATGAATTACACTTTTTATACCTTAATAACTCTAAAGGGATATTCTTGGATCATTGACTTATTTCGGTGCATTTTCAGGTACTTTGAGTTTAAAAGAGATGGAAAAGCTATCATTGCTTGAAGCACTAAGATTCCATGCATATCGAGGTGAATGAGTGGTTTCAGAACTGCTCCACGCCGCAGCACAGAAGGACTGAGCCGCGGTTGTTGCGCGATTATCTACCTAAATAAATAAGCAAATAACCGCACTTGTTTTACTTGCAAGTGCACAAGGTCAACTTAGTAGTATAGTGTGCGAAAGCAAGATCATCTCCACAGGGATTGGTGAATTTCGTTTTAGAATTATATTCGCAATGTAAAAAGATAGAAATAATAAAAGAGTTGATTTAGATAAAGATAAAATAATAAAGATAAATGTGTAGGGACTTGATATCCACCACTAATCATGCGACCCCAATACAACAGTATGCCAATGCTTTATAAATGTCATGTATACCTAGTGTTTGTCAGCCTAAGGACATGGTATCTACTCCTTAAGCTATTGATTTCCTAAGCAACGAGTTAGGCATGGTATCTACTCTAACTCTTTTCTCTCTCAAGGGATTCAACCTGGTGTATGCTGAGTTGTTCTTTAAGAGAGTATAGGATCTGTGGAAATCAACAACCACACGGGACCTAGGGCATGGTATCTACTCCCGGTTTTCCATGTTGATTAACCCAAGAATCCGATGTGGATATCTTTTGTTACTAATGTCAGACCTAGGACTCAGTCATCCAAATTGATCTAACTAACAAGTCCATACCACATGCACATATTGATTAGACATATACATATGAGGAATTTAAATAAAAGATGGTATTAATCAAGTTAAGCAACACAACAGAAATATTGCAAATGCGCCAATACTAAATTTATTGAGTAAACATAATTAGGGCTTCAACCAAGCCCTACTAAGAATTTATTACACATAATAAAATAAAAAGGAAAGAAGAAACCCGAAAACATTATGGAGAAGAGTTATCAATTTGTCTTCACAATCTCTTCTTCAGGCTCGTCCGGCCTCCGCCTCCCGACCTAAAACTAAAAGAAGATTGAAAGATAAAAGAAGGGATTAGATCTAAGAAGAGATCATTTGTGTGTGCTTTACAGGTGTATTTATAGGGCTTGAGTAGTCCTAGAAGGCTCATGAGTTCCTAAACTTTCCTAAAACACAAAACAACTTTATTTCCAAAATAGGGTTATTTCCAAAATAGGGTTCTGCAGTTTATTGTTCACGTCCGTACATGTGCGCTCGATCGTATGCGTCTTGCACTCAATCGCATTGTTGCGCTCAATCCTTCATGTGTGCGAACGATCGCATGTGCGCTCGATCGCATGCAGTAGTGCGATCGATTGCACTTTTACAAGAAGCTGCTCCAGGATTTCCAGGCTTCTTCCCTTAAGTGCCAAAACTGCTTCCTTTTTCTCCAAGACCTATAAAAACATGTGAAACACACAAAATGAAGTAAAACAGACTAAAACGTATAGACAAAGAGCTTAACACATGTAAATTAAGGGGCTTAAATATGAATATTTAAGCACTTATCACACCCCCAAACTTACATATTGCTAGTCCCTTAGCAATACAAAACTAAAAAATAAATGAAGAACAAAATTAAAGATAAATTCATTTCTATGATACTCAAAGATTTGGGTTGCACAAAAAACTATGATAACAGTTCATGAGTAAGCTTAAAATAAAAACACATTTTGGATTGCAAAAGGACTTTCAAAAGTTTTAAGTTACTTACCTAAGGTTGGCTTAAGGCATCGCAAGTTTGATTTGTGTGTGATGAATTAGCACATATAAGATGGGGGCTTCCACATAATTTTAGTGTATAGGGTTTCGATGCCCAAACCTTTATCGAATTCCTTATCAAAGAGAACAAAAAATGGCATAATACTTGCTTCTTCTTTCTTTTTCTTTCATCATGCGATCTTTGCCATGTTGAGTTCCATTAAGCTTTCTATTTAACCCTTATAACGAGTGTTTAGCCAATGGCTCCAAAACCAGATGGTTTTAGGGCATTAGGTGTAAAGACACCCCTAAGGACTTAATAACTCGAATAAAAAAGGCTGCGGAACTAACAGGTTTTAATGCTTCTAAATGAAATTCCCACCTTTTGACGTGAACACTCAATTCTTACTGAGGCAAGAGGCTCAGTTACTCAGTGGAAAGCTTTTTGATCACTTTTTGTATGATGAACATTTTTTTCTTCTTTATTTTTCTTATGCCAAAGTGTTCTTTTCAACAAGTTATCCGATTAAAGTTAGATTATGAAAACATATACAAGAGAATTATATGTCATACCCCACACAAATGCGTGTTTAAATGTGCTTGTGCAAATTTGGATCAAACTCGTGAATTCTTAGGTGCCTTGAGGTAGGTAACTAAACTTTGTAAAATTTCCATTGCAATACTATGTGTTCTAGCTTTTAATCTTACTAATGAAGTGTTATTAAATTTTTAAATCAACCAAAATTTTTGTTTACCAAAAGAACATGCATTTATCTTCCTAAAAAAAAAAACTGGGACTTAGTGTGTGCATGTGTTTCAAGTGCGTGTGTGATAGTATCTAGTATCTCCCACTACCCCCAAACTTAAAATACACATTGTGCCCAATGTGTGTGGCATAGAAAGATCTGACCTGGGAGATGGAGAACTAGGTTGCTTGCTTTGCTTGTAACATGCCCCCAAACTTGAACTGGATGCACGCACTAAGTACCGAACAAAGAAAAATAAACATTATTCCGGAAAACAAGAAATATAAATACTAGATATGTAAATATAAATATAAATAAAATAAAAATACTAAAATGAAAAGGATAAGTCTGGGGTGCCTCTCATGAGCGCTAAGTTTAACGTCTTCAGCTGGACCAAGCCTTATTTTTTTTCCAAAAGTAAAAGTGGCAGCAGCTAGCATAGGAAGTGTCTTATTCTCTCCCATATAAGCATAAGGTAAGTGCTCTGGTAACTGCTTGAATTCCAAGTTAGGTGCCTGTAAAATAAAAGGGAAAATAATATTAGTAGGAACATGAATATCAAATGGATCAGTGTACTTACTTTGATACTTTGGAGAGGCTTCAATGAGGTGCATAGTTTCGAGGAATTCATTAGTAACATCCTCAGATTCTAGCACTCTACTCGATCTTGTGAGACTATATGTAAGAGCAGTTTCTAATGGATCAAAGTGATGGTCATGAAAAACTTGTTCAACAACACCTTGCTCTTGTTTACTTAGCTCCTTAGCTATATGCCCCACTTGTACATCTAATCTTTGAATAACTTGCTCATGCCTTGCATTTATTTGTCTTTGCTCAATCATAAACTGCTCTTGTAAGGTCATCAGCTGTTGTTGTTGAACTGCCAGTTGCCGCACAATGCTCTCTAGGTCGCTCTCCTTTGCTTTCGGAATTGATTGGGCTGCTAGTTGGAAGTTTCTATGTTGCCCTTGAAGGTTCCATGCATTTTGATCATTGCTCCATGAGAAGTTGGGGTGGTTTCACCATTCTGGATTGTAGGTATTTGCATATGGATTGCAATTGTTTGGTCCCACATAGTTTGCTTGCTCTCGATCTACAGATGAATATAAAGGGGAAGTTTCAGTAGTGTGATCAATACGACTACAAATAGCACATACCTGGAGTGGTGTAGCTTGTGGCCTAGGTGAGGCAATCTGAGCAATCATGACTTCTATAAGCATATCTAGCTTCCTCTCTATAGCATCTAGACAAGCATATCTAGCTTCTGCCATTGGTGCTTCTCCCTTGATTGAATCAATTGAACCGCTGCAGTGCAACAGTTTCAGTACTGTTGCTCGGGTACTCTCAGGACCTTTTGCACTCAATCACACTGGGCTTGCGATCGATCGCAACAAGTAGTTCGCTCGATCGCAATGAGGACAGAAACTCCTCTGCACACTTGAACAAAAACAGAAAACGAAAAGAAGGAATAAGTCTGATTTTTGATAAAAATAAAAATAAAACGGAACAGAATAAAAAAAATAAAATAAAATATAAAAAAACTGCCGAAAATAATTCTAAAAAGAACTTTAGCAGAGTCCCAGGCAACGGCGCCAAAAACTTATTGTGCGATTATCTACCTAAATAAATAAGCAAATAACTGCACTCGTTTTACTTGCAAGTGCACAAGGTCAACTTAGTAGTATATTGTGTGAAAGCAAGATCATCTTCATAGGGATTGGTGAATTTCGTTTTAGAATTATATTCGCAATGTAAAAAGATAGAAATAATAAAAGAGTTGATTTAGATAAAGATAAAATAATAAAGATAAAGGTGTAGGAACTTGATATCCACCACTAATCATGCGACCCCAATACAACAGTATGCCAATGCTTTATAAATGTCATGTATACCTAATGTTTGTCAACCTAAGGGCATGGTATCTACTCCTTAAGCTATTGATTTCCTTAAGAACCGAGTTAGGCATGGTATCTACTCTAACTCTTTTATCTCTCAAGGGATTCAACCTGGTGTATGCTGAGTTGTTCCTTAAGAGAGCATAGGATCTGTGGAAATCGACACCACACGGGACTTAGGGCATGGTATCTACTCCCGGTTTTTCATGTTGATTAACCCAATAATCTAGTGTGGATATCTTTTGTTACTAATGTCAGACCCAGGACTCAGTTATCCAAATTGATCTAACTAACAAGTCCATACCACATGCACATATTGATTAGACATATACATATGAGGAATTTAAATAAAAGCAAGTATTAATCAAGTTAAGCAACACAAAATAAATATTGCAAAGACACCAATACTAAATTTATTCAGTAAACATAATTAGGGCTTCAACCAAGTCCTACTAAGAATTTAATTACACATAATAAAATAAAAAGGAAAGAAGAAACCCGAAAACATTATGGAGAAGAGTTATCAATTCGTCTTCACAATTTCTTCCTTCGGGCTCGTCCGGCCTCCGGCCTCCCGATCTAAAACTAAAAGAAGATTGAGAGATAAAAGAAAGGATTAGATCTAAGAAGCAATCATTTGTGTGTGCTTTACAGGTGTATTTATAGGGCTTGAATAGTCCTAGAAGGCTCATGAGTTCCTAAACTTTCCTAAAACACAAAACTCCTTTATTTCCAAAATAGGGTTCTGTAGTTTACTGTTCACGCCCGTATATGTGCGCTCGATCGCATGCGTCTTGCGCTCGATCCTTTACGTGTGCGAACGATCGCATGCAGTAGTGCGATCGATCACACTTTGACAAAAAGCTGCTCTAGGATTTCGAGGCTTCTTCCCTTAAGAGCCAAAACTGCTTCCTTTTTTTCCAAGACCTATAAAAACATGTGAAACACACAAAATGAAGTAAAACAGACTAAAACATATAGATAAAAAGCTTAACAAATGTAAATTAAGGGGCTTAAATATGAATATTTAAGCACGTATCAGCAGCCTCCAGAAACATTCGGAGGTTGCCACCACTAGTGTGCCCCATGGTCCCCAGAAGCTCCCTTAACCAAAGACCAAACAGAGTCGTGGCGCGAGTAAGTGAGAGCCGCGGTGCACACACGAACCCCTGTTTTCCTAATTAGGGTTTTAATTGATTGTTTAGACCCAAAAGACCCTTGGACCTTTGTATTATAAATAGATCACTTAGGGTTTGATAAAAGGATCATCATTAAGTCTAGAAAACTCAAGAAGGCTGCCAAACTCTCTATCAAAGTGTTCAAGCATGAACTCCATGGCCAATTAATCTCCAAGCAAGGCGAAGGGATGAATCCCTAGGTGTAGTTGTTCTTATTTTCCATTATTGGTTCAGTTGTAGTTTGGATTTATTGTCAAAACATTGTTATGATTTACTCTTTGATTTAATTAGAAGATTTTCTCTTAATTCAGTGATTGTATTTTTTCCCTTGATATAAGTCTAGTAATGCTCTTCTTATGTCAAGATTGTTGGATGTGATTGAGTCTGGTAGATTTATCTTTTAGGTTTGTCCATTACTGCGATATTGTCATTAAGATATATTTTTATTTCTTGATAAATCTATAGGATAGGTCATGTGTGCTTAAATCGAAAGTAAAGTGTAATTCATATCAATTATATTAGGGTTTACATGTGCTTGATTGAATATTTGTCGATTGCCTGTTTGGGATTTGAAACTAGCAATCGAGATAAAAATAGTTGAATCAAGATTAGAATGAGGCAACGAACCTAGAGAGGATTTTCGAAACCTTGTTGTTTCTCTATTATATTCTTTAATATATTTACACAATTTTCTCATATTACTTCACTATCAAAACACAAATTTTCTCATTCAATCTTTATCGTTCGTGTTAAGGTTTATACTTTTCTTTGTAGTTCATTTTTCCTTATGGGATCGACACCTCAACTATAATAACCGCGTATTAGTTTGAGCGTAATCAAATTTTGGCACCGTTGCTGGGGAAATGCGCTTATGAACAAGGAAGATTGTCAACTTTGAGACAAGACGGTGATATTGTTCCTTTCTCTAAGTTTTGATTTTCTGATTTTCTTTAATTATTCTATTTTATTTATTTCTCTTTTAACTCATTTGGTGTATGCTTAGACCGAGAGATTCACGAGGTAGATTCATTAAATGACCCGAAATAGAGTTACCCTCTCCTTCCTCGTCCGTTAGTGAAACCTCGCCTAGATCAAACCATAGTGTACACTCAAACGAGAACTTAGAGGATTTTGTTAACATGGCTGATAACCCCAATGAGAATGTTGCTAGGACACTTAAGGATTACTTACATCCTAGTCGAACAGCCACACCATCATGCATCATGTTTCCTGCCAATACTCGCCATCAAGATTTTAAAATAGGGATGATTCAATTACGCCCTAAATTTCATGGCTTGGAAAATGAAAACCCATATGTACACATTAGCGAGTTTGAGGAAGTAGTTGCGACTTTTCATAGTCAAGATGCAACTGATGATATTGTGAAACTCAAGTTTTTTTCTTTTTTCCTTGAAGGATAAAGCTAAGAGTTGGCTATGCTCGCTGAGGCCACGATCTATTAGGTCATGGAATGAGATGAGCCAAGTCTTCTTTAATAAATACTTCCCTCAACATAAGATCAATGCTATAAAAAGACAAATCTCCACCTTTGCACAAAAGGACAATGAGACTCTGTATCAATCTTGGGAGAAATTTAAGGAGCTGTTAAGTGTGTGTCCTCACCATGGGTATGAGAATTAGTGCTTAGTGAGCTATTTTTAATAAGGACTTACATATAGAGAGCGCCAATTTGTAGAGATGATGTGCAATGGTGAATTTTTGCAAAAAGATCCTGATGAGACCATAGAATACCTCAATGAGCTTATTGAAAAAGCTCACACTTGGACTGGACCTAGTGTTACTGAAAGCACAAATAGGTCATGACCTGTAGGAAACCCCACTAGTGGTGGAATATACCATCTTAGGGAAGAAGACAACCTAAAAGCTAAGGTCGAGATACTCACTAGGGAGTTAGATGCATTAAAAACTAAAGGCTCAAAGCCAACACACATGGCTAATCAAGCTGAATCTTTGGAACCATGTTTTGTGTGTGGCGGGGTAGGCCATCTCGCCTAAGGGTGCCCCACATTTGTTTATGTGAGAGGGATGTATGAAGAACAATGTAATACCTTAGGCATGTACAAGAAGCCTCTTGCACCCTTCTCGAACACCTATAATCCGGGATGGCGCAATCACCCTAATTTTAGCTGGAAGTCTGAAAACCAGCATCTTGCACAACCCTCTAGATCATACCCTGCACCATATCATGCACTCTCATCCTTTAGGAGTTCTTTAAAAGACCCCTTGCATACTTTCATTGAGGTACAGGGTAAGACAAACCAAAGGTGTGAAGCATTAATCACACAGGTTGTGGAAGAGAATAAGGAAATAAGGAGCCAAGTGTCCAAATTGATGGGCTCCTTGAGTGTAAATGAGCAAGGTAAGTTCCCTTCCCAAGCTCAGTCCACACCCCATTGTCAACACATGGCACAAGCAAATCCGAAAGATGTGAATGTCATTGTGACATGAAGTGGTAAGTCATTACACATCCCAACAACGAATAAATCAGAGGATGTGAAAAAGGGTCAAGGTAGTAGTGATACTGAACTGCCCAAGGACCCCGAGGTTACCAAGAGCCCTGTTAAGGCACCATTCCCTCAAGCCTTAAAATCGAACAAGAAAAATCTGGACCTAAACAATGAAATCCTAGAGAACCTAAGGCAAGAAAAACTTAATCTTCCTCTTTTGCATGTGATTAAACAAGTTCCTACCTATGTAAAAGTTCTCAAGGATTTGTGTACCATTAAGAGGAAGCACCATGTAAAGAAAACAACATTCCTAACAGAGCAAGTTAGTGCTTTAATTGAGCAAAGGATTCCCCCCAAATACAAAGATCCTGGCTGTCCAACCATTGCATGTAGCATTGGAAATCATGAGGTTGGACAAGCATTGCTAGATTTAGGAGCTAGTGTAAATCTGATGTCATTTTCTTTTTATTTGCAGCTAGGTTTGGGAGTAATCGAACCAACCACTGTGGTATTACAATTGGCTGACCGATCAGTCAAAGTACCCCGGGGTGTGGTAGAGGATGTTCTAATCCAATTTGATTAATTTTATTATCCTGTTGATTTCCTAACCCTTAATACTACTTCTCTTGTTGACACTAACTCTAAAATTCCATTGATTTTGGGTAGATCTTTTCTTGCCACTGCAAATGCTCTTATTAATTGTAGGAATGGACTCATGAAGCTATCATTTGGAAACATGACCCTCGACGTGAACGTTTTCAATGTTGCAAAACAGCCAGAAGATGAGGACGAGAACCACCAGTTATACATGATCAAGTCACTCATCGATAGGGGAGTTTCCATAGCTCATGATTTTGATCCTCTTAAGTATTTTCTTGTTAATTCTAAGTGTGATGCTATTAATGACAAATCTGAAATAATTGATATTTGTGCTATTTTTGATAAATCTCAAGATTATGGCACTAGAGCATGGCAACCAAAGTTTGAGGAATTGCCTGAAAGAAGCGAGAAATAAATCCCCTCAAGTGTGGAAGCGCCCAAAGTTGAATTGAAACCGCTACCTAAGGGTTTGAAGCATGTCTTCCTCTGTCCAGGTGATACTTTTCTTGTTATTATCTCTGAATTGTACGAGTCTCAAGGTAAGAAATTAATTCGAACCTTAAATAAACATAAATCAGCCTTATGATGGAGCATTGCTGATTTGAAAGGTATTAGTCCCCTGATTTCTTCTCATAAGATAAATTTGGATGAAGGAACTAGTCCTTGTAAAGACCCTCAACGTAGGCTTAACCCCACTATGAAAGAACTAGTGAAAAATGAAGTGTTAAAACTATTAGATGCGGGAATTATATATCTCATAGCTGATAGTAAGTGGGTAAGCCCTACACAAGTCGTTCCTAAAAAGTCCGGTGTCATTGTGGTAAAGAATGACCTAGGAGAGTTAATCCCAACAAAACTTGTGACTGGGTGGCGCATGTGCATTGATTATAGAGAATTAAATGCTGCCACCCGGAAAGACCATTTCCCACTCCCCTTTATCGATCAAATTCTTGAGTGTGTAGCTGGTCATTCTTTTTACTGTTTCTTAGAAGGTTATTCTGGTTATTATGAAATTGAAATTGCATTAGAAGACCAGGATAAAACCACCTTCACTTGTCCCTTTGGTATTTATGCTTTATGTAGAATGCCATTTGGATTGTGTAATGCACCTGCTTCTTTTCAACGTTGCATGATGAGCATTTTTAGTGACATGGTTGAAAATTGCATGAAAGTTTTTATGGATGACTTGACTGTTTTTGGATCCTCGTTTGATGCATGCTTATTGAATTTAGAGAGAGTATTAATTCGTTGTGAGGAAAAGGAATTAGTCTTAAATTGGAAAAAATGCCATTTCATTGTACCTTCAGGTATTGTCTTAGGGCATAATATTGTTTCTTCTAAGGGGATAGACGTTGATCAATCTAAGATTGAATTGATTTCTAAATTGCCTATGCCTAAGATAGTAAAGGATGTGAGATATTTTCTTGGTCATGTTGGTTTTTATAGGAGGTTCATACAAAGCTTTTCCAACATATCTAGACCACTATGTGCCCTCCTAGTTAAAGATGCCCCATTTGAGTGGACACAATCTTGTCAAGAGGCCTTTAAAATGCTGATTGGCAAGCTTACTTCAGCACCCATAATGCAGTCACCTGATTGGACTTTACCTTTTGAAATAATGTGATGCTAGTGACTTTGCTGTAGGTGCTGTTCTTGGACAACGAAGGGAGGGGAAACCTTTTGTCATTTACTATGCTAGTAAAACTCTAAATAGTGCTCAAATGAATTACTCCACTACTGAAAAAGTATTGCTAGCTGTAGTATTTACTTTGGACAAATTTTGTGCTTATTTAATTGGTTCTCCTATTCTTATCTTCACATATCATGCAGCCCTCAAGTACTTTCTTACAAAGAAGGATGCTAAGGCACGACTAATACGATGGATCCTACTCTTACAAGAATTTGACATCACCATCAAAGACAAGAAAGGAGTAGAGAATGTAGTGGCTGACCATCTCTCGATGCTCACATTTGAGGACACCTTTGACGACATGCCAATCAAGGATGATTTTCCCGATGAGCATTTACTCTCTGTTACCTCTCTACCATGGTTTGCTCATATCGTGAATTATTTGGCTACCAGTGAGATACCGATGGATTGGAGCGCTCAAGACAAGAGAAAGTTCTTGAATGAGGTACATAATTTTTATTAGGATGACCCCTGTCTTTTCGAATACTACCCTGACCAAATTTTAAGGCATTGCATCCGTAATGAAGAGATTGCCAGCGTCTTAGAATTTTGTCACCCCCAAGCTTGTGGGGGCTACTTTTCAATGAAAATAGTGTGGATTTTACTGGCCCACCTTGTTTAAAGATGCAAACATCTATTGTCACTCATGTGAAAAGTGTCAGAAGTTAGGAGCTGTGTCTCGTCGAAATATGATGCCCTTAAACCCGATTCTAGCGATTGAAATTTTTTATTGTTGGGGCATTGATTTCATGGGACCATTTCCTCCTTCTTTCGGATACCAATATATCATTGTGGCAATAGATTATGTGTCAAAATGGGTAGAGGTAGCAGCTTACCGAAGCAATGATAATAGAACGGTAATTAAATTTCTCAAAGAAAATGTGTTATCTCGATTTGGTACACCACGTGCTATAATTAGTGATCGAGGTACACATTTTTGCAACCGTTCTTTTGAAACTTTGATGAGAAAATATGGGCTGTTACATAAGATCTATACTGTCTATATTCTTCAGACAAGTGGACAAGTAGAACTTGCAAATAGGGAAATTAAACAAATTCTAAAAAAAATGGTCAACCCGGATCGCAAGGATTGGTATTTCAGACTAGTTTATGCACTTTGGGCTTACCGTACAGCTTTCAAAATCCCCTTAGGTATGTCAACTTATAGGCTTGTTTTTGGAAAGCCTTTCCACTTACTTGTGGAGCTCGAGCATCGGGCTTATTGGGCCATCAAGTCTTTCAATTTTGACATAGGAGAAGCAGGTAAACTTAGGAAATTTCAGTTGACCCAGTTAGAGGAGTTGAGAAATGATGCTTACGAGAACTCTAGAATCTATAAGGCGAAGATGAAAGTGTTTGATGATAAAAATATTTTTGAGGAAAACATTCAAGCCTAATGATCGGGTGTTCTTATACAATTCTAGACTCCATAAGCATCCAGGAAAACTTCGGTCGAGGTGGACCGGCCCTTTTGTAGTGAGAAATGTTTTTGCAAATGGGGTGGTGGAAATAGAGGATACTAGAGATGATCGGAATTTTAAAGTAAATGGTCAACACTTTAAAATCTTAATCGATAGGCAAGATCCGGAAGTGGAAGACATTCTGCTTATGGATCCGGTCTATTCACCTTGACCACACCACACAGGTATGTTTTTATTTTTCTTTTGTTTTGTTTATTTTGTTTAAGTTTATTTCAATTTTAATTTTTAGTTTTTTCTGGTTTGATTTAATCTAATTTTTAGTTTAAATGTTATTTTTTTATCAATTTTATTTTGTATAAACAAGTTTTTTGTTTTTAGAATCAGGTTTGGGCTGCACCTAGGCCCAGCCCAGCGTGCCTCACCCCCCAGGAAGCACACAAGCCCAGTCCATTGTGCGCCTAGGCCCAGGCCCAGCACACCAAATCCCAACACCATGGCCCAGCCTGTCTTGCGCTGTAGCGCACAGAAACACACACAAGAGTGCTAGGTCTTCAAGCCGCAGCGCACACTCATTCTGCACTTAATAAAAGCCAAATTTGCAGCCTCCTTCTTCATTTCTACTTTGAAAACACACAACACACTCCTCTCTCTCTCATCCTCTCTCCAAACCCTCATTTACCCACTCACTATTGCTCAAAATTTCTTGATTCTAACATCATTTCTAGGAGGATTTAGCACTAATATTACAGATTTTGTTGGAAATTTCTCCAAAAAGCTTGGTTCTAAGAGGATTTTGGGTTCTTCAAGTTGGTGGGTACTCTTCTTTCTCTCAAACTTTGGACATCAAGTAAGACCAATTTCTTCTCTTTGTTGTTCATTTGTGCTATTTGGGTGGTTAATTTTGAATTAGTTCTATTGTTCTATATATTTGATTCAAATCGCCCCTAAGACTAAGAGACCAAGGGGGAAACAACCTCAATAATTTGATGAGAGAAAATTTGTTAGTTTTGAGGCTAATGAGAGATATGTTAGGATGATGCAAGCTAGAAAACCCATTCCTGAGAGAGGATTCACTATCACAGAGAGGGGAAACCCAACCTTGTTCCGAATGATTATTGATAGGCATTAGGGTACATTTGCAAGACAACCATCTCATTCCCTTACAAATGTGGTTAAAGAATTCTATGCTAATGTAGAAGAACATCGGAATGGTAAGGTGAGAGTGAGAGGAAAAACAATTTCTTTTAGCAGCACATCTATCAATAGATTCTATGGGCTACCTAACATAGAAAACAGTGAGTATATTGCATATGCATCTAATATTAATTATGAAGAGATTTGCAATACTCTCTGTATTCCGAGCACTATATGGAAAATGATGGGTGATACCCCTATAACCTTGCTTGGTACTTCTCTGACTATCAATGCTCGAGCTTGGTAATATTTTGTATGTCAGAGGTTGATGCCTGCTACACACTATAGTGACCTTACTGTTGAGAGAGTTGTTCTGATTTATGCCATTTTGATGGGCATGACTATTGATGTGGGCCAAATCATATTCAATTCTATCATACACACTGTGCGACAAAAGCTTGGATTGTACTTCCCTTCATTAATTACCCAGTTATGCATCCAAGCCAGCATCCAGTATAGTCCTGATGAGGAGGCCCAGCAACCCAAGAAGCTCATCGATGATGGCATGCTCACTCTGATTAAAGCCTCAAGGCCGCCAGCTCACGGAGAGAGAGCAGCGATTGTTGCCCCCCTTCTCCCTCTAGGCATTTCACTGTTGCAGAGCGCCTTGAGCGTTTAGAGATTCATTTTGACGAAAATCAGAAACTGTTGCGTGATAGGTTTGATCGTCAAGAATGATTCTTGGCTAGGCAAGCTAATTATCAAGTGGGGCTATACTCTTCTTTTGGTCAGATATACAAATACCTTGCCTCCGCCACTGGTTGTGACATGGATCACTTTCCCACTTTGCCACCCTATCCGAGTTCATATTTTCATCCAACTCCTGAGGAAGGTGAAGAGAATGAAGAAGAGTATGAAGACACAGAGGATTAGTTTTGGGTTCTATCTTGTTTTGTGAATATTTTTGCAGTCTCGACAAGCTCTAGAACTTATTTGATAACCACTTGAGGCGAATTCCTAGAATGCACATTACTTAGGATATGATGTAGACCATTTTTAGACCGTTTGAGCATTTCCAACTTACCCTCGCTATATTCATCGCTAGTCACCTTTTTTAGCCTTGTTTCTTTTGATAACCCATTTACTTACCTTTATGAGCCTAAAAATATTTTATCCTTACCCTTTTTTCGAAAGAACTTAGTTATACACATTTGTTGAGAAGTACTTGAGAGGAGTAAGGATGGAAATATGAAAAAATATTACTACCATAACCCAAGTACATTAAAGGAGATAAGTTGGAGGTTGTGGAAAAGAAAAGAAAAAGAAAAGAATGAAAAAGGAGGTGAATGGTCTTATGCCAAAATAAAAAAAAAAAAAAAAAAAGTGAATTATGGCAAAGAAAGAAGAAAAGAAAAAAATTGATGATTTATTGAGAAAAATGCTTGAAAAAGTGGTTGAAAGAGTTGGATGTTGAAGTAAAGTTATCCAGTGCTTAAAGTATGTTGTGTTTAAAACTAAGAGATTAAGTTCTTTTATGTGTTGAAACCTTCCCGTTCTTTCTTAACTTTTACCTTAGCCTAACGTTACAAGCTTATTAAAAACCTATTGATCCAAGGTAGTGTGATTTTTCTATAATAGTGGAGAGTGATTTGAAAAATGAGCATATGGAGCATTGTTTTTGTGATTGATGTCACGCAAATTAAATATTTTAGAGGCCAAGACTTGCATTCAGGAATGTTATGCATAAAATCATCCGGGTGTTCGGATTAATGGATTGTGGTAAGATGGATGTTAAAAGTCGATAACAATTTTAAGATTGATGTTTGGATTACTTTTGGACTTGGGTGATATCTAATGATTCTATGTGCTGTGTGTTATGTACGATTTTTGAGACAAAAAGTGAATTACTCTTGGATTAACAATAACATTGCTTTACTTTGTTTGATTCCTACCAAAGAATTCATTTCATATTGTCTTGTTTTCGCTTGAATTGCTAGTGACTAGCAATAAGCTAGTTGGGGGTTATGATGAGAGTCATAAAATGCATTGTAACAGTACTTATTTGTTAGTATTTTAGGGTTGATCAAGGTATAAATTACACTTTTTATACCTTAACAACTCTAAAGTGATATTCTTGGATCATTGACTTATTTCGGTGCATTTTCAGGTACTTTGAGTTTAAAAGGGATGGAAAAGCTATCGTTGCTTGAAGCACTAAGATTTCATGCATATCGAGGTGAAGGAATGGTTTCGGAACTGCTCCACGCCGCAACATAAAAGGACTGAGCTGCGGCCTCCAGAAACATTCAGAGGTTGCCACCACCAGTGTGCGCCGCGGCCTGGACCAGGCAGGGCTGCGACGCCCAGAGCATCCACAAGCATCAGTACCAGGCTGAGCCACGGCCTGGACTAGGTAGGGCCGCGGCACCCAGAAGCTCACCTAACCAAAGACCAGACAGAGCCGCGGCGCGAGAAAGTGAGAGTCGCGGTGCGCACATGAACCCCTATTTTCCTAATTAGGGTTTTAGTTGATTGTTTAGACCCAAAACACCCTTGGACCTTTGTATTATAAATAGATCACTTAAAGTTTGATAAAGGGATCATCATTAAGGTTGAAAAACTCAAGAAGGCTACCACACTCTCCATCAAAGTGTTCAAGCATGAACCTCATGGCCAACTAATCTCCAAGCAAGGCGAAGGGATGAATCCTTATGTGTAGTTGTTCTTATTTTCTATTATTGGTTCAGTTGTAGTTTAGATTTATTGTCAAAACATTGTTATGATTTACTCTTTGATTTAATCAAAAAAATTTCTCTTAATCCGGTGATTGTATCTTTCCCCTTGATATACGTCTAGTCATGCTCTTCTTATGTCAAGATTGTTGGATGTGATTGAGTCCGGTAGATTTATCTTTTAGGTTTGTCCATTACTGCGATATTTTCATTAAGATATATTTTCATTTCTTGATAAATCTATAGGATAGGTCATGTGTGCTTAAATCGAAAGTAAAGAGTAATTCATATCAATTACATTAGGGTTTACATGTGCTTGATTGAATATTTGCCGATTGCCTGCTTAGGATGTGAAACTAGCAATCGAGATGAAACACAATTGAATCAAGATTGAAATGAGGTAACGAACCTAGGAAGGATTTCTGGAACCTTGTTGTTTCTTTATTATATTTTTTAATCTATTTACACAATTTTCTCATATTACTTCACTCTCAAAACATAAATTTTCTCACTTGATCTTTATCGTTCGTGTTAAGGTTTACACTTTTCGTTGTAGTTCGCTTTTTCTCTTGGAATCGACACCTCAACTATACACAATAACCACATATTAGTTTGAGTGTAATCACTCACTCTTCCCCAAATTAACCTTAAGACTAGAAAATGCCTGAAACAAAAGAAGGATACATCTTAAAATCAAAATCTGCCCTAAAGAAAATAAAGTATCGTCGGCAAATAAAGTATGAGAAACCATCACTTCCATTTCCATTCTACCCACTTTAAATCCTTCTAATAGCTCATCTTCAATGCCTTATTAAGCATATTGCTAAGAACCTTCATAGCCAAAAAGAATAACAAGGTCGATAAAGGATCCCCTTATCTAAGTCAACTTAAGGGTCGAGAGAAACTGGATGGACCGCCATTAACCAAAATAAAGAAATTCGTAGAAGATATACACTTTTTGATTCTCATGCACCAACGCACACCGAACCCCATACTTTTCATAACAAAGAGAACAAACTTCTAACACAAATGATCATAGGCTTCCATGGGTCTGCTTACACAAGACACCCTGTCCCTACTTTTGATATGATAGTCCAAAACCTCATTAGCAATCAACAAGGAATCCAAGATTTGTCTTCCCTTGAATGCATTTTGAGCTTCCCTCATTACATTACCCAACACTCTTTTTAACCTCAAAGCAAGGACTTTAGAAAGAAGTTTGTAAATGCAACCAATCAAACTGATAGGTCGAAAGTCTTTAATATTCATGGTGCCACTCTTTTTAGGGATGAGCACCATAAAGGTACTATTTAAGCTATCCAAAAACTCACCAGTCCTATGACATTCCTCAAAAAGTCTCATGACATCGAGTTTGACATAATCCTAATTAGCTTGAAGAAAATCCATTAGGAACCTTTTGAACCCGGTGCTTTAACCCCCTCACAAGAATGAAGAGCAAATGCCACCTCTTCATCAAGAAATGGGCCTTCCAACCAAGAAGCTGACTTGTCACCAATAACATCAAAATGCATATCTTCTAGTAGAGGCCTATAGCTACACGACTTTTGATAGAGAGATTTATAAAACCCACAAATCATCTCTTTCATCAGCTTCAGCTCTTCAAAAGTATTCCCATCAGTCTGAGTTTCGCACATATAACTCACTCGCCTAAGAGAATTTGCCATCCTAAGAAAAAATCTCATATTTCGATCTCCTTCTTAAAGCCAAAGAATTCTTTATTTTTTCCTCCAAGATACTCCTCCATTGAAATAACATTAGCTAGTTCCTGCTTGAGAATAAATCTGAGCTCATTTTCCTCTTGGGTTAGCTTGTCCCCCTCCTCTTTATCATCAAGAAAATTAATCTCTTCAACCAAAGAATCCTTTTGCATTCCTACATCTCTAAATTGCTCCTTATTCCATTGAATAAGCTTTTTTAAGAGCTCTAAGCTTTGAGGCAAGCAAAAAACTAGTATACCCCTCCACTTCCATCCTCCCCCACTACCCTTTTACTAACTTTTTAAATCCATCCACCCTAACTCACATGTTCTTGAAATGAAAAAGAATGGCTTAAACTACCAACCTCTAGAACAATAGGACGATGATTCAAAGTTGGGCTAGGAAAGCCTTTGCATCGCATTAGGAAATATCTCATCCCACCTTCCAAACACCAAAAAGCAATCCAACTTTAATAGAGAAGGGCTCTCCTATAAACTCAACCAAGTGAACCTACCACTAGATAACTGTAAATCAATAAGCCCAACAACACTGAAGAAATCCAAAAATTCCCTCATAAAAGCAGACTCCAGGTATCCTCCTATTTTCTCATGAGGGTAAGGATCACATTGAAATCCCCACCCACCATCTAAGGTAAGTCCCACTTCTGCCCAATCTCCACAAGCTCCCTTCACAAACCAAGCCTCTCTCCACCCTCTCCTAGGCCATACACATCGATAAAAAGCCACTCTTTCCTAGTAGCCACCAAAGAAAAAATGCATAACACCCAAAAAGAACCCACCTCCGCATCCACCATCTTTAATTGACTTTTTTTTCTTGAAATTTATGTTTATGGCTACTTTTAAATAGCTGAAGCAAGTGATTTAATTTTATAACAAGTTAGAGTTGTAATGTTATGATCTATATAGATTTGTGATCACATTACATTTCAATTGGCATATTGAAATTGCCTTATTAGTTTTTATTCCTATGATGGAAAGCTGGTTCATAGAGTGGTTGCATGGATTTTCATTATAAGCCTTTGCAATTATCATCAGTCTTGTCATCATCATTAAATTTACCTTTTGTTATGAAAGTTTAATTATTGTATTTGATGATTTATAGTTACATTCTCGTATAATATCACGTTTTATAACGAAAAATGTTACTATAATGTAATTTTGTACGTTTGGCAAATGATTTGCTGAAGAATGCTACTACTAGAATGTGATATTTGGGTTGGTTCATGAGAAAAAAAGTATATGCTTAAGTGTAGCTTGAGCTCGGTTTGAATTTAAAAACCGATCTCGAATTTAGCTCATGGGCATTCATGGAGGTTCGGGCCCCTTTTTACTCAATTTCACGTAGGCAATAAACTTACTTAAGCTTGAACTCGAGTCTATCCATGCTTGAAGTATCCACTAATTCTAACCCCCAAATAGCTAAATCAATCTTTAACATCAAACCAATGAATCCATTAAACTAACACCGATGAATAATCAAAGGAACTCAGAAATAAAAAATGCAAAATCAGATCAAGAAAGAAGGCAAACAATGAAGACAACAAAAACAAGAATCATTAAACCTTTAACCAGATGCAATAAAGAATTAACATGGTGAATTTGAAGGTCAATAGAATTGTTACAAACTGGATATTCAAGAAGTTAATAGATGTTGGTGGTGCTAAGAGAATTACGGAAAACACAGCACTGTTGTTATTTTTATGAAGCTTTAGAATCATAGGACTGCTGGTGATGGTGATGGATCTCATCATCATCAATTACATATAAGGGAGTGCATTTGAAGTTGTCCAATTCCATTCACATAACAAAAAACACATGCTAAAAGAGGAATTTGTCAAATTTGTGGGTTAGATGGATATATGATTATCTTTTTGGTTTTTAATGAGAGATCAAAAATTGATTACTCTGATATGAGTGTACTCAATTAATAGATATGGTTATTTTTCCTCTAATTATGACAGAGTAGTGAATTTTTATTGAGAGAAACAAAATAAAGATTAATTGAATATTTGAGTGTTCTTGTTCAATGGATATGGTTGTTTTCTGTCTAATTACGAGTGATTAGTGAGGTTTTTTATGAATTAAATAAAAGAAAGGGAATCAGAAAAATGAAGACATTTTGTGACAAAAAATTAAGAAATTTGCAGCAGTGACATGAAGGGGCAACGCAGATGTAAAGAGAGGATATCTGGGAAGAAAAAAACCTAGGAGCAACCTTATTTATTTTCCATATTCAAAAAATGATGTATACATATACATGTGTGAATATATATATATATATACATGAGAGCCACACATATATAGTGCACAACACACATCACTACACGATGGGATTTTGGGGTCTCACAGGCCAAGCACAACACTGCCACTGTTCTCATTGTTACACTCATTTGCTGGATCGAGGGGACTCGGGCATAAGGATACACAGTCTGTCCTTATGTTGTGCCATACTTTTGGTTTGTGCAAGCTTTGATACCATTTTATCACACTTTAAAATGATATTCAATTGAGTACCATGAAGATCATACATATATAGCACAACACACATCATTAGACAATTTGGGATCTTGGGGCTCACAGGCCACCATACCATTGCCACCATCTTTGGTAATGAGGGTAATTAGGCACGGGATGCACAGTCTATGCTACGCGGCTCCAAATTTCCAATTGGTTCAGGTTTGATACCATTTTGGGACATTCCTACTCCGTGACTCAAAAAAAATATATATACTTTTTCAAGTTGGCTCACGAGTCAAAAAAGCCGAGCTTCTTAATGTTTGAGAGCAGATTGTTTAGCCAATTGAGCCTAGTTAGGTCTGACTTGTGGCTTGTATTGGGCGAGCCGATTGCCAGCCTGAATTGAATATATCAATATGAATAAGTTGCACTTTCAAATTCCTATGTGTCAATACACACAATTCTTGTAAGTAATCACACTCTCTTGAGTTATGTTATATGGACAATCCAAAATATGGGAACTTTTGATGTTGAACATGAAACAGATCGCAACACAAGGCAAACTGATATGGGTCGTATGTTTCATGTGCATGCTGTTTAGGATACGTATCTAGCTGGCATGTCTGTTAAAGGAAATAAGTAACACATCTATTTCATTTCCAATTTCCCCACTTCATAATTTTTTTTTTATTTGTTTTTTACTTGCATGATGATAGAAATTAGACAACATTGTTATGATCCTTGTATCAAACAAATTTGAATCTCTTGTAATGTGTTTTTCTTGGAAAATTTGTTCTTTTTATCAAAACTCATCTTCATCACAAGTTGTTTCTTCAATTTACCTTTGTTTACTGCCTATCCAGACTCATCTCCTCCAGATTGCTACAATTCAGGTGTTGTCTACAAGAAAAAGGAAAAACCACATCTTAATGCTATTTCACCTCCTCTTGACATCTCAACAGACTTGGTTTCTGACCAACCAACAGCACCCTCATCTGATCATATGTCCACCGAGGTGCCACCACTTCAGCGGTCTTCTAGGATATCACGACCTCCTAATTGGTATTGTGACTCTACCTCTTTCTTTACATCATTATCATCTATATTTGTTCCTACATCTTATAAACAAGCTGCTGGACAAGAATGTTGGCAACAAGAAATGTAGGAGGAATTGAATGTCTTGGTAGAAAATAATACTTGGGATATTGTTCAATATCCTTCTAGAATTACTCCTATTGGCTGTAAATGGGTCTACACAGTAAAGTTAAAGTCTGATGGATCACTAGAACGGTATAATGCCAGTCTTGTCGCATTAGGTAATTAGCAAGAATATGGCATTGACTATCATGAGACTTTTGCTCCGATTGCCAAAATGCTTGGCTTTCGTCTCATGGTTGCTCTTACTGCTTCCTAGTCTTGGCCTATCTATTAGATGGATGTCAAGAATTCATTTCTTCACCACAATCTCCATGAAACCTTATATATGAAACCTCCTTTTGGGTTACCAGTCACATCTTCTACAGGTGTTTGTCGTCTGAAAATATCTTTTTATAGTTTGAAACAGGCTCCTCATGATTGGTTTGCAAAATTTCGAAAGACAATTCTGGACAATGGTTTTCAGCAAAGCCAATACAATCTGTCATTATTCTTACCACATACTTCTCATGGTGTTGCTATTATTCTTGTTTATGATGATGACATTTTACTTACATGTAGTGATAATGTTGAAGCTCATCGTTTATAGAAAGCCTTGAAGCAATCTTTTCATATGAAAGACCTTAGCAACCTTACATACTTCCTTGGATTGGAAGTGCATCCCTCAGATAAAGGTATTTTCCTCAATCAACATAAGTACTTACAAGATCTAGTTGCTATGGATGGTGTATCGAAATCTGAGCATGCTAATACACCTATGGCCAACTTGAAACTCCGAAAAAATGAGGGAGCTTTTCTTAAAGACCCTACTCGCTATCGGCAATTAGTAAGGAATTTTATATACCTTACTATCACACGACCTGACATCTCTGATGCCATTAATTTGGTCAGTTAGTTCATGACAAGACCCAGACATCTTCATCTTGCTGCGGTTGGGCGGATTATACGCTATCTGAATAGGGCAGCTGATCGAAAACTTTTTTTTACTAAAGATTCACCTTTGGTCTTAACAGCATATGACGATGCTAATTGGAATGGATGTTCTGATACTTGTCGATCTACTACAGGTGGTGTGTCTTCCTAGGTGACTCTTTAATCTATTGGAAATGCAAAAAATAGGAACATGTCTCAAAATCTTCTACTGAAGCTGAATACCGAGCCATGTCTGTAGCATGCTCTAAAATTTCTTGGATTCATGGACTTCTGACGGAGCTCGGCTATTCTCAAAAGAGTCGTACCCCACTCCATGATGACAATATGGGTCCTATTCATATTGCAGAAAATCCAGTTTAGCATGAACATATGAAGCACATTGAAGTGGAATGTCACTATATTCGAGATGCTTATGATCGAATTGTGATTTCTCTTCTATATATGTCCTCAAATCTTCAACTGGCTGATATATTCACCAAGGCTCTCCCTGAGGACAATCATAACTTTCTTGTAAACAAATTGATGCTTGGTAACTCACCCGCATCAATTTGAGGGGGAGTGACAGATTTAGTCAAACCATTTTAAATATAGAATGTAATTATGATAGGTAAATGCCAACAGTAATAGGTATGAATGTTATAAATATGGATAGTAACTGATAGGCATTAATGGTGTAAATATAGAAAGTAACTGCCAAGAAATTAAGGGCGTGACTGTTACAAATTCAAATTATATAATGGCAATGGAACCTCATATAGAAGAAGGTTAATTCATTCCAAAATCTCTAGAGTTTACATAGTTTGATACCAAATTCTTCTATAACATTTGTAGAATAATGGATTAGAAGGCATCTAGTCGGATAGTTGCAGCTAACTTTAGTGCACCAGGCTGCTTTACCTTCTAGATTAGTTGAGACAAAGGTTTCTGATACCATAAGGATTGACTTCATGTTTATTGGACTTAAAAACCCATGAACTGACCCCTTTTCTTGGTCAATTATTTTTACATCACTGCTACGTATAGACTTGGTCACAAAATGGTCACAACTGGATCAATCTGTTTGTTTTGTCTAAACCAAGAGATGACTCTATTGTCCGATTATTGTAACTAAGTTCAGAGTGCATTAGTATTAGAGAATAATTAGAAGTGCTAAAATCATGAAAAGAGGAGTGACCTGAAAAAAATACAGACAAAAAGAAGGTTTTATGTGGTTTAATATATTAACTGGTATAATGCATATCAAGGGTATATATGTCTTAATACATATATTATCTTATATAAAAGGGTATATATGTCTTAATTGTTAGTAAATATTGTTGGAAATGTTGGAGGGCCCTTTATAAAATAAGAGCCACATATAATATGTAGCTTATGAAACAAATTCCTTATAATGGTTATTTTGTATTTGTATTTGTGTCATTTGTTATGCTCATCTGATCATGATCTTTTTGTCCCTTAATAATTGTACTTGTAATTAATGTTAGGTCATTCGGACTGGAAAGAAACTCCGCATGAAAAGGGCTCATTCACCTTTGGATGAGGAAAGCGACAATGCAGAGCTTTCATGCATGCAACGTGGTAACATATATTGCTTATGCAACGGGGTCATGTTCTCGAATTAGTGCATCATTGATGCATTACATTTGCTTTCCCATCCACTAATCTTGAATCGCTCTTTTTTATTGTTATTGATTATAATGTTACAGTCCAGAAGTTGGGTTGTGATGTCATTATTTTTTATGATTCCTACCATTGTACTTCAGATTATATTAAACAAATTTCATCTTTATGATGCGTACAGATCAGTGAAGATTTCTAACTATATTTCGTCTTGAGAAGATTTTTATGTATCATGCATTTAACTTGTGACCTTTTCTTATTCACCGTTAATTTGACTAGTTCAGTTTCAACCATCAGGTACTGATACTGGTGGATTCTGCTGCGACCGGAACGCTGTCCATCTACAATGTCAATCGTGTGACGAATGATGCCTTCCAGAACTGATATTAGTGTACCACAACACTGAGTGTTGGCATATTTGTGTTGCTGCTTGCTTGCTTTGCTTTGCTTTTGTGCTGTGATAATCTCTTGTGACCAGGCTGAGATATTGCTTGCTTGTACCTCTCAATTCAAATAACTTTTAGTTCTTTCTATCAGTGTCTGATTGAATGAAAATATTAGACATCGGTCTTGTCATGGTATAAGTGGAATAAATAGTTTGAAGTTCAAATCTAAATACAAACTTAAGTTTCTTTTGTTGAGCTCTTGCTTTACTCAGGCATGTTGGAAGACTGTATCCATAATTTTTTGGTTTATAACTGCCAGGTATATAGAACGCAGCTTTTCCAAATACAGACAATTTCTGATTCTATTCTCTCTTGCAGGTTAGGGATGTGAGAGGGCATTCTGTGGTGCTTATTGGCATTCTCAAAGGGTTAACCGCAGTGATTTACACCCTGTGTGCAGTCATGAGACTTTCAAACCAGTAGGTGCTGCTATTTTGTTTAGATTTCTTTTTTTATTGTATAACTTTTGCTATCAAATTCTATTCTTGGTTATATTATCTGATTTTATCTTCAAACAAAATCAATGGTATTTGGTGAGCGAAACGCTTCCTCTTGAGCGTTGTTTGTTCTTTATACCTCTCCTTATCCTTACCACTTTGTCATAAATCATTTGCTGGTACCATTAGATATGTTCTCTTTCATATTTTCTGCGTTACAAAATCAATAATCATTCACATTGGCAACATGTTTTCTGCATTACAATTTTTTTAATTATGATCTTAAATTCATTATGCTGGTACCATTAGATATGTTCTCTTTCATATTTATATAAGATTGCTTATTGTCTGATGTCATAGTTAGTGTGGTGGTTTCCATTTATTAGTTGTAGCAAATATTTTTAACTATTATTGGTATTTTGATTACC
This sequence comes from Bretschneidera sinensis, assembly GCA_023935145.1. NCBI lineage: Eukaryota > Viridiplantae > Streptophyta > Magnoliopsida > Brassicales > Akaniaceae > Bretschneidera > Bretschneidera sinensis. The sequence continues at coordinate 66,966,539 of CM043697.1, forward strand.
GTGGTTCTGTTTACATTACTATAACTATTATTAGCATTTTAGGGTTGATCGAGGTATGAATTACACTTTTTATACCTTAATAACTCTAAAGGGATATTCTTGGATCATTGACTTATTGCGGTGCATTTTCAGGTACTTTGAGTTTAAAAGAGAAGGAAAAGCTATTATTGCTTGAAGCACTAAGATTCCATGCATATCGAGGTGAATGAGTGGTTTCAGAACTGCTCCACGCCGCAGCACAGAAGGACTGAGCCGCGGTTGTTGCGCGATTATCTACCTAAATAAATAAGCAAATAACCGCACTTGTTTTACTTGCAAGTGCACAAGGTCAACTTAGTAGTATAGTGTGCGAAAGCAAGATCATCTCCACAGGGATTGGTGAATTTCGTTTTAGAATTATATTCGCAATGTAAAAAGGTAGAAATAATAAAAGAGTTGATTTAGATAAAGATAAAATAATAAAGATAAAGGTGTAGGAACTTGATATCCACCACTAATCATGCGACCCCAATACAACAGTATGCCAATGCTTTATAAATGTCATGTATACCTAATGTTTGTCAACCTAAGGGCATGGTATCTACTCCTTAAGCTATTGATTTCCCTAAGAACCGAGTTAGGCATGGTATCTACTCTAACTCTTTTATCTCTCAAGGGATTCAACCTGGTGTATGCTGAGTTGTTCCTTAAGAGAGCATAGGATCTGTGGAAATCGACACCACACAGGACTTAGGGCATGGTATCTACTCCCGGTTTTTCATGTTGATTAACCCAATAATCTGGTGTGGATATCTTTTGTTACTAATGTCAGACCCAGGACTCAGTTATCCAAATTGATCTAACTAATAAGTCCATACCACATGCACATATTGATTAGACATATACATATGAGGAATTTAAATAAAAGCAGGTATTAATCAAGTTAAGCAACACAAAATAAATATTGCAAAGACACCAATACTAAATTTATTCAGTAAACATAATTAGGGCTTCAACCAAGTCCTACTAAGAATTTAATTACACATAATAAAATAAAAAGGAAAGAAGAAACCCGAAAACATTATGGAGAAGAGTTATCAATTCGTGTTCACAATTTCTTCCTTCGGGCTCGTCCGGCCTCTGGCCTCCCGACCTAAAACTAAAAGAAGATTGAAAGATAAAAGAAGGGATTAGATCTAAGAAGCAATCATTTGTGTGTGCTTTACAGGTGTATTTATAGGGCTTGAATAGTCCTAGAAGGCTCATGAGTTCCTAAACTTTCCTAAAACACAAAACTCCTTTATTTCCAAAATAGGGTTCTGTAGTTTACTGTTCACGCCCGTACATGTGCGCTCGATCTCATGCGTCTTGCGCTCGATCGCATGCGTCTTGCGCTCGATCCTTTACGTGTGCGAACGATCGCATGCAGTAGTGCGATCGATCACACTTTGACCAAAAGCTGCTCTAGGATTTCCAGGCTTCTTCCCTTAAATGCCAAAACTGCTTCCTTTTTTTCCAAGACCTATAAAAACATGTGAAACACACAAAATGAAGTAAAACAGACTAAAACATATAGATAAAAAGCTTAACACATGTAAATTAAGGGGCTTAAATATGAATATTTAAGCACGTATCAGCGGCCTCTAGAAACATTCAGAGGTTGCCACCACTAGTGTGCCCCATGGTGCCCAGAAGCTCCCTTAACCAAAGACCAAACAGAGTCGTGGCGCGAGTAAGTGAGAGCCGCGGTGCACACACGAACCCCTGTTTTCCTAATTAGGGTTTTAATTGATTGTTTAGACCCAAAAGACCCTTGGACCTTTGTATTATAAATAGACCACTTAGGGTTTGATAAAGGGATCATCATTAAGTCTAGAAAACTCAAGAAGGCTGCCACACTCTCTATCAAAGTGTTCAAGCATGAACTCCATGGCCAACTAATCTCCAAGCAAGGTGAAAGGATGAATCCCTAGGTGTAGTTGTTCTTATTTTTCATTATTGGTTCAGTTATAGTTTGGATTTATTGTCAAAACATTGTTATGATTTACTCTTTGATTTAATCATAAGATTTTCTCTTAATTCAGTGATTGTATCTTTTCCCTTGATATAAGTCTAGTTATGCTCTTCTTATGTCAAGATTGTTGGATGTGATTGAGTCTGGTAGATTTATCTTTTAGGTTTGTCCATTACTGCGATATTTTCATTAAGATATATTTTTATTTCTTGATAAATCTATAGGATAGGTCATGTGTGCTTAAATCGAAAGTAAAGTGTAATTCATATCAATTATATTAGGGTTTACATGTGCTTGATTGAATATTTGTCGATTGCCTGTTTGGGATTTGAAACTAGCGATCGAGATAAAAATAGTTGAATCAAGATTAGAATGAGGCAACTAGAGAGGATTTTCGAAACCTTGTTATTTCTCTATTATATTCTTTAGTATATTTACACAATTTTCTCATATTACTTCACTATCAAAACACAAATTTTCTCATTCGATCTTTATCGTTCGTGTTAAGGTTTATACTTTTGTTTGTAGTTTATTTTTCCTTATGGGATCGACACCTCAACTATACATAATAACCGCGTATTAGTTTGAGCGTAATCAAATTTTGGCACTGTTGCTGGGAAAATGCACTTACGAACAAGGAAGATTGTCAACTTTGAGACAAGACGGTGATATTGTTCCTTTCTCAAGTTTTGATTTTCTGATTTTCTTTAATTATTCTGTTTTATTTATTTCTCTTTTAACTCATTTGGTGTATGCTTAGACCGAGAGATTCGCGAGGTAGATTCATTAAATGACCCGAAATAGAGTTACCCTCTCCTTCCTCGTCCGTTAGTGAAACCTCGCCTAGATCAAACCATAGTGTACACCCAAACGAGAACTTAGAGGATTTTGTTAACATGGCTGATAACCCCAATGAGAATGTTGCTAGGACACTTAAGGATTACTTACATCCTAGTCGAACAGCCACACCATCATGCATCATGTTTCCTGCCAATACTCGCCATCAAGATTTTAAAATAGGGATGATACAATTACGCCCTACATTTCATGGCTTGGAAAATGAAAACCCATATGTACACATTAGGGAGTTTGAGGAAGTAGTTGCGACTTTTCATAGTCAAGATGCAACTGATGATATCGTGAAACTCAAGTTTTTTTCTTTTTTCCTTGAAGGATAAAGCTAAGAGTTGGCTATGCTCGCTGAGGCCACGATCTATTAGGTCATGGAATGAGATGAGCCAAGTCTTCTTTAATAAATACTTCCCTCAACATAAGACTAATGCTATAAAAAGACAAATCTCCACCTTTGCACAAAAGGACAATGAGACTCTGTATCAATCTTGGGAGAAATTTAATGAGCTGTTAAGTGTGTGTCCTCACCATGGGTATGAGAATTAGTGCTTAGTGAGCTATTTTTAATAAGGACTTACATATAGAGAGCGCCAATTTGTAGAGATGATGTGCAATGGTGAATTTTTGCAAAAAGATCCTGATGAGACCATAGAGTACCTCAATGAGCTTGTTGAAAAAGCTCACACTTGGACTGGACCTAGTGTTACTGAAAGCACAAATAGGTCATGACCTATAGAAAACCCCACTAGTGGTAGAATATACCATCTTAGGGAAGAAGACAACCTAAAAGCTAAGGTCGAGATACTCACTAGGGAGTTAGATGCATTAAAAACTAAAGGCTCAAAGCCAACACACATGGCTAATCAAGCTGAATCTTTGGAACCGTGTTTTGTGTGTGGCGGGGTAGGCCATCTCGCCTAAGGGTGCCCCACATTTGTTTATGTGAGAGGGATGTATGAAGAACAATGTAATACCTTAGGCATGTACAAGAAGCCTCTTGCACCCTTCTCGAACACCTATAATCCGGGATGGCGCAATCACCCCAATTTTAGCTGGAAGTCTGAAAACCAGCATCTTGCACAACCCCCTAGATCATACCCTGCACCATATCATGCACTCTCATTCTTTAGGAGTTTTTTAAAAGACCCCTTGCATACTTTCATTGAGGCACAGGGTAAGACAAACCAAAGGTGTGAAGCATTAATCACACAAGTTGTGGAAGAGAATAAGGAAATAAGGAGCCCAGTGTCCAAATTGATGGGCTCCTTGAGTGTAAATGAGCAAGGTAAGTTCCCTTCCCAAGCTCAGTCAACACCCCATTGTCAACACATGGCACAAGCAAATCCTAAAGATGTGAATGCCATTGTGACATGAAGTGGTAAGTCATTACACATCCCAACAACGAATAAATCAGAGGATGTGGAAAAGGGTCAAGGTAGTAGTGATACTGAACTGCTCAAGGACCCCGAGGTTACCAAGAGCCCTGTTAAGGCACCATTCCCTCAAGCCTTAAAATTGAACAAGAAAAATCTGGACCTAAACAATGAAATCCTAGAGAACCTAAGGCAAGAAAAACTTAATCTTCCTCTTTTGCATGTGATTAAACAAGTTCCTACCTATGTAAAAGTTCTCAAGGATTTGTGTACCATTAAGAGGAAGCACCATGTAAAGAAAACAACATTCCTAACAGAGCAAGTTAGTGCTTTAATTGAGCAAAGGATTCCCCCCAAATACAAAGATCCTGGCTGTCTAACCATTGCATGTAGCATTGGAAATCATGAGGTTGGACAAGCATTGCTAGATTTAGGAGCTAGTGTAAATCTGATGTCATTTTCTTTTTATTTGCAGCTAGGTTTGGGAGAAATCGAACCAACCACTGTGGTATTACAATTGGCTGACCGATCAGTCAAAGTACCCCGAGGTGTGGTAGAGGATGTTCTAATCCAAATTGATTAATTTTATTATCCTGTTGATTTCCTAACCCTTAATACTACTTCTGCTGTTGACACTAACTCTAAAATTCCATTGATTTTGGGTAGATCTTTTCTTGCCACTGCAAATGCTCTTATTAATTGTAGGAATGGACTCATGAAGCTATCATTTGGAAACATGACCCTCGACGTGAACGTTTTCAATGTTGCAAAACAGCCAGAAGATGAGGACGAGAACCACCAGTTATACATGATCGAGTCACTCATCGATAGGGGAGTTTCCATAGCTCATGATTTTGATCCTCTTAAGTATTTTCTTGTTAATTCTAAGTGTGATGCTATTAATGACAAATCTGAAATAATTGATATTTGTGCTATTTTTGATAAATCTCAAGATTATGGCACTAGAGCATGGCAACCAAAGTTTGAGGAATTGCCTGAAAGAAGCGAGAAACAAATCCCCTCAAGTGTGGAAGCGCCCAAAGTTGAATTGAAACTGCTACCTAAGGGTTTGAAGCATGTCTTCCTCTGTCCAGGTGATACTTTTCTTGTTATTATCTCTGAATTGTACGAGTCTCAAGGTAAGAAATTAATTCGAACCTTAAATAAACATAAATCAGCCTTAGGATGGAGCATTGCTGATTTAAAAGGTATTAGTCCCCTGATTTGTTCTCATAAGATAAATTTGGATGAAGGAACTAGTCTTTGTAAAGACCCTCAATGTAGGCTTAACCCCACTATGAAAGAACTAGTGAAAAACGAAGTGTTAAAACTATTAGATGCGGGAATTATATATCTCATAGCTGATAGTAAGTGGGTAAGCCCTACACAAGTCGTTCCTAAAAAGTCCGGTGTCATTGTGGTAAAGAATGACCTAGGAGAGTTAATCCCTACAAAACTTGTGACTGGGTGGTGCATGTGCATTGATTATAGAAAATTAAATGCTGCCACCCGGAAAGACCATTTCCCACTCCCCTTTATCGATCAAATTCTTGAGTGTGTAGCTGGTCGTTCTTTTTACTGTTTCTTAGAAGATTATTCTGGTTATTATGAAATTGAAATTGCATTAGAAGACCAGGATAAAACCACCTTCACTTGTCCATTTGGTATTTATGCTTTATGTAGAATGCCATTTGGATTGTGTAATGCACCTGCTACTTTTCAACGTTGCATGATGAGCATTTTTAGTGACATGGTTGAAAATTGCATGAAAGTTTTTATGGATGACTTGACTGTTTTTGGATCCTCGTTTGATGCATGCTTATTGAATTTAGAGAGAGTATTAATTCGTTGTGAGGAAAAGGAATTAGTCTTAAATTGGAAAAAATGCCATTTCATTGTACCTTCAGGTATTGTCTTAGGGCATAATATTGTTTCTTCTAAGGGGATAGACGTTGATCAATCTAAGATTGAATTAATTTCTAAATTGCCTATGCCTAAGATAGTAAAGGATGTGAGATATTTTCTTGGTCATGTTGGTTTTTATAGGAGGTTCATACAAATCTTTTCCAACATATCTAGACCACTATGTGCCCTCCTAGTTAAAGATGCCCCATTTGAGTGGACACAATCTTGTCAAGAGGCCTTTAAAATGCTGATTGGCAAGCTTACTTCAGCACCCATAATGCAGTCACCTGATTGGACTTTACCTTTTGAAATAATATGATGCTAGTGACTTTGCTGTAGGTGCTGTTCTTGGACAACGAAGGGAGGGGAAACCTTTTGTCATTTACTATGCTAGTAAAACTCTAAATAGTGCTCAAATGAATTACTCCACTACTGAAAAAGTATTGCTAGCTGTAGTATTTGCTTTGGACAAATTTTGTGCTTATTTAATTGGTTCTCCTATTTTTATCTTCACATATCATGCAGCCCTCAAGTACCTTCTTACAAAGAAGGATGCTAAGGCACGACTAATACGGTGGATCCTACTCTTACAAGAATTTGACATCACCATCAAAGACAAGAAAGGAGTAGAGAATGTAGTGGCTGACCATCTCTCGAGGCTCACATTTGAGGACACCTTTGACAAAATGCCAATCAAGGATGATTTTCCAAATGAGCATTTACTCTCTGTTACCTCTCTACCATGGTTTGCTCATATCGTGAATTATTTGGCTACCAGTGAGATACCGATGGATTGGAGCGCTCAAGACAAGAGGAAGTTCTTGAATAAGGTACATAATTTTTATTGGGATGACCCCTGTCTTTTCGAATACTACCCTGACCAAATTTTAAGGCATTGCATCCCTAATGAAGAGATTGCCAGCGTCTTAGAATTTTGTCACCCCCAAGCTTGTGGGGGCTACTTTTCAATGAAAATAGTGTGGATTTTATTGGCCCACCTTGTTTAAAGATGCAAACATCTATTGTCACTCATGTGAAAAGTGTCAGAAGTTAGGAGCTGTGTCTCGTCGAAATATGATGCCCTTAAACCCAATTCTAGCGATTGAAATTTTTTATTGTTGGGGCATTGATTTCATGGGACCATTTCCTCATTCTTTCGGATACCAATATATCATTGTGGCAATAGATTATGTGTCAAAATGGGTAGAGGTAGCAGCTTACCGAAGCAATGATAATAGAACGGTAATTAAATTTCTCAAAGAAAATGTGTTATCTTGATTTGGTACACCACGTGCTATAATTAGTGATCGAGGTACACATTTTTGCAACCGTTCTTTTGAAACTTTGATGAGAAAATATGGGCTGTTACATAAGATCTATACTGTCTATATTCCTCAGACAAGTGGACAAGTAGAACTTGCAAATAGGGAAATCATACAAATTCTAAAAAAAATGGTCAACCCGGATCGCAAGGATTGGTATTTGAGACTAGTTTATGCACTTTGGGCTTACCGTACAGCTTTCAAAATCCCCTTAGGTATGTCACCTATTGGGCCATCAAGTCTTTCAATTTTGACATAGGAGAAGCAGGTAAACTTAGGAAATTTCAGTTGACCGAGTTAGAGGAGTTGAGAAATGATGCTTACGAGAACTCTAGAATCTATAAGGCGAAGATGAAAGTGTTTGATGATAAAAATATTTTTGAGGAAAACATTCAAGCCTAATGATCGGGTGTTCTTATACAATTCTAGACTCCATAAGCATCCAGGAAAACTTCGGTCGAGGTGGACCGGCCCTTTTGTAGTGATAAATGTTTTTGCAAATGGGGTGGTGGAAATAGAGGATACTAGAGATGATCGGATTTTTAAAGTAAATGGTCAACACTTTAAAATCTTAATCGATAGGCAAGATCCGGAAGTGGAAGACATTCCGCTTATGGATCCGGTCTATTCACCTTGACCACACCACATAGGTATGTTTTTATTTTTCTTTTCTTTTGTTTATTTTGTTTAAGTTTATTTCAATTTTAATTTTTAGTTTTTTCTAGTTTGATTTAATCTAATTTTTAGTTTAAATGTTATTTTTTTATCAATTTTATTTTGTATAAACAAGTTTTTTGTTTTTAGAATCAGGTTTGGGCTGCACCTAGGCCCAGCCCAGCGTGCCTCACCCCCCAGGAAGCACACAAGCCCAGTCCATTGTGCGCCTAGGCCCAGGCCCAGCACACCAAATCCCAACACCATGGCCCAGCCTATCTTGCGCTGTAGCGCATAGAAACACACACAAGAGTGCTAGGTCTTCAAGCCGCGGCCCACATAAGTGCAAGCCACGGCGCACACTCATTCTGCACTTAATAAAAGCCAAATTTGCAACCTCCTTCTTCATTTCTACTTTGAAAACACACAACACACTCCTCTCTCTCTCATCCTCTCTCCAAACCCTCATTTACCCACTCACTATTGCTCAAAATTTCTTGATTCTAACATCATTTCTAGGAGGATTTAGCACTGATATTACAGATTTTGTTGGAAATTTCTCCAAAAAGCTTGGTTCTAAGAGGATTTTGGGTTCTTCAAGTTGGTGGGTACTCTTCCTTCTCTCCAACTTTGGGCATCAAGTAAGACCAATTTCTTCTCTTTGTTGTTATTTGTGCTATTTGGGTGGTTAATTTTGAATTAGTTCTATTGTTCTATATATTTGATTCAAATCGCCCCTAAGACTAAGAGACCAAGGGGGAAACAACCTCAATAATTTGATGAGAGAAAATTTGTTAGTTTTGAGGCTAGTGAGAGATATGTTAGGATGATGCAAACTAGAAAACCCATTCCTGAGAGAGGATTCACTATCACAGAGAGGGGAAACCCAACCTTGTTCCGAATGATTATTGATAGGAATTAGGGTACATTTGCAAGACAACCATCTCATTCCCTTACAAATGTGGTTAAAGAATTCTATGCTAATGCAGAAGAACATCGGAATGGTAAGGTGAGAGTGAGAGGAAAAACAGTTTCTTTTAGCAGCACATCTATCAATAGATTCTATGGGCTACCTAACATAGAAAACAGTGAGTGTATTGCATATGCATCTAATATTAATTATGAAGAGATTTGCAATACTCTCTGTATTCCGAGCACTATATGGAAAATGATGGGTGATACCCCTATAACCTTGCTTGGTACTTCTCTGACTGTCAATGCTCGAGCTTGGCAATATTTTGTATGTCAGAGGTTGATGCCTGCTACACACTATAGTGACCTTACTGTTGAGAGAGTTGTTCTGATTTATGCCATTTTGATGGGCATGACTATTGATGTGGGCCATATCATATTCAATTCTATCATACACACTGTGCGACAAAAGCTTGGATTGTACTTCCCTTCATTAATTACCCAATTATGCATCCAAGCCAGCATCCAGTATAGTCCTGATGAGGAGGCCCAGCAACCCAAGAAGCTCATTGATGATGGCATGCTCACTCTGATTAAAGCCTTAAGGCCGCCAGCTCCGGGAGAGAGAGCAGCGATTGCTGCCCCCCCTCCTCCCTCTAGGCATTTCACTGTTGCAGAGCGCCTTGAGCGTTTAGAGATTCATTTTGATGAAAATCAGAAACTGTTGCGTGATAGGTTTGATCGTCAAGAATGATTCTTGGCTAGGCAAGCTAATTATCAAGTGGGGCTATACTCTTCTTTTGGTCAGATATACAAATACCTTGCCTCTACCACTGGTTGTGACATGGATCACTTTCCCACTTTGCCACCATATCCGAGTTCATCTTTTCATCCAACTCCTGAGGAAGGTGAAGAGAATGAAGAAGAGTATGAAGACACAGAGGATTAGTTTTGGGTTATATCTTGTTTGTCCCCTTTTTTTTATTATTATTATCGGATAACTATACTAACATTTATTGTGTATTTCTTTTCGTTATTTTATTTTTCATACTTTATTTTCCTTTTTAGTTATTTATTTAGATTTCATGTGTTAATCTGACATATGGTGGGAATCTTCATGTTACACCGCAGTTGCTTTCTTTTTGGTTGTTTTGTTCTATGTTAATATCACAATTTCAACAAGAAGAACGGCATGCAGTTCAAAGGGTAGTGCACAATTTTCAGCTTCTGTGCACTTTTACTTACAAAGGGAGTTTCCTTTACTTTATCTTTCACATTGAGGTCAATGCAAATTTTAAGTTGGGGGTGGAGGAAACGTATTTCTTTTTTTCATTGAACTGCTTGGTGTCATTTTCCCTTTTTGTTTGTTTCTAGTATGCTTTGTGTTAAGCTTTAGAATTAATTCACATGTCAATAATATGAGCTTAATTGAGATAGTATACAACATTTAGAAGAAGTTAAATCTTGCTTCAGTTCGAGAATAATTTAAGTGTCAATCTTTATTTGGTTTGAGACTCTGGTTTGTGGTAAGATTGCTAGATTAGTCTAAAACATTTAGAGAAGTTTTATGTGTGATTGTTTTGTGAATATTTTTGTAGTCTCGACAAGCTCTAGAACTTATTTGATAACCACTTGAGGCGAATTCCTAGAATGCACATTACTTAGGATATGATGCAGACCATTTTTGGACCGTTTGAGCCTTTCCAACTTACCCTCGCTATATTCATCGCTAGTCACCTTTTTTAGCCTTGTTTTTTTTTTTATAACCGATTTACTTACCTTTATGAGCCTAAAAATATTTTATCCTTACCCTTTTTTCGAAAGAACTTAGTTATACACATTTGTTGAGAAGTACTTGAGAGGAGTAAGGATGGAAATATGAAAAAATATTACTACCATGACCCAAGTACATTAAAGGAGATAATTTGGGGGTTGTGGAAAAGAAAAGAAAAAGAAAAGAATGAAAAATGAGGTGAATGGTCTTATGCCAAAATAAAAATAAAAAAAAAGAAGTGAATTATGGCAAAGAAAGAAGAAAAGAAAAAAATTGATGATTTATTGAGAAAAATGCTCGAAAAAATGGTTGAAAGAGTTGGATGTTGAAGTAAAGTTATCCAGTGCTTAAAGTATGTTGTGTTTAAAACTAAGAGATTAAGTTCTTTTATGTGTTGAAACCTTCCCGTTCTTTCTTAACCTTTACCTTAGCCTAACGTTACAAGCTTATTAAAAACCTATTGATCCAAGGTAGTGTGATTTTTCTACAATAGTGGAGAGTGATTTGAAAAATGAGCCTATGGAGCATTGTTTTTGTGATTGATGTCACGCAAATTAAATATTTTAGAGGCCAAGACTTGTATTCACGAATGTTATGCATAAAATCATCCGGGTGTTCGGATTAATGGATTGTGGTGAGATGGATGTTAAAAGTCGATAACAATTTTAAGATTGATGTTTGGATTACTTTTGGACTTGGGTGATATCTAATGATTCTATGTGCTGTGTGTTATGTACGATTTTTGAGACAAAAAGTGAATTACTCTTGGATTAACACTAACATTGCTTTACTTTGTTTGATTCCTACCAAAGAATTCATTTCATATTGTCTTGTTTTCGCTTGAATTGCTAGCGACTAGCAATAAGCTAGTTGGGGGTTATGATGAGAGTCATAAAATGCATTGTAACAGTACTTATTTGTTAGCATTTTATGGTTGATCAAGGTATAAATTACACTTTTTATACCTTAACGACTCTAAAGTGATATTCTTGGATCATTGACTTATTTCGGTGCATTTTCAAGTACTTTGAGTTTAAAAGGGATGGAAAAGCTATCGTTGCTTGAAGCACTAAGATTTCATGCATATCGAGGTGAAGGAGTGGTTTCGGAACTGCTCCACGCCGCAGCATAAAAGGACTGAGCTGCGGCCTCCAGAAACATTCAGAGGTTGCCGCCACCAGTGTGCGCCGCGGCCTGGACCAGGCAGGGCCGCGACGCCCAGAGCATCCACAAGCACTAGTACCAGGCTGAGCCGCGGCCTGGACTAGGTAGGGCCGCGGCACCCAAAAGCTCACCTAACCAAAGACCAGACAGAGCCGCGGCGTGAGAAAGTGAGAGCGGCGGTGCGCACACGAACCCCTGTTTTCCTAATTAGGGTTTTAGTTGATTGTTTAGACCCAAAACACCCTTGGACCTTTGTATTATAAATAGATCACTTAAAGTTTGATAAAGGGATCATCATTAAGGCTGAAAAACTCAAGAAGGCTACCACACTCTCCATCAAAGTGTTCAAGCATGAACCCCATGGCCAACTAATCTCCAAGCAAGGTGAAGGGATGAATCCCTCTGTGTAGTTGTTCTTATTTTCTATTGTTGGTTCAGTTGTAGTTTAGATTTATTGTCAAAACATTGTTATGATTTACTCTTTGATTTAATCAAAAAAATTTCTCTTAATCTGGTGATTGTATCTTTCCCCTTGATATACGTCTAGTCATGCTCTTCTTATGTCAAGATTGTTGGATGTGATTGAGTCCGGTAGATTTATTTTTTAGGTTTGTCCATTACTGCGATATTTTCATTAAGATATATTTTCATTTCTTGATAAATCTATAGGATAGGTCATGTGTGCTTAAATCGAAAGTAAAGAGTAATTCATATCAATTACATTAGGGTTTACATGTGCTTGATTGAATATTTGCCGATTGCCTGCTTGGGATGTGAAACTAGCAATCGAGATAAAACACAATTGAATCAAGATTGAAATGAGGTAACGAACCTAGGGAGGATTTCTAGAACCTTGTTGTTTCTCTATTATATTTTTTAATCTATTTACACAATTTTCTCATATTACTTCACTATCAAAACATAAATTTTCTCACTTGATCTTTATCGTTCGTGTTAAGGTTTACACTTTTCGTTGTAGTTCGCTTTTTCTCATGGAATCGACACCTCAACTATACACAATAACCACGTATTAGTTTGAGTGTAATCACTCACTCTTCCTTAAATTAACCTTAAGACTAGAAAATGCCTGAAACAAAAGAAGGATACATCTTAAAATCAAAATCTGCCCTAAAGAAAATAAAGTATCGTCGGCAAATAAAGTATGAGAAACCATCACTTCCATTCCCATTCTACCCATTTTAAATCCTTCCAATAGCTCATCTTCAATGCCTTATTAAGCATATTGCTAAGAACCTTCATAGCCAAAAAGAATAACAAGGTCGATAAAGGATCCCCTTATCTAAGTCCACTTAAGGCTCGAGAGAAACTGGATGGACCGCCATTAACCAAAATAAAGAAATTCGTAGAAGATATACACTTTTTTATTCTCATGCACCAACGCACACCGAACCCCATACTTTTCATAACAAAGAGAACAAACTTCTAACACAAATGATCATAGGCTTCCATGGGTCTGCTTGCACAAGACACCCTGTCCCTACTTTTGATATGATAGTCCAAAACCTCATTAGCAATCAACAAGGAATCCAAGATTTGTCTTCCCTTGAATGCATTTGAGCTTCCCTCATTACATTACCCAACACTCTTTCTAACCTCAAAGCAAGGACTTTAGAAAGAAGTTTGTAAATGCAACCAATCAAACTGATAGGTCGAAAGTCTTTAATATTCATGGTGCCACTCTTCTTAGGGATGAGCACCATAAAGGTACTATTTAAGCTATCCAAAAACTCACCAGTCCTATGACATTCCTCAAAAAGTCTCATGACATCAAGTTTGACATAATCCTAATTAGCTTGAAGAAAATCCATTAGGAACCTTTTGAACCCGGTGCTTTAACCCCCTCACAAGAATGAAGAGCAAATGCCAACTCTTCATCAAGAAATGGGCCTTCCAACCAAGAAGCTGACTTGTCACCAATAACATCAAAATGCATATCTTCTAGTAGAGGCCTATAACTACACGACTTTTGATAGAGAGATTTATAAAACCCACAAATCATCTCTTTCATCAGCTTCAGCTCTTCAAAAGTATTCCCATCAGTCTGAGTTTCGCACATATAACTCACTCGCCTAAGAGAATTTGCCATCCTAAGAAAAAATCTCATATTTCGATCTCCTTCTTAAAGCCAAAGAATTCTTTATTTTTTCCTCCAAGATACTCCTCCATTGAAATAACATTAGCTAGTTCCTGCTTGAGAATAAATCTGAGCTCATTTTCCTCTTGGGTTAGCTTGTCACCCTCCTCTTTATCATCAAGAAAATTAATCTCTTCAACCAAAGAATCCTTTTGCATTCCTACATCTCTAAATTGCTCCTTATTCCATTGAATAAGCTTTTTTAAGAGCTCTAAGCTTTGAGGCAAGCAAAAAACTAGTATACCCCTCCACTTCCATCCTCCCCCACTACCTTTTTACTAACTCTTTAAATCCATCCACCCTAACCCACATGTTCTTGAAATGAAAAAGAATGGCTTAAACTACCAACCTCTAGAACAATAGGACGATGATTCAAAGTTGGGCTAGGAAAGCCTTTGCATCGCATTAGGAAATATCTCATCCCACCTTCCAAACACCAAAAAGCAATCCAACTTTAATAGATAAGGGCTCTCCCATAAACTCAACCAAGTGAACCTACCACTAGATAACTGTAAATCAATAAGCCCAACAACACTGAAGAAATCCAAAAATTCCCTCATAAAAGCAGACTCCAGGTATCCTCCTATTTTCTCATGAGGGTAAGGATCACATTGAAATCCCCACCCACCATCTAAGGTAAGTCCCACTTCTGCCCAATCTCCACAAGCTCCCTTCACAAACCAAGCCTCTCTCCACCCTCTCCTAGGCCATACACATCGATAAAAAGCCATTCTTTCCTAGTAGCCACCAAAGAAAAAATGCATAACACCCAAAAAGAACCCACCTCCGCATCCACCATCTTTAATTGACTTTTTTTTCTTGAAATTTATGTTTATGGCTACTTTTAAATAGCTGAAGCAAGTGATTTAATTTTATAACAAGTTAGAGTTGTAATGTTATGATCTATATAGATTTGTGATCACATTACATTTCAATTGGCATATTGAAATAGCCTTATTAGTTTTTATTCCTATGATGGAAAGCTGGTTCATAGAGTGGTTGCATGGATTTTCATTATAAGCCTTTGCAATTATCATCAGTCTAGTCATCATCATTAAATTTACCTTTTGTTATGAAAGTTTAATTATTGAATTTGATGAGTTATAGTTACATTCTCGTATAATATCACGTTTTATAACGAAAAATGTTACTATAATGTAATTTTGTACATTTGGCAAATGATTTGCTGAAGAATGCTACTACTAGAATGTGATATTTGGGTTGGTTCATGAGAAAAAAAGTATATGCTTAAGTGTAGCTTGAGCTCGGTTTGAATTTAAAAACCGATCTCGAATTTAGCTCATGGACATTCATGGAGGTTCGGGCCCCTTTTTGCTCAATTTCACGTAGGCAATAAACTTACTTAAGCTTGAACTCGAGTCTAGCCATGCTTGAAGTATCCACTAATTCTAACCCCCAAATAGCTAAATCAATCTTTAACATCAAACCAATGAATCCATTAAACTATCACCGATGAATAATCAAAGGAACTCAGAAATAAAAAATGCAAAATCAGATCAAGAAAGAAGGCAAACAATGAAGACAACAAAAACAAGAATCATTAAACCTTTAACCAGATGCAATAAAGAATTAACATGGTGAATTTGAAGGTCAATAGAATTGTTACAAACTGGATATTCAAGAGGTTAATAGATGTTGGTGGTGCTAAGAGAATTACGGAAAACACAGCACTGTTGTTATTTTTATGAAGCTTTAGAATCATAGGACTGCTGGTGATGGTGATGGATCTCATCATCATCAATTACATATAAGGGAGTGCATTTGAAGTTGTCCAATTCCATTCACATAACAAAAAACACATGCTAAAAGAGGAATTTGTCAAATTTGTGGGTTAGATGGATATATGATTATCTTTTTGGTTTTTAATGAGAGATCAAAAATTGATTACTCTGATATGAGTGTACTCAATTAATAGATATGGTTATTTTTCCTCTAATTATGACAGAGTAGTGAATTTTTATTGAGAGAAACAAAATAAAGATTAATTGAATATTTGAGTGTTCTTGTTCAATGGATATGGTTGTTTTCTGTCTAATTACGAGTGATTAGTGAGGTTTTTTATGAATTAAATAAAAGAAAGGGAATCAGAAAAATGAAGACATTTTGTGACAAAAAATTAAGAAATTTGCAGCAGTGACATGAAGGGGCAACGCAGATGTAAAGAGAGGATATCTGGGAAGAAAAAAACCTAGGAGCAACCTTATTTATTTTCCATATTCAAAAAATGATGTATACATATACATGTGTGAATATATATATATATATACATGAGAGCCACACATATATAGTGCACAACACACATCACTAGACGATGGGATTTTGGGGTCTCACAGGCCAAGCACAACACTGCCACTGTTCTCATTGTTACACTCATTTGCTGGATCGAGGGGACTCGGGCATAAGGATACACAGTCTGTCCTTATGTTGTGCCATACTTTTGGTTTGTGCAAGCTTTGATACCATTTTATCACACTTTAAAATGATATTCAATTGAGTACCATGAAGATCATACATATATAGCACAACACACATCATTAGACAATTTGGGATCTTGGGGCTCACAGGCCGCCATACCATTGCCACCATCTTTGGTAATGAGGGTAATTAGGCACGGGATGCACAGTCTATGCTACGCGGCTCCAAATTTCCAATTGGTTCAGGTTTGATACCATTTTGGGACATTCCTACTCCGTGACTCAAAAAAAATATATATACTTTTTCAAGTTGGCTCACGAGTCAAAAAAGCCGAGCTTCTTAATGTTTGAGAGCAGATTGTTTAGCCAATTGAGCCTAGTTAGGTCTGGCTTGTGGCTTGTATTGGGCGAGCCGATTGCCAGCCTGAATTGAATATATCAATATGAATAAGTTGCACTTTCAAATTCCTATGTGTCAATACACACAATTCTTGTAAGTAATCACACTCTCTTGAGTTATGTTATATGGACAATCCAAAATATGGGAACTTTTGATGTTGAACATGAAACAGATCGCAACACAAGGCAAACTGATATGGGTCGTATGTTTCATGTGCATGCTGTTTAGGATACGTATCTAGCTGGCATGTCTGTTAAAGGAAATAAGTAACACATCTATTTCATTTCCAATTTCCCCACTTCATAATTTTTTTTTTATTTGTTTTTTACTTGCATGATGATAGAAATTAGACAACATTGTAATGACAGATTTAGTCATCGTGGTTTATAATGTCAGATTTAGTCAAACCATTGTAAATATAGAATGAAATTATGATAGGTAAATGCCAGCAATAATAAGCATGAATACTGTAAATATAGAAAGTAACTGATAGGCAAGAAAGCTGTAAAAATATAAAGTAACTGCCCAGAAATTAAGGCCAAGATTGTTGCTAATTCAAATTATATAATGGAAATGGAACCTCAAATGGAAGGAGGTTAATTCATTCCAAAATCTCTAGAGTTTACATGGTATCAAAACTTAAGAATTTAGGGATTCATTTTTTTTTTTATTTTGGTGAACCTCTATCTTGGTGTGTGACTTCTCTGTGCAGAAGTCCATTTTGGTTCTTTTCTTTTCTTCGTAAGAAGTCTTCCAGATTCTGTTTTTTTCTTGTACTGGCTCCCACAAGAGGAGGTTCTGCAGATTGGTTTCTACCGTGTAGTGTCTTTCTCTACTCATCTTTTCTGGCAAGATTTCAACAAGAGGCTTTATCCTTAAGAAAATTTTAGTCCTTGTTATTTTGTTACAAAATTTGTTTTTTTCTTCAATCTAATCTTCATGTTTGGGGAAAAGACTGCCGATCTATCTGTTCGACTTGATGGTAAAAACAACTTTTTTATGGGAGTTTAATCTTCGCTGCTTCATTCAAGGCAATGAGTTATGGGGTTATGTCGATGAATCTGAAAAGCAACCTAATTCTTCTAAAGATGTTGAACTTAAAACATGGAGCAAAAACAATGCAAAAGTTATGAGCTGGATTGTAGGCTCAGTTGCTCCACACACCAGTCCGAATCTAAGGGCCTATCAGACAGCTGTTGGAATGTGGAAATATCATCAAAAACTTATCATAAAGAGATTGATGCTAAAAATTTCAATTGAATATTAAAATTGGTGAATGTTCATAGAGAGCATCCAGGAATATTATTATGCATTTATGAATCTATGGTTGGAATATAATTCTCTTATTTATGCTAATGTTCTTGATGTTATGCTTTCTGTTGTTCAAGAACTACAAGAAATGAACATGAGAGATTAGTTCTTGATGAAACTCGTAAGTGAATATGAACTTTTGCGTTCCAATCTAATGAATCGTGTTCCGTTTCCATCTCTTGATGACTGTTTCTCTGATCTGATTCATGAAAAACATCGAAGGCATTCTCAAATAATCCTTGATTAATAGCATCCTCCAAAAGGGGCGATAGAGGTAGCTTTTGCAGCCAAAGAAAATTTAGCTAATGACACTCCTTATTCTCTAGTGTTTAACAAACAACCTGACTATACTTTATTGCATGCTTCTGGATGTATTTGTTTTGTTCATCTTCCTCTAAATGAGCGTTCCAAACTCACTACTCAATCAGCTCGTTGTGTTTTCCTTGGTTATACTACTGGTCAAAAAGGGTTTTGGTGTTATGATCCTTGTATCAAACAAATTTGAATCTCTTGTAATGTGTTTTTCTTGGAAAATTTGTTCTTTTTATCCAAACTCATCTTCATCACAAGTTGTTTCTTCAATTTACCTTTGTTTACTGCCTATCCAGACTCATCTCCTCCAGATTGCTACAATTCAGGTGTTGTCTACAAGAAAAAGGAAAAACCACATCTTAATGCTATTTCACCTCCTCTTGACATCTCAACAGACTTGGTTTCTGACCAACCAACAGCACCCTCATCTGATCATATGTCCACCGAGGTGCCACCACTTCAGCGGTCTTCTAGGATATCACGACCTCCTAATTGGTATTGTGACTCTACCTCTTTCTTTACATCATTATCATCTATATTTGTTCCTACATCTTATAAACAAGCTGCTGGACAAGAATGTTGGCAACAAGAAATGTAGGAGGAATTGAATGTCTTGGTAGAAAATAATACTTGGGATATTGTTCAATATCCTTCTAGAATTACTCCTATTGGCTGTAAATGGGTCTACACAGTAAAGTTAAAGCCTGATGGATCACTAGAACGGTATAATGCCAGTCTTGTCGCATTAGGTAATTAGCAAGAATATGGCATTGACTATCATGAGACTTTTGCTCCGATTGCCAAAATACTTGGCTTTCGTCTCATGGTTGCTCTTACTGCTTCCTAGTCTTGGCCTATCTATTAGATGGATGTCAAGAATTCATTTCTTCACCACAATCTCCATGAAACCTTATATATGAAACCTCCTTTTGGGTTACCAATCACATCTTCTACAGGTGTTTGTCGTCCAAAAATATCTTTTTATAGTTTGAAACAGGCTCCTCATGATTGGTTTGCAAAATTTCGAAAGACAATTCTGGACAATGGTTTTCAGCAAAGCCAATACAATCTGTCATTATTCTTACCACATACTTCTCATGGTGTTGCTATTATTCTTGTTTATGATGATGACATTTTACTTACATGTAGTGATAATGTTGAAGCTCATCGGTTATAGAAAGCCTTGAAGCAATCTTTTCATATGAAAGACCTTAGCAACCTTACATACTTCCTTGGATTGGAAGTGCATCCCTCAGATAAAGGTATTTTCCTCAATCAACATAAGTACTTACAAGATCTAGTTGCTATGGATGGTGTATCGAAATCTGAGCATGCTAATACACCTATGGCCAACTTGAAACTCCGAAAAAATGAGGGAGCTTTTCTTAAAGACCCTACTCGCTATCGGCAATTAGTAAGGAATTTTATATACCTTACTATCACACGACCTGACATCTCTGATGCCATTAATTTGGTCAGTTAGTTCATGACAAGACCCAGACATCTTCATCTTGCTGCGGTTGGGCGGATTATTCGCTATCTGAATAGGGCAGCTGATCGAAAACTTTTTTTTACTAAAGATTCACCTTTGGTCTTAACAACATATGACGATGCTAATTGGAATGGATGTTCTGATACTCATCGATCTACTACAGGTGGTGTGTCTTCCTAGGTGACTCTTTAATCTATTGGAAATGCAAAAAATAGGAACATGTCTCAAAATCTTCTACTGAAGCTGAATACCGAACCATGTCTGTAGCATGCTCTAAAATTTCTTGGATTCATGGACTTCTGACGGAGCTCGGCTATTCTCAAAAGAGTCGTACCCCACTCCATGATGACAATATGGGTCCTATTCATATTGCAGAGAATCCAGTTTAGCATGAACATATGAAGCACATTGAAGTGGAATGTCACTATATTCGAGATGCTTATGATCGAATTGTGATTTCTCTTCTATATATGTCCTCAAATCTTCAACTGGCTGATATATTCACCAAGGCTCTCCCTGAGGACAATCATAACTTTCTTGTAAACAAATTGATGCTTGGTAACTCACCCGCATCAATTTGAGGGGGAGTGACAGATTTAGTCAAACCATTTTAAATATAGAATGTAATTATGATAGGTAAATGCCAACAGTAATAGGTATGAATGTTATAAATATGGATAGTAACTGATAGGCATTAATGGTGTAAATATAGAAAGTAACTGCCAAGAAATTAAGGGCGTGACTGTTACAAATTCAAATTATATAATGGCAATGGAACCTCATATAGAAGAAGGTTAATTCATTCCAAAATCTCTAGAGTTTACATAGTTTGATATCAAATTCTTCTATAACATTTGTAGAATAATGGATTAGAAGGCATCTAGTCGGATAGTTGCAGCTAACTTTAGTGCACCAGCCTGCTTTACCTTCTAGATTAGTTGAGACAAAGGTTTCTGATACCATAAGGATTGACTTCATGTTTATTGGACTTAAAAACCCATGAACTGACCCCTTTTCTTGGTCAATTATTTTTACATCACTGCTACGTATAGACTTGGTCACAAAATGGTCACAACTGGATCAATCTGTTTGTTTTGTCTAAACCAAGAGATGACTCTATTGTCCGATTATTGTAACTAAGTTCAGAGTGCATTAGTATTAGAGAATAATTAGAAGTGCTAAAATCATGAAAAGAGGAGTGACCTGAAAAAAATACAGACAAAAAGAAGGTTTTATGTGGTTTAATATATTAACTGGTATAATGCATATCAAGGGTATATATGTCTTAATACATATATTATCTTATATAAAAGGGTATATATGTCTTAATTGTTAGTAAATATTGTTGGAAATGTTGGAGGGCCCTTTATAAAATAAGAGCCACATATAATATGTAGCTTATGAAACAAATTCCTTATAATGGTTATTTTGTATTTGTATTTGTGTCATTTGTTATGCTCATCTGATCATGATCTTTTTGTCCCTTAATAATTGTACTTGTAATTAATGTTAGGTCATTCGGACTGGAAAGAAACTCCGCATGAAAAGGGCTCATTCACCTTTGGATGAGGAAAGCGACAATGCAGAGCTTTCATGCATGCAACGTGGTAACATATATTGCTTATGCAACGGGGTCATGTTCTCGAATTAGTGCATCATTGATGCATTACATTTGCTTTCCCATCCACTAATCTTGAATCGCTCTTTTTTATTGTTATTGATTATAATGTTACAGTCCAGAAGTTGGGTTGTGATGTCATTATTTTTTATGATTCCTACCATTGTACTTCAGATTATATTAAACAAATTTCATCTTTATGATGCGTACAGATCAGTGAAGATTTCTAACTATATTTCGTCTTGAGAAGATTTTTATGTATCATGCATTTAACTTGTGACCTTTTCTTATTCACCGTTAATTTGACTAGTTCAGTTTCAACCATCAGGTACTGATACTGGTGGATTCTGCTGCGACCGGAACGCTGTCCATCTACAATGTCAATCGTGTGACGAATGATGCCTTCCAGAACTGATATTAGTGTACCACAACACTGAGTGTTGGCATATTTGTGTTGCTGCTTGCTTGCTTTGCTTTGCTTTTGTGCTGTGATAATCTCTTGTGACCAGGCTGAGATATTGCTTGCTTGTACCTCTCAATTCAAATAACTTTTAGTTCTTTCTATCAGTGTCTGATTGAATGAAAATATTAGACATCGGTCTTGTCATGGTATAAGTGGAATAAATAGTTTGAAGTTCAAATCTAAATACAAACTTAAGTTTCTTTTGTTGAGCTCTTGCTTTACTCAGGCATGTTGGAAGACTGTATCCATAATTTTTTGGTTTATAACTGCCAGGTATATAGAACGCAGCTTTTCCAAATACAGACAATTTCTGATTCTATTCTCTCTTGCAGGTTAGGGATGTGAGAGGGCATTCTGTGGTGCTTATTGGCATTCTCAAAGGGTTAACCGCAGTGATTTACACCCTGTGTGCAGTCATGAGACTTTCAAACCAGTAGGTGCTGCTATTTTGTTTAGATTTCTTTTTTTATTGTATAACTTTTGCTATCAAATTCTATTCTTGGTTATATTATCTGATTTTATCTTCAAACAAAATCAATGGTATTTGGTGAGCGAAACGCTTCCTCTTGAGCGTTGTTTGTTCTTTATACCTCTCCTTATCCTTACCACTTTGTCATAAATCATTTGCTGGTACCATTAGATATGTTCTCTTTCATATTTTCTGCATTACAAAATCAATAATCATTCACATTGGCAACATGTTTTCTGCATTACAATTTTTTTAATTATGATCTTAAATTCATTATGCTGGTACCATTAGATATGTTCTCTTTCATATTTATATAAGATTGCTTATTGTCTGATGTCATAGTTAGTGTGGTGGTTTCCATTTATTAGTTGTAGCAAATATTTTTAACTATTATTGGTATTTTGATTACCGTGGTTCTGTTTACATTACTATAGCTTCTATCACCGGATGTGTCACAGAGGGAAGATTGTTGGTATGGGCATGCATGTCAAACGCAGCACCATGACGAAGAACATGCACGTAAAATAAATCATGTAATAAGTTAGTTTATTTTTCTATTCTCTTTTCTTTCAATTTTCAAAAAATCATATGTATTCCGCTTTAAATTTTAGATTACCAAAAAAAGTTTATGTTTCGACATAATAAGTTAACATTAGTAATGACTTAATATAATTTTTTATTTTAATATATTTAATTAATTATAGTATGACTATAGTGCAAATGAAAATTATATATAAAAATAATATAAATATAAAGAATATGATAAGTTAATAAATTAATAAAAGATAAAATTAATTTTTTCTTTAGCATATATGATGACTAAGATTGACGTACATGATCTATATAAATATATTAACACGAACACAAATTTTTTCGTCTTGAAAATTCGAACCACCAAATCAATATTATTATTGTGCATCAACAAGATAGATCAATAGATGTTATCAAAACCTTAAAAAATTCAAAGTGTTTTTTGTATTGTGAATTTGTAGTTGATTAGTTGATAAAAAATAAATTATTTATTATAATATAATTTATTTTATTTGATAATTAGTTGTTAATTAACTATCAGCTTACTATGTCAGTTTAATAAGCAAATTATTTTATTTTAATTTTTTAAAAATATTTTTCGTTTTGATTAGGTTCGTATCGAATCTAGATTGTTTAAAGTCTTGAGTATTTTGAATTCAAATTGAATCGAGTTTAATCATTTTAAATTTGAATAATTTCAAATTTTGAATAATTCAAAAGCAAATTAAATTGTATCGGGATTGAATCAAATTATTTTAATACTTTTTTTGTTTTAGGCTCGAATTTAGATAGATGGGCTCCTCTCGTCATGGTCGTTGATTGAAAACTTAAAATACATATTAGTCTGTCATTATTTTAATTACATGATGTGATCCTGTTTATGGAATAGGGGTGGGCACTTGTGATGGGAATTATTGACTACTGGATTAAAGCATATGATTTGATTAACATAATAATTAATCAACATTTTTTTATTTGATATGATTTAGTGGTAAAAAAATTAAAATTGAGTGTTTCAAGCCATAAAATTTTATATTTGATTCTTATCGGCATGTGAATTATTTTTTTAATTTATTTCATTTTAAATAGATAATGTAATAATATATTGGAAGTATATATTTATATGATAAAATTGTAAATTGTTATTACGATCACATTATTTGAATAACATCGTTTTTTTTAAAAAAAATTAGTATTTATTATCAATCGGATTGCGTACGAGAGTTTAAGCCACGAAACAAAGTAACATTGACATCCATGTGTAGCTTCTACCTATATGTTTGAATTATATTTATATTTTATACTAGTAGTAAAAAGCAATAGGCTTTGGTCAACCTATTTGGTAGTAGTTATTATTTATATATGCATTATTGAGTCATCTCCATTTTCTAAAGGGTGCTGCAATCAAGAAACATGTTTCCTGGAAGAATAAATAAATTATTTCATAATAAAGCCAAGTTTGTCTTCCTCAACTTTTTTTATCATTTATTATTTTAGCGGGTATCATTCCTAACTTATATATGGTTAAGCCACCTAAAATAATTGACAGTCTTACGAAGTTTCAGTAGAGAATTCTTACTTTCTGATGACCATTAAAAATATGATAAATGAATAATGAAGAAAATCTTAGCTAGAAGACGTAACTAACTAGCCAACTTTCACCAACCAAGAATGGTTGGCTAGCTATTTTCAATTGAATCAACGAATGAAGGCATTTGTTGGAAATTTTTTCAAATCACGCAAACCACAACACATTGTCAATTTAATGAAAAGAAATAAATAAAAAATAAAAATAATAAGAATAAACATACAAGATTTACATGGTTTAGTACAATCTCACCTGCTAATAAACTCGTTTTTTACTATAAGAGATATAAGAAAAATACAAATTATATTTTTATCCTAAAAACTCAATCTTGTGAATCATTGTACACCATCACTCAACCCAAAGAATACTCTCACCTGTGTTTATCTCTCATACTCTCAATACTAACTCATTGAGAATATGAGCCAACACACCACAAGCACATAACCCCTTGAAGAAGACTATCCCTGGCTTTCCCTTTCACCTGGTTGTTCCTGTAAATGAATATACTCCTAATGTAAATAATATTAGGAAATTCTAGTCTATTATAAATAAGAAACCTAAGTCCTATTAGGACACTCTTTTGTAAACGCCCTATAAATATGAATTTCTACTATTGCAACATTAAGTAGTCAGGAAACACAAAACCCTAATTGCTCTATTAGTTTCTTCATGGTATCAGAGCAATAAAAAGATCTTAAACCCTAAAAAACTACTCTCTCTCTTTAAACCCTAAGAACCATCGAAACCACTGTCGTCAACAGTAGCACTGTCCTTCCAATAGTGATAGCAACTCACGCCGATGTCAACATGACTCTACTTCCTCCTAGTCTCAACGTCACGCATGACATCACCATCATGACATCACCTTCCACCCACCAACACTGCTTCACAACATCCCCTCCCTCCTAGCAAGTTCACACCTCAGCACACACCAATGTGCTCACACTCCCTGGCCCACCCTTTGACACATCACCAAACCCCCATTATATCTCTTCCCACTCCGGCCCACACTATGAGTCAACAAAACCAGTTTTCATCCCTCTTCAAGTCGGCCCCCACATCACCCCAAACGCATTAATAAACCCCGACCCCACCCTCCCTTTGCCTTTTCCCCACATACCCTCTGTTCTTTCATATCAAACCACAAACCCCACTATACAGCCTTTAAATTATAATAATAATTTTCCTACCACACACCATGTTGTATCACATACTCCCCAACAGATTGTACCCTCACCTACTTCTTTTCCTAATCTTCCACTTTTCTCTTCTCCTAGCATTACACACTTAGTTAGTATTAAACTTGATAATAATAATTACATTCTCTGGCATTCCCAATTTCTCCCAGTCCTTATAAGCTACGACTTACTCGGTTATGTTGATAATACCTTCTCCTGTTCCCCACAACATTATTTCTCTAGTACATGCACCACCACTCGTAACCCTGCTTTTCAAAATTGGCTCCGTATGGACCAGTGCCTTTGCTCATGGATTAATTCTACCCTTATTATTGACATCTTACAAGACATCCATGATCTGTGTACCTCTCAAGATGTATGGCTGGTATTAGAACATCAGTATTTTAATCAGTCTAATGCAAATGAGTTTGACCTCCGTCTGAAGCTCCACAAACATACTAAAGATGGAAAGTTTATGGAACAGTATCTTCGAGACCTCAAAGCCATAGTCGATGCTCTTGCTGCCATCAATTCACCACTTTCCACCAAAGACCTCATCTGCTATGCATTAGCCGGTCTACCTTCCAAGTATGAAAGCTTCATCACTACGGTCACCAACACCAACATCACTCTTACTTTTGACAGTTTGCGTACCAAGCTGCTCCTCCAAGAACAACGCCTCAAGCATCTTCAGATCTCCTATCAGTTTTCTAACCTTTCCACAGCCCTTACTACCACCACCACCTCTGGAGCTTCTCGTGGTTATGGCAAGGGTTTCTCAGGCTATCGTGGTCGTGGTCGTGGTTGCAATTATGGTCGTGATGACTTTTATAATATGGTTCAGGTACTGATCAGTCCTCTCACTTTTCTCCTATATTTAATCGATCTACTAGTATTTCTTCTTATAGTCGTGAAGATTTCTTGGGATTGCATCCTCCACACCATATCAAATTTGTCATACCACAGGTCATTTTGCCTTAGCCTATCCTCACCCATTCAATCATATTGTTGTCTCTCATGACTTACCAAAATCATTTGTTACAATGTCCCTTGGTGAGTCTAATGTCGCTCAGTGGTACCCTGATACGGCCGCCTCCGCCACATGACTCCTCAGTCAGGTATACTTACTAACCTTACACCTTATTTTGGAAAAACTAAAATTTTGGTTGGTAATGGAAAATTGGTTGATATTAATGATGTTGATTCTACTTTCTTACGCACCTCCACTAAACCTCTTCATCTGAACAATGTCTTACATGTTCCCCAATTATCTCACAATTTACTTTCTGCTAAACGTTTATATTCAGATAACAATTGTTCTGCTAACTTTGATATCTCTCATGTTGTTATCAAGGACAAGAACACAAGGAGAACTCTTCTCAAATCATCTAGTGATGGTGCTCTCTAACCCCCTTCCACCAGATTCGATCACTCTCTCTACTCTAGCACTGGTCTCTCATCAAGTCTCTGGTGATATTTGGCATCGTAGCCTTAGTCATTTAGGTCCCCGTGTATTTTCTCTTTTACAAACTCGTAAGTATTTTTCTTTGTCTTCTAAATATTTTGGTCTTTGTACAGAATGTAGGAAAGTCTAAATATTTATCTTTTGATTATGTTGAGCATTATACTGCACAACCTTTAGCTTTAATACACTTTGATGTTTGGCAATCTCCTATTTTATCAAATTTGGGTAATCGATATTATTTTATTTTTGTGAATAATTTCTCTCATTATTTGTGGATTTTTCTTATGCGCAAAAAATCTAAAGTTTTTCACAACTTTTGTAACTTTAAAGCTCTTACTGAAAATCAGTTTTCTACTAAAATAAAAATAAAAAAATTCAAAGTAATGGTGGTAAAGAATTTGAACAAACACCTTTCAAACAATTTTTTCTCAACATGATATTGCTTTTCGAATGTCTTGCCTAGATTTAACAAATCACGCACGGGTTCCTATTACGAATCTTAGATCCTAGTGTGCTCGGACTTGGTAAGTGAGAAAGTATGGATTTAATTGGGGAGTAGAAGAAATTGCAAGACCCTTTTGTTCAATCCATTAAATTCACTTTGGATTTAAATCAATTGGACTTTATTTGATTCAACTGATCCAAGACCAAAGTCTTTATTTAAATTTTGACCCAATATAAAACCCACTAAAGCCCTTTGATCTTTCCTAAGCCCAACACTTTTGACCCAAATTTCAAACCCAAGAAAACTTCTAATTTTTAAGGGTGAACTTACAATTTCACCCTCCACTTGTCACTCCTTGATCGGTTCACTTTTCTCAAAGTAAAAGTTATTTTTTATAACCAAAAAGATATCTCTCTCCTCTCCCTATGTGACTGGCCATAATGAGGAGTTTTCACCCTTTTTTTTTTGCTTTTTGAACTCACATCTCTCTTTTAGAGTCTCTCATCTTCTTTTTTACCAAATGCTACCTTTTTTCCACACAAAATAAGACTTTTTCACTTAAAAAGCAACAAAAATGCACTTATAAAGTAGTTGATTTTTAAGAGTGAACTTCCAATTTCACCCTCCACTTGGCACTCCTTGATTGGTTCACTTTTCTTAAAGTAAAAGTTACCTTTTTATAACTAAAAAGATGTCTCTCTCCTCTCCCTATGTGGCTAGCCATAATGAGGAGTTTTCACTCTTTCTTTTTACTTTTTGAACTAACATCTCCCTCCTAGATTCCCTCATCTTTTTTTTTTTACTAGATGCTACCTTTTTTCCACACAAAATAAGTCATTTTCACCTAAAAAGTAACAACAATGCACTTATAAAGTAGCTGATTTTTCTCCCTCTTTGGAAAGCGATGTGTACCAAAAAGGAGAAGTTTCTCTTCTTCTTATTTTGTTTAGTTAATTATAAATTACCTTATTAATTTTCCACCATTTCCTAAATGTTAAATAACACATTTTTCTACCCAAAAAAATCATATTTTATACCCCAAAAACAGCACCTAAAAACAGCAGTTTTTTTTTAGAATGTGAAGCATTTTTCTCCTTTCTTTTTCTTTGTAATTGCATTCTTTTTCTCCTAAGCTTTTCCGCTTTATTATATATCAAAAACTAAAGAAAATTTTGTCTTTTCCACCTCCTTTGGTCATCCAAAGCAAAAAGAGTTTCTCCTCACTTTTTTTGCTTTTGCTTTGTTTTGCTTTATTGAAAACACTCCAAAATGTCCTTTCTTGTTCACCTTTTTGCAAACCTTCCTCTTCACTTTTTTTCACCTCAAAGAAACCAATCCCTCTTTTCCATGTCCAGCCACCTAAAAGTCTTTTCCCTCTCACTTTTCACTTGGTTTACCACACCTCACTTCTCTAGCCTCACCTTCATACCCCAAAAGTGAAACACCTTTTTCATCTCAAAAGTTGAAACTATTTTTCTCCTTCCCTATATGACCAGCCATGCACCTTATTTTCACCCATTATTTTCCTTTTGTTTTAATCTCTTGGCCAGCCCCTACTACTCCTATAAATACCCCCTTTTGATAACACAAAAAAAAAAAAAAAAAAAACCAACACAACATTAAGACAAAATAATGCAAAAAAGAGAGAAAGAAAGAAGTGAGAAAATAGAGAAGAATATGAAGATAAAAGAGAGAAATAAAAAAAATAGAGGAGCGTGTTCAAAAAAGGTGAGAAAAGAGTAAAGACTGAAATACAAAAGAAGAACTAGTTAGAGTTCTTCATCATTTTCGGTCACCCTTTTATTTTTTTGGTCTTCTAATCTTCATTCAATTCATTCTTCCAACTTCATTAAGTCCACAAGAGCATAAGGATCTCCGAGGATAATCCCCGCATGTGGAGATTTTCCTTAGCCAAAGAAAGTTGGTTATGTTTATACTTTTTGCAAAATAAATTGCTAGCATGATTCATATGTTTAAACCACCTTGAAAATAGAATAAATTAATTTAGTTCACTTAGTAAGTTTCATATTAAGATACTTACTAGCTTTTAAGCATTTTGTCTTTCACTATTTATATGTCTTTCTTTAGTTAGCTACTAGTCATATGTAGTCTCTTCCTTAAATGCAATGTTAAGTTAACAGCAGTTTTAAAGTCCTTTCCTTTAGTTTAGTACCTTAAGATATTTTATGTTCTTTAAGTTGGATGTTTTATTTTAAGTTGTCATTAATTACATGTGAACTTTAATTCTTTAAGAAGAATTTTGGGCCCCCTTGGTCCTTGTTAATTTTGGGCCCCCTTTGGCCCATTAAAAATGTTAATAGTTACAAATTTTGAATCTCGTCTTTAAGGTAGTTTAGTTTAAATCTATTTAGCTTAATTCTTATTGTTTTAAACTCGTCTAGTTTAAAGTAGCTTAGCTTAATTCATTCAATTTAGTCCTCAAGTTTAATTCATCTAGTTTAACTTACTTAATTAATCCACCTAGTTTAAATGCATGCACTTTAATTTACTTCTCGTCTATACTTTGTAAGTAATTATAATATTTTTTTTCATAGTCAAAGCAATTTATTTCCTTTATATACTTACTTTTACCGCATTAATTTAAAGTTAATATTTGATGTTGCTTTGTTTGAATAAAAATTGCAAAATGTATGCTTGGTTTTATTAGTAGTGTATGATAATAATACTTGAATTAAAATTTCAATTAATTCCCTTGAAACACAAAGAGCTAGACTTTGGTCTAAGTAAGAGAGAGCTTTAAATCCTCACTCTTTTGCACCTAAATCTCATGAGCTTTGAAATTTCTCACGTAAACCGATGACAAAGGATTTGACCCCCTTCAAGGTCAAATGGCAGCTCCTTACCCATCATAATTGCTTTGTGCTTAGATGACAAAATGGCTCCTCATCTAATACATTAAAATCGTATCCATCATGAGAGCCTTCTTACTACTTATAAAGGGCTTATATTAGACTTGGTAGGTTCCACTTGTTTCAAAATAGAGTATTTTTTCCCCTTAGTTAAGGTAGTTTGAAATCATTAAGAAGCCCATCAAAAGAAACTAACGTTGATTAGGCCCTAACCCAAGAAATCTAAAATGAAAGTGACTGAGGGCCCAAGGATCCAGTGGAACTATCCATGTAAGGGGCAATATTTATCTTTCATTTGGGCTTCTTAGGTTTAGCCTAAATCATCATTAGGGTCTAACCCCCTTAGGAAGCTTGTTGATGTCAAATCCACCATGTTTAACCATGAGAAAACCAAGAAAATTTGATTGTAATTTAATTAGAGGAAATTTTTCTTTATTTTTTTGTCTCCACCTAATTGGGCTAATTGAGAACTTATCCACAGTGGATTTTAATTCATTCAGCGGGCCTTTGGATATAAAACTGAAACCCATTGATAAAGTTAAAGTAATTCTACAGATAAGCGAGCATGGCAAAAAAAAAAAGAAGATTCATAGAATGAAGAACTTAAAAAATGTATGGTCTTTTTTTCCAAGAAGAGTCATAGGTCCGGGACGGGGGGCAATCCTTCCTCATTTTGGTACTGATCCTCTAGTGGAAGGCTCAAGAAAAGGTCTTCTATGAGTCTAGTCTCACCTTCAATGGAAAAACTTACTGATGACTCAGCTCCCTTGCCTAATTATGCCTCAACAAACTTCCTTAGCATGATCAAAGAATTACTCACTACGCCTGACCCGTCCATCCTAAACACAACCCCTGACCCCTCCACCCTAAACACAACCCCTGACCCCTTCACCTAAAACATAACACCTGGCCCTGGGGAATACTGTCTTTGTCACATTTTCAAATGCATTTCCCATGTCAATGAAAAGATGTCTGAATTTGATTGTTCTATGTTTTCAATATGTGATAAGAAATCCTTTTCAATGAACTTTATTTGGAAAACAAAAAAATGAAACAAATGAACTCCGACTGTTAATCTGGGTACTAAATCTATTCCATTTTAATAAAAACAAAACATTTCATGGTATATATGCATTTTATACCTAAACATTTTAGCACAATGAAGCATTTGGAAGTTCACTTGTAATCCTGAACCTATAAAATATTTGGTTTAGAAAGGCTAAGCGGTTGGATTTGAGACGACGAGAGGCCATCATTTTATTTTTTCCCATTCATCAAGATTTTTCTATCATTATGATTTCTTTCAAAACAACCCTCGCCAAGGATTTCTTTCACACCACCTAATCAAGGCTCTACACGTGGCAGCCTCTAGGGACCCCAATGAATTTAGTCCCAAGCGGATTCAACCCGAACAGATTCCCTCACCGTGGTTTTCTTACTTAGGTGGATTGACCTAAGCAGATTTTTACCCTTCGGTGTACACGAGCAGATTCCACTTCCTTCCGATGTCAGCACATTTAACGATGAAAATTTTCAAAAGAATAGGCCACACCAAGAGGACAAACAAAACAAAAAGACAAAAAAGAGGAAAAAAAAAAGAAGAAGAGAGAAGAATGATCGATGAAGGATTTGAAAAAAAAAGAAAGAAAAAATAAAAAGGATGACTAATAAAGGATATTAAAGTCAAAAGACAAGAAAAAATGAAGAGAATAAACGACAAAGGAGGCAGAAGTAAAAAAAAAAAAGGCAAAAAAAATTTAAAAGGTAATCCTTGGCTTATAGGAACCCTAAAACACCTTTTAAGCCATTCGATTATTCTTTCATTCATTAGCCTTAGAAACCATTGACCATGTTACAATCCTTGAGAAAGTCCTTTCAGATTGATGAAGATTGCTTAGCCTCACAAATTATTTTTAGGTGATAATGGAACATAGCTTTTTCGAGCTAACATACCTTGTCTTGAAACCACTCGCGAAAGATTATCCCCCCAAAATAATTTTTCCAAACCAACACTCACTCTTGCATTATGATGAGAGTCATAAAATGCATCTTAACAGTACTTAAGTGTTATCATTTTAGGGTTGATCTAGGTTTTAATTGCACTTTTATATGTTAACAACTCTAAAGTATCATTCTTGGATCATTGATCTATTTCGGTGCATTTTCAGGTACTTTAAGCTCAAAAGAGATGGAAAAGTTATCATTGCTTGAGGCACAAAGACTCGAGGCATACTGGAGTGAAGGAATGCTTCCAGAAGGACAAGATGGAGGGCTTAAAAAAGCAATAGCTGCTGCCCGCACTGGAGAGGGGTTTCACTAAATTGCCAGAATTGCCCGTACAGATCAATCATCTTTGAAAATTAAACTGTATTGATACAAGAATAACCAAGAGATGAGCTATATATTATTAGAAAGCTCCAGAAGTCTCTTTTCTGAAGAATTTTACGGTTCATAAAAATTATTTTTCTAGAGAAAGTTATGGCAGTTTAAGTAGAGAAAGGTCAGGTTGTGCGGGCTGTGCGGGATTTCAGCGTGAAGGGCATGTGAAGGCTTAAATCCCACATCCCACATCGGTTAGAAACACATTTCTATATCTGACATCCCACATCGGATTGGAAACACATTGCACTCGTGGTATTTTCCTATATAAGACCCACTCCACTTCAGCTTTGAGGATCATCGGAGAATCTGAGATCATCTTAGATCATCAGAAAGTGAATCCAATGGGCCTTTAGGAGCAATCTAGAGAGCCCTTAGGAGGAATCCGAAGTACTTTTGGAGGGCAAGCTGAGGAATTGTCGAAGCTTTTGCTACCAAGGGGGAGATGATCATTGAGAGGCCGGAGGCAACTCAAGGACGTATGAGCCCCATGGCCGGCTAGTCTCCAAGCAAGGTGAAATGATGAATCCCTAAGTGTAGTTGTTCTTATTTTTCTTTATTTGATTCAGTTGTAGTATGGTATTATTTTCATTAAACATTGTTATGCTTTATTCTTTAATTTAATTAGTAGATTTCTTATTAGTCCGGTGATTGCATGCTTCTTTTCCATATAAGTCTAGTCATGCTCTTCTTATGTGTATTTGTTTGGGTGTGATTGAGTCCGGTAAATCTCTTTTATAGATTTGTCCATTGCTGCAGTATTGTCATTTAGATATATCGTCGTCTTTTGATAATTTATAAGTTAGGTCATTGTGCTTGAAAGTAAAGAATAATTCATATCAATTACATTAGGGTTTATACATGCGCTTTAATTGAATATTTGTCGATTGCCTGTTTGGGATGTGAAATTTGAAATCAAGATAAAAACAACTGAATCAAGTTACGATTAGGGCAACGAACCTAGGGAGGACTTCCATTACCTTGTTGTTTCTTTACAATTATATTATTCAAATATTTACACAATTACAATTTTCTCACAATTTCGATTTTGTCACTTTAACTTTTATCGTTTGTGTTGAGGTTTACACCTTATTTTTAGTTTGTTTCTCTGTGGAATCGACACCCCAAAGTTGTGCTACAACTACCGCGTTATACTTTGGGTGTAATCAAATTTTGGCGCCGTTTCCAGGGAAACGCGCTTAAATACAAAGAAGATTGTCAACTTTTGACATGACGGTAGAAGAGTTGTAAATAGTCTTTCTTTTCAGCAGTTGTAAAGACGGTAACTTTGTTCCTTCTTTTAGCTTGCTGCATTAATTTCTTATTTTTTTCATTTTATTTGATTCTTTCTTTTTGAAAGTATTTTTAGTATTTTGTGATCTTGCATGCCCAGATATAGAGACACTTTGGGTAGATTTGCTTGTAGGCCTGTGCTAGAGTCAGGATTAAACTTTTTAAACCCTTTATTTGATAATCCATCTAGTCCTGAGGAAATGAGTGAATACAAAGATCAACCTACTAGGACCCCTTCAGGATTACCTCCACCCTACACGCACAACCACACCATCTTGCATCATGTTTCCAGCTAACATTCCCTAATTAGATCTTAAAACAGGGATGATACAGTTACTCCCTACATTTTATGGCATGGAAAATGAAAACCCATATGTGCACATTAGGGAGTTTGAGGAAGTAGTTGTGACTTTTCATAGTCAAGATGAAACCAATGACATTGTGAGGCTTAAGTTTTTTCCTTTCGCTTTGAAGGATAGAGCTAAGAGTTGACTATACTCACTAAGACCATGATCTATTGGGTCGTGGACTGAGATGACTCGGACTTTCTTTAACAAATACTTTCCTCAACATAAGACCAACACTTTGAAAAGGCAAATCTCCACCTTTGCACAAAAGGATAGTGAGACCTTATATCAGTCTTGGGAGAGATTTAAGGAGTTATTGAGTATGTACCATCACCATGGGTATGAGAACTGGCACTTGGTGAGCTATTTTTATGAGGGACTTACATATAGAGAGTGCCAATCCGTAGAGATGATGTGTAATGGTGAATTTTTAGAGAAAGATCCTGATGAGGCCATAGAGTACCTCAATGAGCTTGCTGAAAAAGCTCACACTTGGACTGGACCTAGTGATATTGAAAGCACAAATAGGTCACGACCTATAGGGAACCCAAATGGTGGTGGAATTTACCATCTTAGGGAAGAGGATAACCTTAAGGCCAAGGTTGAGATGCTCACTAGGGAACTGGAGGTATTAAAGACTAAGAGCTTAAAGCCAACACACGTGGTTAATCATGCAAAATCTTTTGAACCATGTTTTATGTGTGGCGGGGTAGATCATCTCGCCCAAGAGTGTCCCACATTTTCTGAGATGAGAGGGATGTATGAGGAACAATGTAATGCCTTAGGCATGTACAAGAAGCCTTTGGCACCCTTCTCTGATACTTATAATCTGGGATGGCGAAATCACCCCAATTTCAGCTGGAAGTCTGAAAACCAGCAGCTTGCACAAACCCTTGCACCATATCTTGAACCATATCATGCACCTGTATCTTCTAGGAGTTCTTTAGAAGAAACTTTACATGCTTTTATTGAGGTACAGGGTAAGACCAATCAAAGACTTGAATCTTTAATTACACAGGCTGTTGAAGAAAATAAAGAGATAAAGAGCCAAGTGTCCAAGTTAATGAGCTACTTGAGTGTGACTGAGCGAGATAAGTTCCCTTCTCAAGCTCAGTCCACATCTTATGGTCAGCACCTGGCACAACAAAATTTGAAGGAGGTGAATACCATTGAGACACTAAGTGCTAAGTCAGTACACATCCCAACAACGAACAAATCAAAGGATGTGGATGAGAGCCACCAAGTGTGCATGATTGACTCACTCATGGAAAAGGTCCATCACCTTAATCCATTGGAGTCCATCCACACCCATGGTTTCACAAGAGCAATTATCGAGCCAGAATTTGCGGATGTTATTGATGACATCCTTAAGGCCTCTCAAAAACATACAAGCACCAAATTTAGCAATAAAGAAGTGGCGGGTGCATTCGACCTATGTTTTTCTAGGATGGAATAAGAGTGTCTGGCTGAAGACATAAAACTTAGCGCTTATGGGAGGCACCCCACAGCATATCCTTTTACTATTATTGTTTTTCTTTCTTGTTTATTATTCGCATTTTTTTCTGTTTTCCAATATTAACTTAGTATTTCCTTTTCAAGGAAAAATATACGAAGCAATCCAAATGGTGGAGCACAATTTTCAGCTTTTGTGCACCTTTGGCTACAAGGGGAGTCTCATTTACTCTTTCTTTTACATTGAGGTCAATGCAATTTTTAAGTTGGGGGTGGAGGAAACGCATCTCTTTGTTTCCATATTCTTTATTTCCATACATTTTTTTTTGCCATTGAACTGCTTGGTGTCATTTTCCTCTTTTTGTTTGCTTTTAGCATGCTTGGTGTTAGCCTTACAGTTTATTCACATGTCAATGATATGAGCTTAATTGAGATAGCATATTGCATTTAGAAGAAATTAAATCTTGCTTCAGTTTGAAAATAATTTAAGTATCAATCTTTATTTCGTTTGAGACTCTAGTTTACGGTAAGATTATATGATTAGTCTAAAACATTTAGAGAAGTTTTATGTGTGATTACTTTGTGAATACTTTTGCGGTCTCGACAAGCTCTAGAACTTATTTGATAATCACTTGAGGCAAATTCCTAGAATGCACATTACTTAAGACATGATATAGGCCATTTTTGAACCATTTGAGCCTTTCAAACCTACAATTGCTATATTTATCGCTAGTCACCTATTTGAGCTTTTTCTTGAAAAAGAAATTGAGCCTTGTTTCTTTCAATAGCCTATTCACTCACCTTCATGAGCCTAAAAATATTTTATCTGTACCTTTCTTTTAAAAGAACTTAGTTATACACATTTGTCGAGAAGCACTTAAAAGGAGTAAGGATGGAGATATGAATATGAATATGAATATATATATATATATATATATATATATATATATATATATATATATCACCACCACAACCCAAGTACATTAACGGAGATAAGTTGGGGGTAGTGGAAAAGAAAAGAAAAGAAAAGAAAAGAAAAATGAAAAAAGAGCTGAATGGTCTTATGCCAAAATACAAAAGAAAAAAAAAATGAATTATGGTAAAGAAAGAAGAAAAGAAAAGAAAAGTTGTGACTTATTGAGAGATGTACTCTTATAAAAAAATCGTTGAAAAAGTTGGGTGTTGAAGTAAGGTTATCAAGTGCTTAAAGTGGTTGTGTTTAAAACTAAGAGATTGAGTTCTTTTACTTGTGAATCCTTTCCGTTCTTTCTTAACCTTTACCTTAGCCTAACGTTACAAGCTTATTAAAGACCTATTGATCCAATGTAGTGTGATTTTTCTACAATAGTGGAGAGTGATTTGAAAAATGAGCCTATGGAGTTTGTTTTTGTGATTAATGTCACGCAATTTATTATGTTTTAGAGGCCAAGACTTGTATTAATGAATGTTATGCATAAAATCATCCAGGCGTTTGGATTAATGGTTTGTGGTAAGATGGATGTTAAGAGTCAATAATGATTTTAAGATTGATGTTTGGATTACTTTTGGATTTGGGTGAAATTTAATGATTCTTTGTGCCGTGTGTTATGTGCAATTTTTTAGACAAAATGTGAATTACTCTTGGTTAACACTAATACTGCTTTTCATTTACTTCCATTCCTACTGTAGAATTCATCTCTTGTTTTTGCTTGAATTGCTAGGGACTAGCAATAAGCTAGTTGGGGGTTGTGATGAGAGTCATAAAATGCATCTTAACAGTACTTAATTATTATCATTTTAGGGTTGATCTAGGTTTTAATTGCACTTTTATACATTAACAACTCTAAAGTATCATTCTTGGATCATTGATCTATTTCGGTGCATTTTCAGGTACTTTAAGCTCAACAGAGGAGAAAAAGTTATCATTGCTTGAGACACAAAGACTCGAGGCATACTGGAGTGAAGGAATGCTTCCAGAAGGACAAGATGGAGGGCTTAAAAGAGCAACAACTGTTGCCCGCACTAGAGAGGAGTTTCACTAAATTGCCAGAATTGCCCATACATATCAATCATCTTTGCAAATTAAACTATATTGATACAAGAAGAACCAGGAGATGAGCCATATATTCTTAAAAGATCCAGAAGTTTATTTTCTGGAGAATTTTACGGTTCGTAAAAATGATTTTTCTAGAGAAAGTTATGGCAGTTAAGTATTGAAAGGTCAGGCTGTGTGGGCTGTGCGAGATTTCAGCGTGAAGGGTATGTGAAGGCTTAAATCCCACATCCCACATCGGTTAGAAACACATTTCTATATCACACATCCCACATCGAATTGGAAACACATTGCACTCGTGGTATTTGTCTATATAAGACCCACTCTACTTCAGCTTTGAGGATCATCGGAGAATCTGAGATCATCAGAAAGTGAATCCAGTGGGCCTTTATGAGCAATCCAGAGGGCCCTTAGGAAGAATCCAAAGTACTTTTGGAGGGCAAGCTGAGGAATCGCTGAAGCTTTTGCTACCAAGGGGGAGATGATCGTTGAGAGGCCGAAGGCAACTTAAGGACGCATGAGCCCCATGACCGGCTAGTCTCCAAGCAAGGCGAAGGGATGAATCCCTAGGTGTAGTTGTTCTTATTTTCCTTTATTTGATTTAGTTGTAGTTTGGTATTATTTTCATTAAACATTTTTATGTTTTATTCTTTCATTTAATTAGTAAATTTCTTATTAGTCCGGTGATTGCATGCTTATTTTCCATATAAGTCTAGTCATGCTCTTCTTATGTGTATTTGTTTGGGTGTGATTGAGTCCGGTAGATCTCTTTTATAGATTTGTCCATCGCTGTGGTATTGTCATTTAGATATATCGTCATCTTTTGATAATTTATAAGTTAAGTCATGTGTGCTTGAAAGTAAAGAATAATTCATATCAATTACATTAAGGTTTATACATGCGCTTTAATTGAATATTTTTCGATTGCCTGTTTGGGATGTGAAACTTACAATCGAGATAAAAACAACTGAATCAAGTTAGGATTAGGGCAACGAACCTAGGGAGGATTTCTGGAACCTTGTTGTTTCTTTACAATCATATTATTCAAATATTTACACAATTATAATTTTCTCACAATTCCGATTTTGTCACTTTAACTTTTATCGTTTGTATTGAGGTTTACACCTTCTTTTGTAATTAGTTTGTTTCTCTGTGGAATCAACACCCCAAAGCTGTGCTACAACTACCGCGTTATACTTTGGGTGTAATCACACTACCTGCAAAATGTTTCCACCAAATTTTATTTTACATGCAAGCTAATCGATTATGTTTGCCAAACACATGATATGAAACCCTGGAACTATGTATGGCTTGATCCCTCTTTAGGTACGTAGGCAGCCACTTTGGTGCAGCCATGATCTTGCAAAGGAACCTTAGTTCCTTTTTTGTTCTCATCAAAACCATACAAATACATCTTTAAAACCCGGTTGAATGAACAAAACAAAATAGAATTGTTTTAGTATCCAAACTAATGGAAACAGTTTTTTGAAAATGGCTCATGCCAATCATTCATTTATAGTGGATTTCAGAGCACATATAGTAGACAAAAAACATGAAGAATAATGGCATCGTTATGTTTTTCTTGACTCAATCCCAAGCTCAATAATGGGGGCAAATTTTGAGAAAGAACGGTGAGGGGAAATTGGAACAAGTACGTGGGTGTTAGGATCCCACTATGCCAGTATAGCCCTTAAGAAATTCCAATTGACCCTGACGCCTTTGAGTGAGAAGATTGCATTGATGCCTTACCAAGAGAAATTGTGCAGCCAGATACATTTCACGTTGTCGATCCACATATCATTTGAGCTAAGATAGCTTCCATCGCCTTTCTGTTGAAACAAAGGAAGATTGTGGACAAGTTGTGAAGCTTTCTTCTTAGATCTACTAGAGGATGTGTACCAAATACGAGAAAAGATGGGTTTAAACACAAGTCTTGAGTCAAATATTTTTATCTAGACTCCGTTAGGAGGAAAGATGAGTTTAATATAAGTTTTGGGTCAAATAAAATAAATTGCCAAAGAAAATGTCACTAAGTGCATTGTTCTTCAAAAGTCATCTCTTGCATGCATTATTTTTCTAAACTCTAAAAAATAGAATCCTAAATGCCATGACTCAGTTCACACCCATTTTTTGAACTAACAAGAGTCTACAGAATCACCAAAAAGCACTAACAGTGGGCAAATCACCAAAAAGTCCTCATTAGTAGGAAAAATCACCAAAGTCATCTTCAGCAGACAAAATCATCAACTCAAAGTCCTCGTCAGCAGGAAAACCAAAGTCCTCGTCAGTAGGCAAACTAAAGTCTTCTTCAGCAGGCAAACCTAAGTCCTCACTAGCAGGCAAAATCACAAACTCAAAGTCCTCGTCAATAGACAAATCAAATTCCTCATTAGCAGGCAAAATCATAAACTCAATTTCCTCGCCAGCAAGCAAAATCACAAAACCAAAGTCCTTGTCAGTAGGCAGACCAAAGTCTTCGTCAGCAGGCCAACCTAAGTCCTCATTAGCAGGCAAACTCACAAACTCAAAGTCCTCGTCAGCAAGCAAAATCACAAACTCAAAATCCTTGTCAGCAAGCAACCTAAGTCCTCATTAGTAGACAAAATCACAAACTAAAGTCCTCGAAGCAGAAAACCCAATGTCCTCATCAATAGGCAAACCAAAGTCCTTATCAGCAGGCAAACATATGACCTCATTAGCAAGCAAAATCACAAATCAAAGTCTTCATAGCAGGAAAACCAAAGTCCTCATCATTAGGCAAACCTAAGTCCTTATTAGCAGGCAAACAAAAGTCCTCATAGCAGGCAACCCAGTGTCCTCATGAGTAAGCAAACCAAAGTCGTCGTCAGAAGGCAAACCTAAAGTCTCATTAGCAGGAAAAATCACAAACCAAAGTCCTCATAGCATGCAACTAAATGTTCTCATTAGCAAGAAAATTCATAAACCAAAGTCCTCGTAGTAGGCAACCTAAAGTTCTCATCAATAGGAAAACTTAAGTCCTCATTAGCAGGAAAAATCACAAACCAAAGTCCTCGTACCAGGCAATCCAATGTTCTCATCAGCAAGCAAACCAAAGTCCTCCTTAGTAGGCAAACCTAAGTCTTCATTAGCAGGAAAAATCACAAACCAAAATCCTCGTCAGTAGGCAAATCAAAGTCCTCATTAGCAGGCAAAATTTTACAAACTCAAAGTCCTCGTCAACAAGCAAACCAAAGTCCTCGTTAGCAAGCACACCAAAGTCCTCATAGCAGGTAATAATCAGTCCAGAAGTATTGCACGAGTGAACAGATGCCAGCTCTATCACTCCAGGTATGTATCAATCAGCAACCGAAACCTAAGTCCTCATTAGCAGAAAAAATCACAAACCAAAGTCCACATAGCAAGCAATACAATGTTCTCATCAGCAAGCAAACCAAAGTCCTCCTTAGTTGGAAAACCTAAGTCCTCATTAGCAGGCAAAATCACAAACCAAAATCCTTATCAGTAGGAAAATCAAAGTCGTTGTTAGCAGGAAAAATCACAAACTCAAAGTCCTCGTCAGCAGGCAAACCAAAATCCTCGTCAGCAAGCAAATCAAAGTCCTTATAGTAGGCACCAATCAGTCCAGAAGTATTGCACGAGTGAACGGTTTCTAGCTCCATCACTCCAGGTACGTATCATTCTCATAGGTGATCCTATGACACCAACTTTTCCCAACAACACGTTTACTTTTATGCACACATCGCATATTTGTTGTTCTAGAATTTTGAAACGAAATAGTGGTCACTCACATACTTTAATTGGAACTCTCAAAGGAGCTCCAATCAAAGAGTGGCAAACTATAGACACCCAATTTCATTCAAAAAAATTTTAACGAACCATGTGCGAGTTACTATAATGAATCTTAGATCCTAGTTTTCTCGGACTTGGTAAGTGAAGAAGTATGGATTTGATTGGGGAGTAGGAGCAATTGCAAAGCCCTTTTATTCAATCCATTTAATTAACTTTAGGTTTAAATCAATTGGACTTTATTTGACTCAACTAATCCAAGACCAAAATCTTCATTTAAATTTTGACCCAATCCAAAACCCACTAAAGCCCTTTAATCTTTCCTAAGCCGAAACACTTTTGGCCCAAATTTCAAGCCTAATAAAACTTTTAATTTTTAAGGGTGAACTTTCAATTTCACCCTCCACTTGGCACTCCTTAATTGGTTCACTTTTCTCAAAGTAAAAATTACTTTTTTATAACAAAAAAGATGCCTCTCTCCTCTCCCTATGTGGCTGGACATAATGAGGAATTTTCACTTTTTCTTTTTACTTTTTGAACTCACATCTCCCTCATAGATTCCCTCATCTTCTTTTTTTACAAAATGCTACCTTTTCCCATACAAACTAAGACATTTTCACCTAAAAAGCAACAACAATCCATTTATAAAGTAGCTAATTTTTCTCCCTCTTTGGACAACCATGTGTACCAAAAAGAAGGAGTTTATCTTCTTCTCCTTTTGCTTAGTCAATTGAAAATTACCATATTAATCTTCCACCATTTCCTAAATGTTAAATAGTACATTTTTCTACCAAAAAAACCATATTTTATACCCCAAAAACAGCACCTAAAAAAAATAGTTTTTTTGAATGTGAAGCCTTTTTCTCATTTCTTTTGTTTTGTAATTGCAGTCTTTTTTCCCCTAAGCTTTTCCACTTTATTATATATCAAAAGCTAAAGGAAATTGTGTCTTCTCCACCACCTTTGGTTGCCCAAAGCAAGGAGAGTTTCTCCTCACCTTTTTTGCTTTTGCTTTATTGAAAACACTCCAAAATGTCCTTCATTGTTCACCATTTTGCAAACTTTATTCTTTACTTTTTTTTCACCTTAAAGAAACCCCTCCCTTTTCCCCATGACCAGCCACCTAAAATTCTTTTCACTCTCATTTTTCACTTGGTTTACCACACCTCACTTCTCTAGCCCCACCTTTACACCCCAGAAGTGAAAGACCATTTTAATCTCAAAAGTTGAAACTACTTTTCTCCTTCCCTATCTGACCAGCCATGCACCTTATTTTCACCAATTATTTTCCTTTTTTTAATCTCTTGGCCAGCACTTACTCCTTCTATAAATACTCCCCTTTGATAACATAAAAAACCAACACAACACTAAAACAAATTAATGCAAAAAAGAGAGCAAGTTTAGAGAGAAAGAAAGGAGTGAGAAAATAGAGAATAATAGAGAATAATAGGAAGATCAAAGAGAGAAATATAAAAAAATATATAGAAGAGAGTGTTCAAGGAAGGTGAGAAAAGAGAAAAAAGTGAAACACAAAAGAAGAACTAGTGAGA
This sequence comes from Bretschneidera sinensis, assembly GCA_023935145.1. NCBI lineage: Eukaryota > Viridiplantae > Streptophyta > Magnoliopsida > Brassicales > Akaniaceae > Bretschneidera > Bretschneidera sinensis. The sequence goes on from CM043697.1 coordinate 67,010,041, forward strand.
GTTCTTCCTCATTTTCGATCACTCTTTGTTTTTTTGTCTTCTAATCTTCATTCAAATCATTCTTCCAACTTCACTAAGTCCATAAAAGGACAAGGACCTCCGAGGATAATCCTCGCACGTGAAAATTTTCCTTAGCCAAAGAAGGTTGGTTAAGTTTATACTTTTTGCAAAACAAATTGCTAGCATAATTCATATGTTTAAACCACCTTGAAAATAGACTAGATTAATTTAGCTCACTTAGAAAGTTCCATCTTAAGATACTTACTAGTTTTTTAGAATTTTCTCTTTCACTATTTATGTGTCTTTCTTTAGTTAGCTATTAGTCATATGTAGTCTCTTCGTTAAATGCAATGTTAAGTTAATGGTAGTTTTAAAGTCTTTCCTTTAGTTTAGTACCTTAAGTTTTTTTTATCTTCTTTAAGTTAGATGTTTTATTTTAAGTTGTCATTAATTACGTGTGAACATTAATTCTTTAAGAAGAATTTTGGGCCCCCTTTGGCCCCTTAAAATTGTTACTAGTTACAAATTTTGAATCTCATCTTTAAGGTAGTTTAGTTTAAATCTATTTAGCTTAATTCTTATTTTTTTTAAACTCGTCTAGTTTAAAGTAGCTTAGTTTAATTCATTCAATTTTGTCTTCAAGTTTAATTCATCTAGTTTAACTTACATAATTAATCCACCTAGTTTAAGCGCATGCATTTTAATTTACTTCTCATCTATACTTTGCAAGTAGTTTTAATAGTTTTTTTCATAGTCAAAGCAATCTATTTCCTTTATATACTTACTTTTACCGGATTACTTTAAATTTAATATATGGTGTTGCTTTGTTTAAATAAAAATTGCAAAATGTGTGCTTGGTTTTATTAGTAGTGTATGATAATAATACTTGAATTAAAATTTCAATTAATTCCCTTGAAACACATAGGGCTAGACTTTGATATAGGTAAAAGAGAGAGCTTTAAATCCTCACTATTTTGCACCCAAATCTCTCGAGCTTTAGAGTTTCTTACATACACTAATGACAAGGGATTTGATGCCCTTTAAGGTCAAATGGGGGCTCTTTACTCGTCATTCTTGCTTTGTGCTTGGATGACAAAACGGCCCATCATCTAATACATTAAAAGCACACCTATCACGGGAGCCTTCTTACTACTTATAAAGGGCTTGTATTAGACTTGGTAGGTTTCACTCATTTTCATATGCATACTCATTGTAATCTGCACCCTTGCAATATCCACATTCTTTAAGGGGAATGGCCTTAGGTATTGAGTCGGATGCATGGGTGTCAAGTGGATAATAGCGATACTTACACACCCTTCAATAAAATGGTGTCGCTGAACATAGACACCTTAGTGAAATGGCCCGCACCCTCTTAATTCACTCATCTCTTCGTAAGTCATTTTGGGTTGATGCTACATATACAGCACTTTACATCATCAATCGTCTCCCTCCTCCTGTTATGCAAAATCAAGCTCTTGTACACAAAAAATTTCTAAATCTCCTGATTACTCTACCTTTCATGTCTTCGGGTGTGCCTACTATCCTAACCTAACTAAAAATGCTCCCCACAAACTCGCACTTAGATCCAAACAATGTGTTTTCTTAGGCTATGCTCAAAATTACAAAGGATATAGATGTCTAGATCCAACCTCTCGTCGTGTCTATACCAGTCGTCATGTTGTCTTCCATGAACTATATTTTCTTTATCCTACTCTCACTGCACCCGTCCCCTCCCCTACTGCTAATCACTCTACCACTCCTCCTCTTTTACTTACTACTACCGACCCTTGACATCCACGTTCTCCTTCCCTTCCTGTGTCTCACATCACTCATGTTCCTAGTCTCTTTGTTTCTAGTCTTCCTTCCCCACCACCAATTCCTATTTCCTCACTGCCTCCAGCTTTGACCTCTACCTTTATGGGCCCCTTTTCCTATCTTGTGCACCAACCCTCCCAACCAATGTCTCCTCCATTGCCACCTTCTTCCCTTGAATCCTCAACACTTGCCTTCACTTCTTCCAATACCATTGTCCTTTCTTCTCTTGAACCAGATGCTCTTTCTACCTCTACTCTTTCTCCACCATCTACCCTTGCCCCTTGTCATCCCATGACCACTCATTCTAAAACTGGTATTCGCAAACCCAAACAATTACTCTCTCTTTCCACTACTACCTAGAAAATTGAACCAACTTGTTTTTCTCAAGAAAATAAAGATCTCTAAAGGTGGTCCGCTATGTCTGATGAATTTAATGCTCTTTTAACTAACCACACTTAGGATCTGGTTCCATATGATCCAATGAAAAATTTAGTTTGGTGTGAGTGGATTTACAAGATTAAATATTGGGCTGATGGTTATGTGGAGCACTACAAAGCACGGTTGGTCGCTCAGGGATTTCATTAATAACCAGGTATTGACTATCATGAAACTTTTAGTCCCCTTGTTAAGTCTACTACTATACACACTATTTTATCCTTAGCCATTTCTCATTCATAGTTATCTTAATGAAGTGGTGTACATGAAACAACCCCTGGTTTTTTTGATACTCTTTGTCGCACTCATGTCTGTAAATTACACAAATCCATTTATGGTTAACAGGGTCCTCAGGCTTGGTTTCACCGATTCAGTTTTTTCTTTCTTTCTCGTGGTTTTTCTTATAGTCCAGCAGACACTTCAATGTTTGTTCTTGCGTCATCTCATGGTCTTCTTATCTTACTACTGTATGTTGATGACATTATTATTATCGATAATAATTCTAGTCCTCTTTTTTGTTTTATTCATACTTTATCTAACCAATTTGCTATGAAGGATCTTGGTGATCTTCATTATTTTCTTGGCATTAAGGTTGTTATTCGTCCCACTAGTTTTTTTCTCTTTTAAACCAAATACACCAATTTTAGTTGGACTTAAGTTCTTGGTTAGTCTGAGACACAGACTTGGTTTAACATTTAATGGTTCTCTTACTTGAATTCTACTTATCTTTTGCTCCTTGAGTTTATTAAAAGAATTTCATATATATATATATATTATTTCGTGTGAATAAAATTAAAACCAAAACCAATAAGAGTCATTGCTCACAGTAATGATTACATCAAGATTTATCTCATCAACAACATTAAATAAACATGCATCATGGTGTGTTAAACATTCATAGTGTGTATCTACAGATCGGGCCAGCATTATAATATTCACTCTTAATGGGGCATTGGGGTTTCCCATTCATTGTTTATTTAGAGCCCAATTGATGAAGGAGAGATTTTTCAATATATGGTAGGAGTACAAATTAATTACATAATAAGGTGGTTATATTACTAGAACTGTAGCTCGTGATCCTGTTTGGGTTGTAATCTTTTATTCATATCGATTAATTGAATGAATATAATAATGTTATACTACATGCCATAATGGGCACAATGGAATTTTTTGTTGGGATATGCATCCAAAATCATGTGCCTTATTTGGTAATGACTTTTTGTTTTGGCATATGTTTACTCTTTGGATACGAAAAATGTTTATACAATTTCTAGAGTAGGAATCAAACACTAGAAATTAAAGAATATTAAAAAGAACAAATTCAAGACTTTGAATCACATTAATCAATGTTTTCCTTAAGGTTTTATTTGTTCTTACTCCGTAAGGAGTTTGTTAATGGGTTAAGAACAAATATCCTCCAAGATACACGAAGTCTCTAGAATTTATAGATAGAAAATCTATAGAATCCCCTAAGAACTCTCTTTGAAATAGTGATAACAATGGTTGTAAAAATATTAAAAGATAAAGAAGAAGAAGAAGAAGAAGAAGAAGAAGAAGAATAGAGGTTTTTTAAGATTGAAAGAACAATTATTTAACGTCTCTTTACTTCCATAAATTTATAGAAGTGAAAATGTATGAGTTATGAGACATAACTCTCTGAAAGGTGACTGTTGGCAAAAAAACTCAGATTTTAAAATAATAAATATTCAATCGACTAAATCAACATTTAAAACTGAAAAGTATCAGGTTTCGGGTATTCAGTTGACCAAATGATTTGTTCAATCGATTGGAAAAATAGACAGTGACTCTCTGTCCTTCATTCAGTCGACTAGATAAATCATTATGTTGACCGAATCTTGTTTTTTTAACAAAACTTCCAATAATCCTCCACTTTGTTTGAAAAACAAAACTTTTCTTTCATAAACAATTTAAAGAAAATTTACAGCCAAGGTAATATGAGATTGATATACATATGTAAAGATATCTTTCGATTTAAATTTTTACTTAGTGTAAATATCTCAAGAATTTATAGAATATCTAATTTCTTAATAACATTAAATTAGTAACTCTTTGTTTTAGAATCAGAGATACGACACATATATCATTCTCTTATTTCGGTGAGAAGTTTTGATTTATACTTAGCAGCATTATGGCCATGTGCGTATATCTAATTTCATGAACTCTCTCTCTCGAGTAAACCTTAAACTCTCTTAAGAAGCGACACCACTTCTAAGTTCATATCGGGGAAGCTCTACAATGTGTCTCCGTTACTTAGGACACATTTACAAATTGTTTTAGGCTTCATTAAGAGTTGAACTCAACCTCTAAGATACGTAACAGACAGATTGATTTTTCATTTTACGGGCTCACATATCAATATTAACAACCACAATACAGTAACTTGTTTTACCCATTGAACTTTATAGCTAGTTAAGCACTATAATGAGGTTGGCTTTGCATTACTGGTGATAATTTATATAAGTTTTTAGCCCATATCAAATGATATCATTCTTACTAACTCTTTAGAAAGAGTTTTCATGAGAGAAATAATCAAGTTTTTACTTGATCTCGTAGAGACAATTGTGATTGTCTCATCTTAACTCCATTGTCTTACAAACTAATGTATTAGACTCTTATGTCTAGACTTACCATTTTAGCTATCATTATAAGTCCTTTGACAAAATTTCGTTATCACTAAGATAGATTTTGAAGGTATAGAATGTGGCCACAAAATTTATTTCCAACAATAAGTTTTTAATTAATCCATTCAATCTCTTTCTCAATTATTGTTAAGGCAATTAATTCGGATTTCATTGTGTAAAATATACAAGTTTGTTTCTTTCTCTTCCAAGAAACATCACATTCTCTTGGGTATTTTATAGCTTTCACTCTCGTTATCTGACTAGCATCGATGTATCCTCTTGATACAACTGGATTATATCAAATCTATGATTTCCTTTAGGTAACCAAAAATTCTACTAATTTTGTACATTATCATAATGCACTATTAAGAACTCAAAGCATAAACCCCACTATGCATTCTCACTTCAATTTTCAGAATGTATATTTCTAGATTTCAATTATATCAACCATATAAGTTTCGAGATTTCAACATATTTTCAATATAGTAGCATATTAACACTTCACATATATTTATGGTATTCTATAATATAATTAATATCCCCACATTTAAAATATAAAATTCTTTACAACTCAATGTATCCATAAACAAATATGCTTGATGAATTAAATCACATAAACGAAGCCTAGTTTTGATATTGAATATCAAAACTCAACACTCACACCTTTATCAGTACAAAGACTCATACTTTGTCTGAAACAAGTGATCAGGCTCTCTGATCCATCTCTAGGACCTTTGTTCAATATTATCATCTACATCATCATGTCTTCTCCAATAAGATACACATACAATAGAATTTATGCAATTGCACTCATGGTGATCACATTGTTTGGGTTATATGAAATCCTTACTCACCACTTCTAAAATGTTATTTTTAATCTTAATTAATTATCTTATCTTTTATTTGTTAACCAATAATTAATTTTCCTTCACATGCATTAACCATGTGAGTTTTTCGATGCACAAACCAAAGCAACCAATATCACTGTACTTAAGTATAGTGCTACTCATTGTTTATGTTATCTCTTAAATGCATAGACATAAACATAGAAATATATTAACTTTATATTGATATATTAGTGACATCTTCATGCAAGATACTATCAATTGAACCAATATTTCTATAAACTAACAAAACAAAATCTATAGTTGTTTTGTTCCATCAAATGAGCAGTAAAGAAACATAAGAAAATTGTAATACTCGTATTCATAAAGTAACGATAAAGAAGTAATTTAATAAACATGATATGAAATTAAAATAATATATATATGTGAAGGATTTCGTATTGAATAAAATAATCCTTTTGAAAAAAAAACAAAACTGGATGCGTGGGGACGTAGTTACAAAGAAAATAGAAAAAAAAAATATGGACGCGTCCAGCGTGGAAGGAATGAAAAAGAAAAAAAAAACGTGGCAACAGGTGTTGTCACCTACTGCCAAGTTAAACAAGAAGCTTTCTATGTTTTACATGTAGTAACTTCATGGCAACATGAGTTTTAGGGGGGGGGGGGGGGGAGGGGGGGGCACTGCTGTGTTTGATTTTTTATTTTTCTTTCATATAAATAGTTTAGTTATATTATTTATTCATTTCTAAATCCTGTATGGTTTCTTACTTTTACAATTCAAACTACTCTACTTCTTTAAACACTTGGAGACTAGAAGAGAAGTTGAGAGAGCAAAATTTTGAAGGGGTTTAGGGAGAATTTTTATAGAGAGTCACGGGAAGCTCTAAGAAAAACAGAAGGTAATAACATGAAGTTTATTTTTTAAAATTTTTAGCATACATGAAATTTCCCAAAATTCAAAGTGGGGATTTTCAAAGGGTGTGAATTATGAAAAATTGAAGAGTAAATTAGAAATTTGATACAAACATTATGTTAGGTATTGACGATTAGCAACCGGGAAAATTTGCTGAGAGGAGCAAGAAAGGCAATGAGATGATCCACAGGTAGCTCTAGGTGCTACGTGGTGAGTTAGATTTAATTTAAGTAATCTAGATAAAAATGAAATATATAGTGATAATATTAAAATAAATTATTAGTTTATGCTTTGGTGGTAGATGAAAAATTAATTGATAGGTATGATAAGAATTTTGGACATATAGAAAATTATTATGTGAGAAATAATATTTTCGAAATAATAAGTTGATTTAATAATAAAAGTGATAAGTGAAATTCTTGATGAGCTATGATTGATGTTTTGATACGAATTGTGACAATATGAAATTTAATGGATCTTGACAATCTATGATGGATGATTTGATGTGATTTATGAGGAGAGGAATTTAGTGAAATTTTTTTCAATAATAATTTGAGAATAATCAGGATAGTCAATTTAAATATTTGAATTCATATTTGTTTTTTTTGTTATTGTTCATATGCATATTTCATATCATTGTTCATATGCATACGCATTAAATAAAAGAACCAGGAAGGGGCCGGTTTAATTGAAAAACTGACACCGGGCAGAATAGCGATTATTCTGCAGGTTAGTCGAACAGATAGTTCACAGGGAGTAACACAAGAAAAACCCTAAAACAATACAAAGAAACTACTTTGATGCTTTATTTTAATTTATTCCAAAAATACAATTATAATATTATGAAACCCTAAGACCTTATTTATAAGGTCGAAGCTAAAGTAGGAAAATTAAATTAAGGCCGAATATAAATTAAATAAAATAAATGGTTTCTTAAAAACTAAAAACTACCAATTTGAAGGTTCTAACTTCGTTTTTTGGCTTAAAAATGATAAGGCTTAGTACAAAATACTAAGTTTTTCCCAAAAGCTCATTTCCAAGCAGACTAGAGTCTTCGGGGCCCAATCGGAACCTGTGGCTCGCTAAACGATGTAAACCGGCTTAGGTAGATCACTTGCCATCTGACAGCTCAGCATCATCTGACTCGGATCCTCCTGCATCAGTCGCCCCGGGTTGGAAAGAACTCGTCCTCGAGTTCACAATAGCCACGTCGGAATCCCCAAAACAAGGACTCAAGTGTTTCACACTAAAGACCTCAAGCGGCAACCCAGGAGGAAGATCCTCTGGTATCAAGTCAGAAAAATTTACTAACAGCGGCAAATCCACTATGAAACCGAGATCTCCATAAAGATCCTTCCGACCACGGTGTTCCCTGAATCGAGCAGGATTGTAATATGGGTTTTCGAAACTGGAATCGGAATCATGATCTTTCATCTCACGATCACCGAAATTCTGTTCCGTTAGACGCTGGGTTAACTTTGCAACTTGCCTCTGTAAATCCTCAATCATCACATCCTGAACGTTACGATCATGGCGTGGGGCTTCCTCGTTTGGAACCTGCACGCGACGACCACGACCACGATCACCAGCCATGGAAACTGATGAAATCTCACCCCAAGAAGATGCTGAAGCTCTGATACCAACTGATGCTGGGTAGAATAGCGACTATTCCGCAGGCTAGTCGAACAGATAGTTCACAGGGTGTAACACAAGAAAAACCCTAAAACAATACAGAGAAACTACTCTGATGCTTTATTTTAATTTATTCCAAAAATACAATTATAATATTACGAAACCTTAAGACCTTATTTATAAGGTCGAAGCTAAAATAGGAAAATTAAATTAAGGCCGAATTTAAATTAAATAAAATAAAAGGTTTCCTAAAAACTAAAAACTGCTAATTTGAAGGTCTAAACTTCATTTTTTGGCTTAAAAATGATAAGGCTTAGTATAATATACTAAGTTTTTCCCAAAAGCTCGTTTCCAATCAGACTAGGGGAGGCCCAATCAGAAACTATGGCCCGCTAAACGATGTAAATCGGCTTAGGTAGCCCACTTGCCATCTGACAGCTCAGCATCATCTGACTCGGATCATCCTGCATCAGTCACCCCGGGTTAGAAAGAACTAGTCCTCGAGTTCACAATAGCCACATCGGAATCCCCAAAACAAGGACTCAATTGTTTCACATTAAAGACCTCAGGCGGCAACCCAGGAGGAAGATCCTCTAGTATCAGGTCAGAAAAATTTGCTAACAACAGTAAATCCAATCTTAAACCGAGATCTCCATAACGATCCTCCCGACCACGGTGTTCCCCGAATCGAGCAAGATTGTAATACAGGTTTTCGAAACTGGAATCAGAATCATGATCTTTCATCTCATGATCACCGAAATTCTGCGTCGTTAGACGCTGGGTTAACTTTGCAACCTGCCTCTGTAAATCCTCAATCATTACATCCTGAACGTTACGATCACGGCGTGGGGCTTCCTCATTCGGAACCTGCCCGCGACAACCACGACCACGATCACCAGCCATGGAACTGATGAAATCTCACCCCAGGAAGATGCTGAAGCTCTGATACCACCTGTAAGGACTATGGACACCACATATCTCCACATTGGTATGATATTGTCCACTTTGGGCCTAGGCCCTCATGGATTTGTTCTTGGGTTTTTACCCCAAAAGGCCTCATACCAATGGAGATATTTGTCCATCCTTATATACCCATGATCCTCCCCACTTCTAGCCAATGTGGGACTTTGATCGTATACCCAACAATCCTCCCCTCGAACAAAGGACCATCAAGCCTCCCCTAAAACAATCATCCATCCGTCCACTCTCTACCAACTAGGATTCTCCACTCTACTGCATTGGAACACACGCCTTACATGGAGCACCACCTGCCTCGAGAGCTTGCTCTATCCCAGGTCAACTCCTCTTCACCGTGTTAGGACTAGGACACGTCCATGAAGAATCTGGAGCACACCGCCTGTCTAACTGAGCTCTATCCACGGATCTCGTCGTGATCAAACTTGAGCCCACCATCTTCGTTCGGCATTCCGAGGATTCATCCACATGGCTAACTCCGGGGCATGGCTCTGATACCAACTGACGCTGGGCAGAATAGTGATTATTTTGCAGGCTAGTCGAACAGATAGTTCACAGGGAGTAACACAAGAAAAACCCTAAAACAATACAGAGAAACTACTCTGATGCTTTATTTTAATTTAATCCAAAAATATAATTATAATATTACAAAACCCTAAGACCTTATTTATAAGGTCGAAGCTAAAATAAGAAAATTAAATTAAGGCCGAATTTAAATTAAATAAAATAAAAGGTTTCCTAAAAACTAAAAACTGCCAATTTGAAGGTCTAAACTTCGTTTTTTGGCTTAAAAATGATAAGGCTTAGTATACTAAGTTTTTCCCGAAAGCTCGTTTCCAATCAGACTAGGGTCTTCGGAGCCCAATCGGAACCTGTGGCCCGCTAAACGATGTAAACCAGCTTAGGTAGCCCACTTGCCATCTGATAGCTCATCATCATCTGACTCGGATCCTCCTGCATCAAAAACCATGACAGCTGGTATATGCTGAAAATAAAGAAAAACCATGACAACCGGTATATGTTGGAAATAAATACTGTGACAGCCGATATATGCTGAAAATAAAAAACCAGGAAGGAGCCGGTCTAAAATAAAAACATGTCGACATGTAGGAAGACAATCCCTAATAATAATTCATGCATTGCATCTGTTTTAAATATTGATTGTATTACTGAAGTGTTGTTTGTTATTGTCAATTTTTTTTCATGAATGAGTCTCACAGAGAGACAGTTATGGTGAAAAAGAAACATAGAAGTATGATATGATAAGAACCATCTAAATGATAGACTTTATGCTATGAACCTCATTACGAGGTAATTATGAGATAATTGATGGTCTTAAGGTGAACCAATAAATAAGATGAAGAGATTGATAGAGAATGAGACTTATGATATGTATAGTGATAGTAGAATACTAGTATCAAGTTGTATGAGATATAAATGATTAAATATTGAAAGACCATTAATACAAATTGAATACTTCTAGTAAATTTAATTCACTGAGCTTGTGAAGCTCACATCTCATTGTACAATGATTTCAGATAGCAGGCATGACAAAACGTTTGGTGAGTTGAGGTTCAGATAAAATCGTTATCTGTAAGCCACGTACGTGTCCACATCCTCAGACAAATGAGAAAATAAAATAAAAATTTATTCGTAAATATTCACGCATTTTACGTTGTATATAATGTTTGAGTCAATATCAAAATGATGTATCTCCCCTGTTGAGGGTTGAGGAATGATGTAAAAAAATTTGTTTGTGTTATTTTTTCTTGTTGCATATGTGTCATGCTGGGATTTTCAAAATATGACAACACCGTCTCGAGGGTGGCCAACCCGAGATGGATCGTTACAAAAATACTTTTAGTTTTCTTATATTAGCCATATCTCATATGTATGCAAAGATGGGTATCATTTCTTTCTACTAGTATAATTTTTATACCCTACTAAACGAAAGAGAAACAAATATCCCATGACAGTACTATAAATCATTAAAAAATTAAACTGTTATTATCGATTATAAAATTTGACAAATAATCATTTTCATCTTTTGGTTTAGTTAAAGCCAAACTAATTATCGTCTTTTCCTTTTCTTGATTAACTTGTCATCACCACCATTTTTCACTCTTTTAATTTGTGATTCCAAATCCATTACTGATTTTTCCTTTCAAACAAAGCTTATCAGTCCATAATGCATATTAATCTCACATTATGGCATTTAGAAAATAACAAAATCAGTATAAACTTCAAATTCTCAGTATATCTACACTAAATTTAATCTATTGGGTCCATTTGATTTTCTTTATTTTGTCATTACCTCATCATTTCTTGATAGTAATATCCAAACTAAAAATCATCATATATTAATAGATATTTTCTTTGAACAAAAATCTAACCAACCCACAATAAGTGGTCACTTAGTTATACCCAAAAGGAATACTAGAAAGAAATGAATTCTATACCCCAAAAATCAGAATATGCATTATCCAACAATTACAATATATATATATATATATATATATATATATATATATATATATATATCATTGTTTAATGATTACCACTAGCCCGTGATATACCACTAGGATTCCTTGTCTCATCACTTTAACATCTATTTGCCCCCCAAGTCCTTGATTCTCTCATGCCATCAACGGACTGTTAAAAGAACAAAAAAGAAACACTTCTAGTTTTCCATATATTGATTAGATCTCATATGAATTGCACACAAAACTTAAAAACTTTAATAATTTTGAAATCGCAAATCATATATCATTGAAATGTTACGTGCAAATTAGTATGCCAAAGGAAAATTTTAAATTGAGCGTACTTGGTTTTACTAAAAATTAATCAAACCTTAATTTCATTTGTACTGCGCCATCCATGAAATCCCTTAGTTTCACCGTTTGATTGACTCGGACTCCATTAATGCAAAACAAATAAAGCTTTAAGATTGTTGGTATAATTTCTAGAGTAAGAATCAAACACTAGAAATTAAAGAATATTAAGGAAAATGAATTCAAGACTTTGAATCTCATTAATCAATGTTTTCCTTAAAGTTTTATTTGTCCCCACTCCATAAGGAGTTTGCTAATGGGTTACAGACAAATATCCTCCAGGATACACAAAGTCTCTCGGATTTACAGATAGCAAATCTATAGAATCTGTAACGACCCATCCTAGGTTGGCCACCCCCGAGATGGTGTCATCACATTTTGAAAACCCCAGCACAACACATATATGCAACAATAAAAATAAAAATAAAAAACACCAATAGAAAATTTTACATCAATCCTCAACCCTCAATAGGGGAGATATATCAACCATAGTTCATCAAGAATTTATTTATCACCATTATTATTAAATCAACTCATTCTTTTAATAATATTTCTTCTCACATAATAATTCTCTACGTGTCCAATATTCATATCATATCTATCAACCAAATCTGTATCTATCACCAAAAACATAAGCCAATGATTTAATTTAATATTATCACTATATTTTTCATTTTTATTTAGATTACTTAAAGTAAATTCAACTCACTACGTAGCACTTAAAGCTACCCGTTGATCACCTCCTTGCCTTTCTCGTTCCTCTCAGAAATTTCTCCCAGTTGTTGATCGTCAACACCTGACATCATATTTATATTAAATTTCTGATTTATTCTTCAATTCGTTATAAACCACACCCTTTGAAAATTTTCACTTTGAATTTCGGGAAATTTCATGAACACTAAAAATTCAAAAATAAACATTTCGTTATTATCTTTTGTTTTTCTAATAGATTCCAGTGATTTTCTATGCAATTCCACAGTAAGATCTTTTAAAATTTTGTCCTTTCAACCTTTCTTTGGGTGCCCAAGTGTTTAAAGAATACGAGTAATAAAAAGAAAACTAAACAAAATAAGTAAAATGTAATTTCTTAACTCATATATTTATACTATACCCATTTTTTTTCTTTAGCTGCACCCACCCCTCTCCAAACTGCCACGACTTGTGAGTCGTGGCTCACATGCACACACAAATTTGCAGCAGGTGCATTGTTTTTTTAATATAATTATTTTATCCAATACTAAATCCTTCGCATAAATATATTATTTTAATTTCATGCCATTTTATTAAATTACTTCTTTACCTTTACTTTACGATTACGGGTATTACAGAATCCCCTAAGAACTCTCCTTGAAACAGTGATATCAATGGCTATAAAAATCTTCAGAGATAAAGAAGAAGAAGAGAGATTTTTTGAAGAACAATTATTTAATGTCGCTTAACTTTCATAAATTTATAGAAGTAAGAGGTATGAGTTATAAGACATAACTCTTTGAAAAGTGATTATTGGCAAAAAAAAACCCATATTTTAAAATAACAAACATTTAGTCGACTGAATGTTTTATTCATTTAACTGAATCAACATTTAAAACTGAAAAGTATCAGGTATCGGGTATTCAGTCGACAGAAAAAATAGACAGTGACTTTTTGTCCTTTATTCAGTCGACTAGATAAATCATTCAGTCAACTGAATCTTGTTTTTCCAACAAAACTTCCAACAAAGAAAACATTTTATCTTGAGTTTTACTAGACCTTGTATCAATAATTGTTTGTGTATTTTATTCTAGCTCTTCAACCAGAAGTGGGATTTTTGCATCCTAAATCTCCAATTTCATTTATTAGACTAACCCCAAATTTTTTAATTTTGTAGTATAAAGAGTTTTAGAATGGTTGGGAAACAAAAAGGGAGAAGGTTAAAGGTGACTTGATAGAAAGTGAATAATTGTGCTCACAACAACTTATTTCATAAGATGTAAGATGAGTACATGTCGTTTAAAGAAATTTCATTACAAACATCGATGATGGGGAGTCCCTTGAATTATTAAATTAATATATGAAATTCTGTAATGCTCACTTATGTAATTTATGATAATTCCGAAAAATTTTGAGCTTTGGTATATTATTTGTGTTTACTTTTGAATATAAATAATTTATATGATTATTTTATTAATTTTAGTTTAAGACTTGCTTTGGTTGTGCAACATATGTTTAGATTTTGATACAAAGAGGTACATGTGGTTTACTATTTCATATTGAGAGGATCAAATGCATACATGTTGTTTTAGAATGTATACATGTTGGGTAATATATTTTATCAATCTCGGTTTGAAATAGTTTCGTCAGTTGATATGGATGGTTACCACCAAAATGGTCCATTCACATATATTTATTACAGGACATTAATCTGTGTTATTGCATTCAATCATCTACCCAAATGAGATAATTGTGTGTTTTAATTCAGAGGTTGATATGAAACATTTGGTATAATTTACTTCAGTCTAAATTGTCTTCCTACCCAAAAGCATCACACATTTTGAAAACTGAGATGTGTTAATGTGTTGGCTTCATGTAAAAGATCCCACTTGCACGTTGCATGGTCTGTTCAAAGGAGAGTATGTAATGATGCGTCAGGTATCTGGTTGTTGTAATTACCTTTCTTATTAATATATTTTCTTTTGGTTGTCTTGAACAGTTTCCGTTGTTGTTAATAACAATTATACTATTATTCAAATTTTGACAAGGTCAAATAATAAAAACATGTTTGTTTTCATAAGAGTGTATGGAAAATATGAAAATTAAAAATTATAGAAAATATGTAGCCTTCTTAGATTTTCTATAAAAAAAAAAACATATTTTCTAATTCATATTTGTTCAATTGGTGCACTTATTGACAATAATCAAATTTGAGCATGTGAAATATATTCCAATGTTGTAATATGCTAATATATTGAGTAAAAGATGAGTGACATCTTAATATTTATTCTTCATAAAATTTGCGTTTTACGTACTCATTGGGATTAATTATTATTTTATAATGATTTTCATATTTTTCTAAAATTTTTGGGTTCAATAAATATTTATTTATGAACATATGTGATTAATTGCTTATGTCTTGATATTTGTGCATATATTTTGAAATTTTATTTCACATTAAATTATTTTGATGTGTTAAGATATTGTTAATAGTATGTAATTTCTTAGATTAATTGTCTTATTTATTATGCTCTCAGCTTAAAAGAAAATATACATTTTGTGAGAAATAATTTATCCAATTATTTAAATATATTTGATTGTGTTCAAGACATGAAGATGCAATTGTTGATTGTTTGGTGATTTATATAGGCATATGTTGTTTAGAGTACCTCCTGTTGTATGGTTACATCAATGCTTGTTGTTTTTGCATGCGTCTGTGGTTGTAAAAGGCATTAATGTTTATCCCAGTTTTGAGAAGTTTGATGGGTTGATGTGGCTGTTAGTTGTCAAAGTGACACACTCATTGATACTTGTGGGATTTCACTAAAACATGTTGCAGGATGATTACTGTTTATCTCGGTTTTGAAAATTTTCATGGTTGATATAGGTGTTAGTTGCTAAAGTGGCACACTTATTGATACTTTTAGGATTTCACTAAAACATGTTACAGGATGATTTCAATTGCATCATGCAGTTACCTACCTAAAGGGGGTAGTTGTGTGCTGTAATTTATGGAAATACATGGAACACTGTGGGAAGATGACGGGTCGATTTAGAAGGTTTGTCTGCCCAAAGGGGACAATTCCTTCGAAAATTGAAACATTGTCTTTATACACTTCATGTGTAGAGTTTCTAAGTGTTTGTTGTATTCTCTGCCCAAATGAAAGTTTATAACTATAATTTTAGATTGTCTGTTTTGGAATATGTTGGTTATTGCCCTTTTACTATTGTGTTGCATTCTTGTCTTGAATCAATCTCCCTTTATGTGAACAATAACTAGACAACTATTGAGATCATGACTGGTTCAAATTATAAGAGATGAAAGACAGATTATGTTTGGTTTCAAATAATGAGTATATTTATTTTGGTATTGAAACAGTTGTCTTCAAAAGTCCTCTTATTAAAGAAAAATCTTTTGTTTTATGGTCTGAGCACCTAAGTCACATTTCTAGAGAGAGTTGAAAGACTTGTTAAGGATGACATCATATCTACTCTTTATTTTTGGGATATGAAGACCCGTGTTGACTGTATTAATGGAAAGTTAACCAAAACCAATAATAAGGGCTCAATTCATAGTTCTGATCTTCTATAAATAGTGTATATTAATATTAGTGGTACCTAAAATTTGATGAGGTAGTGACTTCTATTGGTTTTGAGGAGAAAAAGGTAGATTAGTGCATATACCTGAAGGTAAGTGAAAGCAAATTTATTTATCTGGTTCTTTATATGGATGATATTTTGCTTGTTAGTAATGATATTCGGTTATTACATGAGATAAAATTGTTTTTGTCTAATATGTTTGATATGAAAGATTTTGATGAAACCCTTTGTTCTTGATGCTAAGATGCGTAGGGATAGATCTCGTGGTATGTTGGGTCTTTCTCAGAGACTTACATAATGAAAAGGGACAAATTGAGTTTAAATCAATATCCCCAAGAATGATCTTGATAGAGAATCTATGAAAACTGTGCTTTATGCCAATGCAGTTGTTGAGTACATTCAAACGGAGAACATGGTTCATGATCCTCTAACCAAAGGTTTGAAACAACCCCATTGTTTTTAAGAAACATGTTGATAGTATGGGTGTTTTAGAGTCTTTTGATGTACTAGGCTAGTGGGAGTTATTTATGCTTTAATATTTTAGTTATTGGATTTATATAATTTTGGAACCTATTATGTTTTGGGTACGATATTTTTATATTATGATTTATGATTATCATACGTATTTTCATTCATATTGTGTTATCTTATCTCTGTATATGTATGAATGCATTTGAACATATGACATTTCATATTGTGGACACTTAAAACTTGGTGTCTGTTTTGAGTTTGGTTGGGTATGTCTCGTGGTTGACACCCTGTTGAAATCTCGAGATATTTTAAGATATACTATATTGTTGATGACTTCTCTGGCCTATTACAAGGCATGTTGTATGGAAAGTCATGTTGTGAAAACTTAAAAAATAGTGTCAGTTTTAAGTTTGGTTAGGTATGTCTCGTGGTTGACACCCTACTGAAACCTTGAGGTATTTTGAGATACACCATGTTGTTGATGACTTCTCTGGCCTATTAATAGGTATGTTGTATAGAGAGTTATGTTGAGGACTGACAATGATAATAGCACATTATTCGATCACCTTGTCTAATGTTATTTTCTTGCTACACTACTGCATTGGATCCATGTCAGTGAAACCATTTGCCTGCATAACCATGGATTGGTCTTGTGTGAATAATATAGCATAATGGCTGTCATGATTCCATGTATGGTGTTTTTCATGGGACCTGGTCATTTAAGATGTTGTCTCAAATGACCAAATTATTTTCAAATGTGGCCACAATAAAATAAAGTTGTTTGATCCATGAGTCATTTTAAACTGAGTAAAATGTTTTAAACTTTTGTTAGAACTATAATTTGTGTTGCCCAAGTGGGAGAATGTTGAAATTTTTCTATGTGGGCCACCACTAATTATAGTAGTTTTGGTTTTATAAAACTGGGTCAGTGAATTTGGTTCAATGAGAAAAGTACGAGAGCTTATTGTTGTTAATTGGTGATCATGTTGCTTGGGCTTATACACATTTTAATTAATACTATTAGTGTGGGTCAGTAGCTAGTGTAGGCCTTAGTCCAATATGGCCCGTAGATGAAAGGGTTCAGTTAGACTCTCAGTAACTAGAGTTACTGAGGTGGATATAAACAGGCTAGGTTCCCTCTTTGGCTTCCAATACGTCTAAGTATTTTGTGTTTTTATCCATCTAAGAAAGTTGTTGTTGTGGGAGTACGAACGGGAAGACTTAACTTTGATCACTTTTGTTTTACGGTGGTTTAAGTTTCTGCTGTGATGATGGCTCAATCAAGTATGTGATTTACTTATGTGATTATTTATGAAATTATTTGTGTTTAAGTTTAATGTATGATATTATTATTTATGTTTATTTAAGCCTATAGAGGATGCACAATTGGTTGTAGCATTTTTAGGCAACAGATTGGATCGAGTGTTGTGGCAATCCTTTGCAGAGTGCCTTTACAGGTCACAAAGTTGACTTGTAACAACAAAGTTTTGAGCAAAATTTTCTTGACATTGATGACGACTCTGATTGTTTGATTGCTGAAGATTTTGATTATTTTATTGCTAACTTTGTGGGTGACTTTGATTATTTAAAGTCTGCCCTCTATGATTGCCTTGATGATTGTTTGATTGTCAAGAAGTGTTGCGATAAGTGTAGTTGGTTCTGGCAATCATTTACTAGGAGTGATGTCTTCACGTTTCAGAAACTACTCGTATGCAATAAGTTTGTCGTGAATCTCTTCAAAGGTGAGAAGATTTACGAGCATGAATGGAGGGAGCAATTCTCATGATATTCATATTCAATTCCATTCAATACATAGAGCATGATATCATCATTTGAAGTATCAATTATAGCAAGTTTGTCAGCAATGATTTTTATCATTTGCATACACTATGCAACATATTGAGAGCCACGATTCATTAGGGAGAGTTTTTCCTTCAAGTGCATAACCTTTGAGTGAGAGTGATTAGCATAAAGTTAGCCAAGTAAGGACCAAACTTCACATGTGGTTGTTTTTTAGGCAATAAAGGAAACAATTGTCTCATAGACAGATGCCAGGATGACATGCATCAACAACTGGTCTTAACACATCCAAAACGAGTAAGCCAAATTAAAGATTGTCTAACCATCCTTTGATATAATCTTTGATGGGTTGGGTAAGGTGCCATCAATGAACCACAATCCTCGACATTTGAGAAATTAAATGGAGATCAAGTTCATTGTAAGATTGAATGTCATCATAAAAAAATTTGAATTTAATTATTCTCTATTTGATGATGTGGCTTCCAATCTCACCATAAACTTGACTCCAGATCAATTCTCAAATGGAGAGGATCATGATCCGCCATCAATATACCCCATCAGATCATACTAAATCAACAAGGAATCAAACTGAGCATGCCATGATGGATAGTTTGATGACGTCAGTTTGAGAGGGAACTTTGTAGCATCGTTGATTGTACTTGTTGATCAAGTGTCTGTTGACCCTTAATGATTTTGATAGTGACAAAATCTTAATTAAGTACTAATGAATATTACTTATGTGATACAAATTATTAATAATGCTTATACATCAAAAGATATCAAGATTGTAGAAATTGGTGAATCAAAGTTGATGATCTCAAAAGTCAAGAAGCTCTACAAAAGATCAAATTCAATGAGAATAATTGAAATGCAACTTCAAAGAAAAAATAGCTAAATTATAGTTTGAATTCTAAGATGTACATTGTAAGCATTTCAATTTTTATGAGCTAATTAAATTTGCATTGCATTTTATTACATAACCTTAATTAATTGAAGATATAAAATCTCTACATGATTTTATTAAATGCAAATATTAAAATTTGTGGGCTCAATACCTAACATGCTCTAATTGAACTTAAGAAAAATTTATGTTGACATAGAAAATTGTTTGAGCATTTGTAATATATCATTCTTCATATATTTTACAGACATATTATGCTTAAATTTGTAATATGTTTTGTCATCATCAAAATGGCATCAATCAAGAAATTGATTAAATTAATTTTGATAATAACAAAACGCTCTTGGAGTGTTTAACTTGTGTGTTAAATGTGCAAGAATGTTTGATTCAATTGGGAGATATTTTGGAACTAAAAAATCCAAAAATAATGAAGAAATATGAAGAAAATTGATGCTGAAAACACTGTTCATCCTAATAGACAGTCGACTGTGCAAAATAGACAGTCGATTGTGGGTTCACAAAATCAGTTTTTGCATCAGTTATGAAGGACAATCGACTGCCATAAGTGGACAGTCAACTGAGCAAGTTACAACAACTATATTTTTTTAATTTAAAAGGCTATAAACTATTCTCTAATGTCTCTATTTTGTCTCCAACAACTAGAAGACTTCAAGACACTATAAATAGAGCCTCAAAGGTCATTTAGAAGACAAGAGAAACATTCTACAATAAAGGATTAAAGTAAAATCTCCATTCTCTTCTTCTTGAGCCAAAAACCTCATTGTCAAGTTATAAGGTTTTGAGAGAGAAAATATTGAGTTGTAATCTTAATTGAGAAATCTCTTTTGTTTGTTTGTTTCAAACTTTCTTTGCATTATCTTGTTAAAAGAGTTTGTGTAACTCTTGTAAGAATTTATAAGTGAGCTAGTAAGTGTTGGGTATATACACTTGGGTAGCAAACTTAGAATTCTCGTGAAAAAGGTTGAAGCAACACCCTTGAAGTTGCTTGTTTGTATTCAGTTGAGCAACACCCGTGAAGTTGCTTGTTTTAGTGAAAGGCTTCAAGGATGATCCTTGAAGAGAGTGGAAATAGAGTCATAAGGATTTCGATATTGTCAAACCACTATAAATCAAGTTTGCATCTCTCCAACTCTATCTCTTTAATTACTTGCAAAATTACTTGCTTAGAATTCTTTATTATTCAAGTAAATGAGATTGATTGCTTAATTATTTTACAATTCAATTATCTTTTCTATATTAAGCAATAAACTCTCTCATCTTTGTGCTAATAATTTATAAAGATTGATTTGATTTAATTCCGCATATATTTTGATATTTGAGATTGCAAAAAGAATTTGAAAAATTCTTAATACCAAATTTGCTTATATTTTTCATAGTATATTTTGGACCAACAGTACTGAAGGTGCTGGAATTCGGGTTAAGTGAGGTTAAAGTTGACACAACTAGTGATGTAGAGGGTGTATCAAAGACTTCGGTGGATTTGACCTTTGTTTGAGGAAGGATCTTCATTCTTAAACTCAAAAGTGTTAGGGCTCTGATACCATAAGAATGTTTGACAAAATTGAGATTTTGGAATTATTTTCGTTTTCATTATACTTGCTCTAATATACGTACGGATACATATGTAAGACTTAACTAGAGATTACAAGGAAAGTTACAATATAAGTAAACTTATAACTACAAAATGGTAAGTTATTGGAGAATTCCTTGATTCTTGCTTTGATAACTTGACTGAATGACTTATAGAATATTTCTTGTGATTGTTTGATTCCATTCCTCCATTATTATTGATGCTGATAATAGTTGTGTTGATAGTGATTATCTTAGGGTCTTTTATACAGAAGGCCTGCTTTAATCCCTGTCTCCTTTAATATACCGAAAAAAAATTATAGTACCATTACAAATACACAAATTCATATTTTTCCTTAAAATTTAAAGGGAATATATATATAGTTATGAAAAGTAACTAATTCATCATTGTTTGCATTAATTACTATTGTCACAATATACTTATAATAACAAATTATTGAATTAACATTTTATGCATTTATATCTAAATCATATAGTTCTCAAATATGAGAATATTTGGCTCTTTGTGTCTAAAAATTTATTATAATCGTCTAATTTTTTGTTAAATAATGCATGTTTTATAACTTGGTGATATGTTGGATGTGGTTACTATGAGAATATAAAAAATTGCACTGGATCAAAGATAATTTTTTTTTTTTTAGAATAGATCAAGAATAAGTTTAATTCTTATAAAAATTATAAGTTAAATTCTTAACGTATTATGTTTGTTATGATTTAATTAAAAAGTGAATTTCTTTACCAAAAGAATAAAAACTAAAAAAGTGAATTGAGAATTGAGTTATTACGAAGAAACCAACTTTAGGCTATAAACTTAATAGGGGTATGTTAATAACATTAAGTTATTTATTTTTAATAAACACACACTTGTCCACCAAAACATACACTTAGGAAAGTCTAGTTATACTATGTGACAAGAGTAGTAATTGCTACTCAATTGTTCAGAATGTATGAAAAAAAATGTCTTATCCGAGTCTCCCAATTGCACCATTAATTTATTCTTTAGGTCGCATTGTTTATAGAGTACGCACGGTGAACTATAGTTATGATTTGTGAGATATGTTAAACTTAGCCATAACACTTTCTCTCAATATTTTTTATAACAAGTGAAAGAAAATCAAATTATATAAAGTATTGCAAGATACTTACTCAACTCACAAAGTGACAACTCGAACCCTTGCCCTCTCCCAATACAAAGTTAAGTTCTTAACGTTTTATGTGTGTTATGATTTAATTTAAAAAGGGAATTTCTTTACCAAAAGAATAAAAAAAGTGAAAAAGTCAATTAAAAACTGAGAACTGAGTTGTTACGAAAAAAACCAATATATCTACGTTTTAGGCTATAAACTTAATAGGGGTATGTTAATAACATTAAGTTATTTATTTTTAATAAAGATTTTCATACACAAATTTGTCCACCAAAACATAAACTTAGGAAAATCTAGTTATAACCATGTGAAAAGAGAAGTAGTAATTGCTACTCAGTTTTTCAGAATGTATGAAAAAAGTGTCTTATCCGAGTTTCTCAATTGCACCGTTAATTTATTCTTTAGGTTGCATAGTTTATAGAGTATGCACAGCGAACTATAATTATGATTTGTGGGATATGTTAAACTTAGCAATCACACTTTCTCTCAATATTTTTTATTACAAGTGAAAGGAAATCAAATTATACAAAGTATTAAAAGATTCTTACTCAACTCACAAAGTGACAACTCGAACCCTTGCCCTTTTAGTGGGGACAGGAACTACCCGACTATAAATACTCAATTTCATTTCAAATCTTAGAATGGACCAAATGTAAAACCTAGAAGTGAGAATTCGATCTTAAAATGCTCAGATTTGAAAAGAAACGATAACTAAGACTTTATTATTGAAAAAAAAATTGATTACAAGTTCAAACCCAATGTCAAAAATCCCAACTTAAAGCCCAAAAGACCTAATTTAAACCAAAACCTGTGCCAAAAGCTTCAAAGTCGCGCCTTGGCCCAAAAACTCGAGCCCATTACTTATCCAAGCTCTGTTGGCCGATCGATCCAGACCTTGGACCAGTCGATTTGGTCAGTGGGACGATCAGCTCACTGACTAAACTGATCAGTTCGCAACCATTAGACAAAAAATCAAGTTATTTCCCAACTTCACCCTCATGATTCTACTTTTAATCTTAGACAGAAACGTTTTGTAACGTTTCCAATAATCCATTTACACCCTTTTAATCCTATTTACACCATTGTCCCTCATTTAATCCTATAAATGCCCCTTCATCTTCTACCAAAACACACATTCTCATCTCCTTTGCTGAAACTATAACAAACTTTCTCCACAAGAATACTCTTTCTGGAATGCTTTTGGATTTAGATTTTCTACAATATGAAGGGCACTCTAAACACTGCACCCAATTTTACTAGCCAAACATTTTTTTATTTTATAATGTTACTTTGGATGTTTCATTAGAATGAAGATTATTATATTTGACCCATCTTGAATCTATATGATAGAAAACAAAACAGCTTTGTATGTTATTTATTATAAGATTTAACCTCATCAAAATACGTTAATTTGAATGTTATGTGGTTGTAGACACTCAATTGCATTCCAAATATTAGAATGAACCACGTGTGGACCCGCTGCTGAAACTTTAGTTATGAGACACTCAAAGATAGATGAATGAACTATAGAGAATTGGATTTTAACAAGAATCGATTAGTTGGACTCAGTTTCATTTAAATCGAATAAAAAAATGGACCAGAAAAATGAAACAAATACCCAACTAATCGGTATGGTCCAAGAGTCAATTGGCTAGGCCCAACCGGTCTGGTTTGAGAGTCGGCCAGCTACGCCGCCTTTTTATTTTATTTTTTTTTTGTTTATTTTCACCTATTTTGTGTAGGATTAGTTTTCTTACTCCTACAAGAAAACTTAGTCCCTAAAAAAGCCTAATCCTATATATATCCCTTAAGGATACAAAAGTACAAGCTAACGCCCCCTCCCCAAACAAGCTACAAACACAGACAGAAGCTGACAAATAGAGTCTTTTAAACCGTAAAGCTTTAAAATTTCTAGTAACTTTTTTCTTCTGAAAATCACAAATCCCCCTACATCAAACCTCATTTCTTCATAATTTTCATAAACTCTAGCCTCCACAAACCCTTTTTTTTCCTACACTAATTCTCAAATTGAATTCAAAGTTCCCTACATGCATTCATCCATAAACACACAACAATATACACCTAATTTCATTCTAAATCTTAGAATGGACTGCGTGTGGGGCCTGCTAATGAGAAAATTTTTAATTTTTAACCTAAGTTGTTTTACCATACTTACTTAACTTCGTTCACGATGAAGTATTTGGGGGCCTGATATCCATCTGGTATCTTGGCGTAACACTAATATGATTACATCAGCCCTTGGTGCATGACAAGATCCATTTGGTCTATATCAAGGTAATAAAGGTTTGTCGTCATGTTGGTACTCTTGTAGTCCACTAATTAGGCTATTCAAGGAGCATAAATGTGTTCTTCTAGCCATGAGATACCCTTGAGCCCACCGGAGTTATAAGGCGAAGCCACCCATATATAAACTTTAGAACCTTCCTATTAGGACAAGGACCCTCTCTATCCCTTTGCTTGCTTGGTTGAATATGGTTGACTTCACCTCATATGTGTAAAGATAAGAAACTAGTTGTTTCATAGCATGTTTGCATATTTGTTTGCTTGCTCGTTTGGGATGTTATTTAATTAAATTAGAATCAAACTTTGGAAGAAATTAACCTTCGAATTTGAATATGCTCTAGTCTAAAAGAATGATTTTCCTTAATTAACTATTCTTTGTTTGACTTCACTAAGGAATCCATTAGAGAATAGGCTAAAAGTAAATAGACCTCATTCAAAATTTATAAAGTAAATCCAAATGGACCCAAAAAAAAAAAAAGAAAAGCCCAAGGATAAAGAGGAATGATCCAAAGAAGGGCTTACTTTTAATCCATTTCTATTTACTTGGGCTTTTTAAATGACTTCCAAATTATTTTTGTGCTTAACCCTCTTGATAAAAATCAACAACATTTCACTTTGAGATAAACAACTTTTGGGCTTATAATTATTGAATTTTGGGTTAATTAAGGAAAATTTTGATTAAAAATTAATCAAGTAAGATCATTTCCAAATGTGATTCTATTTCAAACTATTTGGGGCTAAAGGGACTTATCCACAAGTGGACCTTAGGATATTCTATGGGCATTTGGATTCAAAATTGAAACCCATTGATAAGATCAAAGTAAAACTATGGATAAATGAGAATGACAAGAGGCTTCAAAATTAAACGGGCTTTTGCTTCCTTTATTTTTCATGTAGCATTCAACGCCCATCATAGGTTCTAAGTTAGGTTACTCCCCTGCTTGGTATTGATCTCCCAGTGGCAGATTGAAGAAAAAACTTTTTGAATCTTAAAGCTCGGAGGCAACATTAGAGGAAGGATCAATGTTAGTGGTCGGTTTGATTTCAAAGGAAGAAACAGAGGAAGAGGCTAATGCAATTGAGCCAACAGAAGATGGAAATAGTAGCAATTTGAACCAAGATACCATGAAAGAGCTGAAAGATTACATGGCTACTCTCATAACCGTTGTAGTCCAAAGGATGACTATGCTAGAAAACAAGGCTACTAAGAAAGATTCAATGGAGTCAAGTGGAAAGAAATAAGTGTATTTAAAAATGAATAAGAATACCTCCGAGAAAAGGAAAAGAAGAAGGCCAATGCAGAGGTGAAAACATCAACGAAAAGTTTAAAAAAAATGCAATCTGCTCTCCGAAAGTCTTAGGGGCTAGATGGCTATCTTTTTTAAATTGATGGGCTCTACTCTCATCAAAGGGTGAACTTGCCTCTCAAGTTTAAGATGATAGCATGGACAAGTTCGATGGATCTGGCGACTCAAAGACTCATCTAAGACAATATGTGGGTCTTTTTAAGCTCTATGGCCTAGATAATGAGGAGTTGGACGCCTTCTTTCCTAACTCTATGGCCGATGTTACTCTGAAAAAAAAAATTGGGAAGACATAGCTCAAGCCTTCGTCACTCAATATGCTTACAATACATTGTTGAATATCACGATTCGTGACCTTTAGACAAAAAAAAAAAGTCCAATGAATTTTTTTTTTTAGTTCATATCCAGCTAGCAAAGCAAGGTAGCCAAATTGGATTTAAGACCTGGGGAGAAAGACCAAGTGTGGATTGTAATGCAGAACCTCCAACTGGTGTACCACAAAAAAATGTTCACTATGGAAATTGCTAACTTTGAGAAGTTAGTAGATTTTGGTACCCAAATAGAAGATACTATATTCGAGGGAGAGACAAAGAGGGACGGTGAAAAGTTCTCAAAAAAGACTCGATAAGCCAATGGTAGTGCCAGTTCAAATGAGGTCAACCATTTAAGCACCAACCACCCTAACACAACAAAGAAATAGGCAAATATTGGCCCAAATGACTACACTCCTTTATAGATGAGACTTTCCCTAGCCTCAACCAACATTTTCAATAAAGGTAAGGATACCCTTTAGCCACCAAGCCTCTACTTGATCTTGTCCCTAAACACTTTGACCTCACTAAACGAGGTGCTTACCACCAACAACTCGACCATGATATTGAGGAGTGCTTTAGGCTCCGCAATGAGATCAAAGATCTCATTGATAAAGACTAAAATCTCCCATTAAAATTCCTTACCATGATCAAAACCTCCCTCACATTCGAGACCTATCCATTCTCTTAACCTTATCCACCTCTGATCTAATTCCACCACCAATCACTTTCCATGCCATAAATGTTAAACCTTACCTTTACCCAAACTCTTCCAAACCTACCTTTGGGGAGATTAATAGTTTTTAGTTTTCAAAGGCTCATGACCCAAGTTGAAGAATTATTGGATCCAAATGGTTTGGACATGAATATCATAATAACGGAGGAAGAAGAGGCGGTGTGAGTGGAAGCAAGTTCTATCATTGTGCCTATGAGGGCCCCATTTGAGTCGAAAGTCTAAGTATTTTCTTTCCTTCTTTTCAAAGGATGAGCAGGGGAATAATTTCCTTGCCCCTACATAAATAAAATTTTCAATCAATAAAATAATGTATGATTTTGAGTATTTTAAGTATTTAATATGTGATGTGAAAGCCCTTAACGAACTCAATTGAAAATCTTGAAAACTAAAACAAATGAATTCTGAGTATTAATCATGGAACTACATTTGTTCTATTTTGTATAAAAAAAAGATTTCATCGTGTATTTGCATAGTATACCAACACAAATGAATAAGAACCAAAGAAAAACAAACCTTGGAAAACTCATTTGTATCTTGAACCCATAAAAACTTAAGATTGGAAAGGTTAAGTTATCGAAGTTGAAATGATGAGAGGCCATCATTTTGTATTCTCATTCATCTTGATTTCCCTTGTTAACCTTTTTTGGGCTTTGTTATGATTTATTTCAAAACAACTCTCGACAAGGATTTTTTTTCATTTGATAATGAATATTTTCAAAAGAATGATGTCATACTAAGAGAGAAAATTGAGTGAGCTTCTATAAATAGAATGAAAAGGAAAGAAAGAAGAAAAATAGAGTTAAAAAAATAAAAGAAAGAAATAACAAGGAAAAGAAAAGTAAAAAAATAGTGAGAATGCAATCCTTGATCTATAAGAGCCTTGAAAACTCTTTGAGCCTTTTGATTACCCTTCCTTTCTTTATCCTTAGAAACCATTGGCCATGTTACAAACTTTGGTAAGTCCTCTAACAATCATAAAGATTGCTTAGCATCACAAACTATATTTTTGAGTAATGATAGAATTTATCTTCTTTAATAATACAAGTTTTCACTTAGCAAGAATGACCCATCTTAAAACCACTTGCGAGAGACTCTCCTACTCCATCCAAAAACCTTTACCCAAATAACCCACCATAGCACCACTTGCAGGAGACTATTCTACTCTTTCCAAAAAGTTTTGCCCAAACAACTCACCTTAGAACCACTAGCAAGAGTTGCTTCGAACCATTACCCTCTGACATATCATCTCACACTTTCGTGTTTGTCACTTTTACTAGGCATCAAGAAGAGGCTTGAAGACACTAACAGACATTGAGTCAAACACTTACTAATTGTCCTCTACGCCTACCGGATGACTGCTCGAACTCTAACTGGGGAAACTCGCTTCTTTTTGGCCTATAGATCAGAGGCCATCATTCCTCTTTAGATAAGAGCCCCCTCATTACAAATACAACACTTCGATGCAGCCAACAATGAAGAAGCCCTCAAAATGAATGTTGACCTGATCGACGAAGCAAGAGACAAAGCTCAAATCAAGCTTGTTGCTTATAACCAGAGGGTATCACGGTACTACAACTTCTATGTCAAAAGGAAGACATTCAAACTTTATAACCTAGTACTCAGAAGAAAGGAAGTGTCTCATCCTAGAGACGTAGGAAAGCTCCTTACAAACTGGGAAGGACCTTATCACATCAGAAGAATATATCGAGCTAGAAATTTCAAGCTTGAAGACCTCACGGTAACTCGATACCTCGGACCTGGAATGCTTAAAATCTCTAAAAAATTCTATTAGTAGATTTTGCCTTTTCTTTTCCATTTTTTACATAAGTCTTGCAGCTTCCAAATATAATCAATAAAAGTTATACTCTACTCTAACTTACATTAATACAAACAAAAACCGAGGGAGTGGCCTTGAGCTCCTTCATTTCTCGGAACATCTACTTAAACCAAGAGAAGGGCCTTGAGCTTCTTCCTTCATCGGAATATTTACTTAAACTAAGGGAAAGGCTTGAAGCTTCTTTCTTCCTCGAAACATTTACTTAAATCGAGGGAAGGGCCCCGAGCTCCTTGTTTCCTCAAAATATTTATTTAAGCCAGATGAAAGGCCTTGAACGTCTTCTTTCCTCAGAAAATTTACTCAAACAAAGGCCAAGAAGGAAGCCCCAAGCTTTCCCCTTCCTCATAATGACTCATAAAAAACTAAAAAAAAAACCCAAAGTGTTGGAAATCACATTCACAAGATGCCCAAGTGGTGATCTTCCAAACACCCAAGTTTAGAATGACTTGTAGAAAGAAATACAACAATCGAAAACAAGAAAGAAAAGAACACAAGCAATTTGTTATCGAGGTTTGGTAATAGCCTACGTCCCCGTGAGTTCCTCTGAACTCTCTGCACTAAATCAATGGTTCTTTACAATACAGTAACCCTTTTCAAGAAACCTCAAGTTCTAGAAGAAACCAAGAAGAGAAGAAAGAATATGATAAGAACTATTACAATGTTCTCTATCTATACTACTCTCTCTTCTTTACAACCAGCCTCTCTAATGAGTCCCTCTTGTATGTATGTGTCTTTGCACTCTCACACAATTCTATCATTCACACACATGTCTCACAAGTTACATTACATCTTACTTGTGTTATCACACACTTGAGATTGAACCTAGGTGACCCTTTATATAGTGCACCACTTCTTGTCCAATCTTGTGTGTCATTCTCCACCCTTAGATCTTGATAACCAATCAACCATGGCCCTCCATCAATCCTAAGTGATCCTATGCATTTTAACCTTCCATCCATGCATTTAACAAGAGGCTGAAACAAGTTGTCCATGTGTGCATTAGTGTGCCTAGTGCCTAGGCACTGAAAAAGAGGCGGTGCGGCACTAGGCAAACACCCTTTTCATCACTTGCTAGGCGGTGCGGCGCTGGTGAGGGAGAGGTGCGGCACACACTGATGCTGGCCCTCTCTCAGCTATGCGCACACTGGTGCGCACACATTTTCCAGTTTGTGTGCTGAAGCGCACACACTAGTGTGCCTTCCTTTGCCTTACTCCAAAGTGGCACTTCTTTAACATGCTAAACTTCACTCTTCCACCTTTTTTTTAAACCTTAACCATGTTTAAACCTTAGACAAATACCAACACAAAGCCTCTTCCATCGTCGAATCACCTTAAGAATTGCCAAGGAAATCTCCTCTCCCTTCAATATATCTCTCTAAAAACACGCAGAAAGGACTCCAAAATCTCCACAATATAAAGGTAAAAAAGTCAAGCATTATGAGATCATAAACACAAAAAAGGGCCTATGCCAATTCTATTACATAAAAGTTTTTAACAAAAAGGCGTTATAGACCCAACATACATAAATCAAAAGAAAGAAAAAAAAAAAAGGGATGAGGAGAGATACTCCTCATCCCTCACATTTTCTACATTTTCCTCATCTATCCTCGTCCTAGTCCCGGCCTCCTCTCCTGCTTCGACGAATTTACTGCCCTCAATAGCGACAATGGTCTCATCATTAGAAAGTTCGTTGAGAAGTCCAGATCAAGGTAGGCTTGGACTGCTTTACGCTTGGCATCCTTAAAACCGTTGAAGTAGAACTTTCCTCCTTTAGTGGTGACTAAGTCAGTGGGTCCCTTAGAATGCTTGAAGTCCTCACAACACTTCTCCTAACAGACTCTTGTTCAGCTGTCATAGCTTCGGACGATAGATATTCCTTCACTGCATCGTTTTGAGCCTCAGCCATTTGGGCTTTCAAGGTTGTGTTAGCCTCCTAAGAGCCGACCAACTGGAGTTTCAAAAGCTGGACCTCGCCATCTTTCGATTGAAGGGCAAACTGTAAATCAACCACTAAGGCCTTATGCTCTTCCAGCCTTCTGTTGACATCAACAAAACGGCGAGACAACACTCACTTGAAAAAGAAGAAATAAGCACAAGTCAAAATACTTCAGAATGGGAAAATTGAATAAATAAAAGATAAAAGGGAAAAGAGATCGTACCTTAGAGGCCAGCTCTTCCATCATATTCGACAAGACCTCAAGGGGCTCCGAGGCCAGCACCAACATGTTTTATGGGGGGATGTCCTTGATAAGATGCTCTCAGGCAATCGAAGGATTCCCCATGATTGAATCCCATCATTTGACAAACCAGTTGGGCCTCAGAATGTCCGTGGTCGAGGGGCCACCGGTTAGAAACTGAAGATCCACAACTAAGGAAACCATGAAAATAGGCGAAAAATCTTCAACCCTTACAGATAGTACCATGGGAAGAAGGGTGGCCTCATCAAAGGGCTCCTAGGAGGCCAATGATAAAAACTTCTTTTCTCCGCAGGTCAGCTCTCAGATGCATCCTCGAAGAGCTTATTTTTTTTCGCCTTCTTTGCCTCCTTCAGAACCTAAAACCTACTAGGAAGCATATCTGCACAAACAAAAGAGTATCAGGCCACAGGAAACATTATAAAATGAAAAGATAAAGACTCTAACCTTATAACCTCTTGAGGACAGAGGTCGAGCCTAGCCAGGTCAATATTGCTTTCTAAAGTCGAAGCTTCTATAGCCCCAACAACCATCTTCTCCTCTACCTCACTAAGGGTTGGATGCTTATTCTTCCTAAAAAAAAGTCAAGTCCCACTTCCTCGGAACCTTGAAGATCCTCTCGCTCTGAATAAATAAAAATCTATTCTTTCACTCTTCATAAAGGTAGACTTCCCCTTCATCACATTTTTTCACCCTTTGACTCAGAATTACCCAACTGTACTCTACATGGGGACTAACTTGGAAAATAGTTTTGAAAATATTCAAACAAATGAGCCCCTCGACCTTTTGGCAAACAAAGATGAATCCTTCTAGTAGATGGGTAGAATTGGCTAGGGGTGAGTATGGGTCGGTTTGGGTCAGGTTATCTTAAAATTTCAACCCAATCTATTTATACCGGGTTGAAAAAATCCCAACCCATGAACCCATCCAACCTCAACTCAACCCAACCTATTCAAATCGGTTTGGGTCGGTTTGGGTCACTGGGTTGATATATATTTTTTTACTAAATAATTAAACCATACATATTACATAACAAAAAATATTCTATTAAATCCAAAATTAAATCCATTCATATTACAAGTAAAATATGTGTGTCTGACTGCACAAAGAATATTTGATAACATGGAAAAGAGAACAATTATCTCATTGACTACAATGGTTGTAAGATATGCTAAATTTGGGTTTTTAGATACTATTAAGAAGTTTTCTAATGACATGCAAGAAAAGAATGTTGTGCCATGGGATGCCATAATTGGAGGCTACGTTGAAACCAAACTTGGTAAGGATGCTTTGGCATTGTTTCATGAAATGCAAGCGAGTAATATAGAGTCTGATGAAGTGACCATGGTCAATTGCTTATCTGCATGCTCACAACCTGGACCCTTAATGTTAGAATATAAATTCATTGTTATATTGAAAAACATAATCTTCACTAAATGTTGTACTATGAACTATTTTAGCTGACATGAATTTAACTTACTTTAGAAGACTGTTCAAATACAAAGGAAATTTGGATTTCTGGACAGTTGCTAATAATATATTTTAGTAACTCGGCATTTGTTGGTCGTGCTAGTGTTTTCTCACTAATCAGTCTAATTTTTGAACTATACTTTAATGCACTTAGAAGCAACATAAGGGCTCTTAAAAGATCGAAGAAAGGCAAATTGAATAGTTCAATAATGTTTGTATGAAAGGCTTCTAGCAAGTTGGTATTAATAAGCTTTTTCATACATTCAGCATTTCTTCCATAAACATTATGTTACATCTTTTTGGAATATAAGTTTATCTGCATACATTGATCCCGACTGGAATCTTGTAGGTTAAAGTGTTAATTTCTATGTTTATTTTATAGTTACAACGGTACAAGAAATCAAAATTTTGTTAGTATAAGTTAATTGTGCATCACTTTATTCTGATTGAAATTATGCTTAAAAATAATAATGAAAACTATTTCATAACTCAAAATCAGTATTTGTTTCTAATGTAAATATTTGAAATTAAAATCTGGGTAATTGGAAAATATGATACTTGTTTGGACATTAGAGTATCTGCTACATATAATTTTACACACTAGTGGTAATTAGAATGGACATTTTATGATTATATATTTTACAATTATACTATAATTATTTATACATTATTTTATATTAAATAAATATAAAATATATAATTATGTATTTGACCGAGTTATCGGTTTGGGTTGGGTTGAAAATTTTGAACCCATGACCCAACCCAACCCACTGGGTTCAAAATATTTTCAACCCAATCCAACCCAATCTCTAAAAATACACAACCCAACCCAACCCATTATATTGGTTTGGGTCAGGTTTGCGGATTAACTGGGTTCCATGCTCACCCCTAGAATTGGGTACTAACTGACAAAGGGCTATGCATTAATTGTTCAAAACAAAACAGATGAAGGGGTAAATAGAGAACTTAAGATTATCCTTCAACGAATGAGTATACATGCAAAACTCGTAAAGACCGACCTCATGAGGGTCATTATAAGATCTCTCCCCTACTTAGGCCATCCTAAGTGAATACTCAACCAAAATTCTATGTCTCTCTAAATCTTTCAAAATTGCCATCTCTTAACTCGTTCGACTCTTCTTCAGCACTAAATGCGATATTCCTTATATCCAGGGCTAAATCCTCTTGTAAATCATTTAATTTACTATCATCCTCCGAGGGCATAGTGGTGGGTTTCTTCCTTAACCACCACCTCAGGGTTTAAACTAAGTCTCTCCACATGAGGCTTGGTCGAAGAGCTACTCATCTTGACCTATGAAGAACTAGATGCACTATTACTACGATAAGGCATAACTGAAGAAAATGACAAAGGACTCACCTAAAAATAGAAGAAATCTGAAGAGCTGAGAGATTGAAGAAAAATGATCTCCTAGACACAAAACTCTAGAGGCTCTCTATAACTCTGAGGGCTCTCTACGACTCTGAGGGCTCTCTAGAACTATTTAAAAGGAGAATTTGCAAATGGAGTATGGACTGCTTGAAGACCCCCCTCCTTATAAAGAAAAATGAATGACTTAGATTAATCTCAACGAAGGGCCTAGATCACAACGTTTTAGATACCGATGAGAGGCAACGATTCAAGGCACCCACTAGAGATTCTAGAAACATCCCAGAAACCACTAATGGGCCTCAAAACAAGCCAACAAGCCTTAACACCACAAATGGGCCACAATTCGTAGCCCAGCCAATGGCCCTCAAGTCTTGGCCCAGCCAATGAGCCTTAAACACGTAAGTCCTAGCCTAGCTAATGGACCTTAAGCCCACCATGTGGCCTCCATAATCTATTAGGCCAAACGCTTATAGCTACATCAAATAAGGTCACCTGCATCTAATTTGAAAAGACCTCGACCTAAAAAGTTCAAAAAGTACTTGGGCTTTGGCCAATAGAAGATAGAAACCTCGAAACAAAAGTACTCCACAGATCATTCAAGCTCTAAAAATCTCATACTCCATAGTCCATTCATTCTGAGGAAATAGCCTCGAGCTATTTCACTCCATGGATCTCATAAGATCATTCAACTCCAAAAAGCTCGGACTCAACTGTCTATTCATTTCGAGGAAATAACCTCGAGTTGTTTTACTCCTCGAACCCCACAATCCATTCATTCCAAGGAGAGAGTCCCGAGCTATTTCACTCATCGGACATTACATATTACTTCGCTCCGAAGAGACAAAGCCGAGCTATCTTCCTCCTCATACATTACATATTACTTAGCTTTGAGGAGATAATGTCGAGCTATCTTCCTCCTCATACATTACATATTACTTAGCTTTGAGGAGGCAATGCCGAGCTATCTTCCTCCTTAGACCTTACACTTTATCTCACTCCGAGAATACAATGCCAAGCTATCCTCTTCCTCCAACCTTACACTTTATCTCGTTTCGAGAAGAAAACGCCAAGCTATCCTCCTCCTTGGACTTTACACTTTACTTCACACCAAAGAGATAGCTCCGAGCTATCTTTCTTATCGAACCTTACACTTTATCTTGCTCCGAGGAGACAACATCGAGCTATCCTACTCCTCGGACCTTATACTTTACTTCACTCTAAAGAGAAAGTGCCGAGCTAACTTCCTCCTCAGACCTTACACTTTATTTTGCTCTGATGAGGCATCGCCGAGCTATCTTCCCGCTCGGACCTTACACTTTATCTCGCTCCTAGGAGACAACACCGAGCTATCCTCCTCCTCGAACCTTACATTTCATCTTGCTCCGAGGAGACAACACTGAGCTATCCTCTTCTTCAAACTGTACATTCAATCTCGCTCCGAGGAGACAACATCGAGCTATCATTCTCTTCTGACTCAGATCACTTAGACCTCTGAGGGAATAACCCTGAGTTATCCCTCATTTTACTCAAAATCCGAGCCATTGTTCTTGATCTTTTTAGTGCCCGGGTACCCTAACAACCTCAAACTTGATCTAAGTTACATAGCATAGAAAAGAACTGCTCCAGAACTTACTACTACTCGTGTTTCAAAAATCTACTTCCTCTACCGCATAACTGCACTCAATGAAGTGGGAGGAATCTAATGTAAGGAAAAATTCTCCATCTAATGACATAACAACAAGTGGCACCTTCTAAGGGAAAAAATTTGATTTCATAGACAAAACAGAGCAACTAATCGGATGGCTACACATGGCGAATGACATAACGGTAATTTCACACTAGAATCCTAATCCCACTATGACACTCTAACTTTTGGATAACCTAGTCTCGTTAAAACACTCTAGCTTATGGATAACCTAGTCTTATCATAATATTCCAGCCTATAAGAATTATGATCTATCATGATATTCAGTATCAATCACTTTCCTAATTGGACTCTGCTCTGAGACACTATATAAGGGGGCTCTTACTATCAAAGGTACTCACTCACAATTCTCTCTAAATTCTCCAGCTTCCTTATTATCAAAAGTCGTATACTAATTTAGGTATCGGAGAGTCTCCCCGAAGATACAACTCCCATGGTCCTCCGGCGAATTTAAAGTTTTTCTCTCATCTTTCTATGCACATGTTTCATACTCTAGTTGTCTGTATACTTGACAGATTTTTGGCATCAATAGGTGCATCAAACGAAAAAATTTCAATATAACTACTGATACTTCTTCCTCTCACATTATATGGGTTTGGAATAAAAAAAAAATTATGTAGTGAATCTCACATGAGTGTGAGAGGAATAAATTTTTTTTTAGCTTTTTAATTATGTGTTTATCAAAAAAAAATTTAATTTATATTGATTATATATTATATTCAAGTCACCATTTAGTCATTTTCCCTCCATTTGTTTTGTATTTTGTTTCTATTATTAATAAATCAGTAGGAGTCACACCAAACCCCCTGCCACAAAAAGACTTTTCCAAAAAAAACATATTCAATTGATAATTGATAAGAAATAAATAATAAAATTTAAAACACCTTACACATAATGTAATCACAATGTGAATAATTTTCATATATATATATATATATATATATATATATATATATATATATATATATATATATCAGTAGGAGTCACGCCAAACCCCCTACCACAAAAAGACCTTTCCCAAAAACATATTCAATTGATAATTGATAAGAAATAAATAATAAAATTTAAAACCCCTTACACATAACGTAATCACAATGTAAATAATTTTAATATATATATATATATATATTAAAATTATTTACATTGTGATTATGTTATGTGTGGATGTGTTGGAAGGTAGGGGTAAGTATGGGTCGGTTTGGGTTAGGTTAGCCTAAAAATCAACCCATCCCAACCCATGAATCCATCCAACCCCAACTCAACCCAACCCATTCAAATCGATTTAGGTCACCAGTTTAGTATTTTTTTTTTCACTTAAAAAGTAATGCACACATATTATGTAAGAAAAAATATTTTACTACAATTATTCATCATTCATTATATTCAAAATCAAATTCATTCCAGAATTTATTAAATCTTACAAACCATCATTTACAAATTAAGTACCTTAAATCACTTCACACAAAGTTCAAACAACATTAATTTAATAGAAACCATACAAAAGTAAATAAAAACTATATTTTAAAGGTGTTTGATCCATTAAATTCTTCAAAACTTCAACACTAGTATAGATTTTTTTCCTAATATCTCTATAACCAAATTCCCTCATACCAAAAACATAAAGTGAATGAACATAAGATAAGGAAATCAGTTCAACAAGCTTTTGGAAAGCATATCGAAAACGCAAAAAAAATTCTTTCACAAGAATAAACCATTTTTTTCAACTAAACAATATTAAAAATAAACATGCTCCTTATATATTTAAATTCTAATTGATCTTTTTTTTTTTATGGAAACTAGCATTTTTTTTTTGTGTGGGTATATATATATATATATATATACACACATGAAATATATATGCAATCCAAACTAACTTACCAAAATATGAATGGAGTCCATCAATTCTTAAAGTAAGCATATTTTGAAAATATATAAAATATAATTATATAATGATCAGGTTACCGATTTGAGTTGGGTTGAAATTTTTTAACCCGTAACCTAACCCAATCCATCAAATTCAAAAAATCTCAATACAAACTCAATCCAATTTTTATAAACTTTTAACCAATCCCTTATACCGATTTAAATTACATTTACGGATCTATCAAATTTCATTCTCACCATTATCGGAAGGGGAATGAAACGGGTGTGTCCGAACCTGACACCACTAATGTGAACAAATGTGAACACAAAATCTGATGGGATCCTATTGTGGAAGGTACAGATCTATGCTGGGTGGCAAGCACGTCAGCCCTGTCAACAAAGCCGACTGCAATCAAAATGGGCATGAAAATGGAGAAGTCGCTTGCAGTTTCTCCCATTTGTTAAATTAAAAGGCTCTAGTTCATTCTACTGATCAACATCACACTGAATACAAATCTTAGGTCACGCATTACTCATTTGATTTGCAAAATTGGATCAAAAGGGAATGTCGGTCTTAAGTATAGGCATGGCCTAATCGTGGTTTAATGGAATCATAGGTTTCGATCACCTTATCTAAAATGTGCTCTAGTAATTATTAAAAAGATTTATTAGTAATTTATATATTTTATTAATTTTATTTTAATATAATCATTGTAACAAATAATGGATAAAATTTAATTTTGAATATTTACAAAAATAATCGAAATTTATAATACAAGTTGTAAGTGAAAAATGTCCTTCAATTAATGATGACAACGATTGACTGCATGACCCTAGACGCTTAGCACATGTGCCTTCACATGTAATTTATAGAAACATGATGATTTTTTTTTTTATTTTGTTTTATGTAAATAATAATTATTCATTTATGTGATATTTAAACTAGTAATATATCTTTCTTTCACTTATTTTACTCAAAATTCGAAAAAATATATAATTTTTTAAATAAAAAAAAATGAATTATATATCTCTTTAATCGTTGGGAGAATATATATGGATTACTATTAGGTGGTTACAGGAGTTGCTCAAAATACCAATATCCATGTCGGCCAGGTCCCAAGGGGACTGAAATTGGCAAGTGGGTCAATGGATTTCAAGTCTCCCTTATTTTATTACGTGAATCAAACAGTCATGCTCCTTCACTCCAATCAAACATCATGCTGATACATATATTCGGTTTCATAGTAACTATAGAGGTGTTATCATGAATTCGATTTTGTGGTGTTATCGTGAATTCGATTTTGTAATATTTCATAATAATTTAAGAGTCGTGATATTACAGATTTGATTCAATAAAAGTTATTATGTAATCAAAAAAATCTATTAATAATCACACAAAAATTGAGAAGTAATTTCAGCATTTAAATTTTTAAAACAATTACTATTTAATTTTTTCGTGATTACTAGTGAATTTTTCCGATTACGTGATAATTCCTACGAAAGTGAATCTATAAGATCATCCCTCATATATATACACACGCGCGCGAACAACATGCCACCTAAATTCTTCTCAATTTTTATTTTTTTTTAAATCTCATGTGGTTATGTCACCTATCATAATGGAAACTATGATATATATGATTTTTTTTTTCTCTAATTTTTTCTCTCTCTGCATATATATTAGTGTTTAGACTATTCTCAACTAAAAATATTCATCATTTCTTAAATGTGAATATTGAACGAACGGAGAACGGAAAAATACAAAATCGTATTAATCACATGCCATTTCTATCTAGATCCTTAATTTCCTCTTTATTACTATCATTTATCTTTTAGCAATGCAGCGCTACCATTTCATGTGCGACATGAGGGTTTTTTTTTTTTTAGTAAAGTTTTTCCCTCTTTTTTCCCCTATGGTACCCTTGTGGAGTATGGCAATTTAATCTCTTAATGCAGTTTCACATTTGTTGTAATTGATGGATTTTGGCCAAATTTCTGTCACAAACGGTCGAATCAATCACATGCCTCTGCTGTGATTGTTTCAAATCCTCAAATTTATACCATGTCATTTTTAAGTATTAAAAAAATAAACGAATCATGAGAAAACCAATTTCTCAAAACAAATTATGACTCAAACAAAAAAAGTAATAAAATTATAACAAATTAGATATGAAATGAAAAGTAAAAAAAAATCTCTGAAAAAACCAGGAACTTCACTTCCTCTCCTATCAGATCTGCATCGTCTCTCATATCACTGGATCGTGCTGCCTATGGCAGTATACCAGTATTGCATCACATCGCTTGGGTCACTTGTACAATGATTTTGGGATTCATAGGTCTTCTTTGACAACAAGATCTGCGAGGATGCAAGCAAGTTCAACGATCTGACCTGAGAATGAGAAGAACAACCAGATCTGAGTAAGTTTTTAAAATGTTTTTAGCTACTTTTAATTAATTTTTATGAGAGCCAATGCATGATGGACACGTAACTAATTTATTAGTCCAAATTATTTTGATAAGTTAAATTGATTCAGATTTAGCTGGAATCCTTCAATTACAACAAATATGCAATTCAGGGGTTAAAATATCACTTTTTGAAAAGGAGGCACCGAGTGCAATTATTACTAAATTTGAGGATAACATATGCAATTTAGCTTCTTCTTTTAGAACTATTAGCTAAAAAAGAACTTATAATTGGTTGTTAGACGGTTTTCATCTTTGATCTATCTGAGCATAAAATGTTGACAAAAATTCTGCACTCACCATACGTTCAAATTTTTGGATAATATATCAAAAAATTTATATCCAAAAATTTGGATAATGTTGTTTTTTCTTTAGTACATTTTTTTTTCAAAAAATATTACAAAAAATTAGAGATTAAATATTATTTTTTATCTATGAGGTTTGACCATTTATTCAATTTTGTCTCAAAATTCCAATTTAAACAATATATTTTTTTATAGTTTTTAAATCGTTTCAATTTCATTATTGCTATCACATTTTCATTAAGATTTTAAGGGAACTTCCATATCAACGATCTATGTGAGTAAAATAAATGTTGACCTTGATAACTGGGATTTAAAGATAGAATTTCCTTATTTAAACATGCCAGTTATGGATTAAAACCACAATTTATTGTTGATGGTGAAAATCTGCTGCTGAGCTGGAGGTTTGGAATTCCTAGGCCTGTGCAGAGTAAGACTGGTAAACTGAGGAGTCATCGGAGGAAAGGGGGTGGTGCCTCCGATGATTCTCCGATGCCTTTGTTAGTGCGGGGTTTTGAGAAAATAGGGAGGATTATTGTATTAGTGTTTTGGTAATGAACTTGAACTGAGTTGAGATCTACGTAGCTTGATCTTTTTATAGTGGTTCAGGGAGCAAGCTTATCACGTACTACGGACATCGTGATCCCTAAGATCCCGTTTTTCTGGCGAAAGGTCTTGTTGCATGTTCAGGGACGGCGCAATCCCTAAAATCTTGCTTCCTTTTTTGCGTGTGGGAATTCTATGGACGATTATGGCTTCGTCACCTGCTCGGTTATGTGCCTGTTATTGACGCAGCCACATGTCATCCGATCATTAGAGAGAGAGCTATCCATGTGTCACTAGGCTGCTAAAGAGTGAATTGTTTACTACATCTGAGACCCCTACTTCCTTGAGTATATTTATGTGCTTGAGGAAGTACCGAGCATATGAGCAGCAATCGAAATGCTCGGCCATGGGGACATAGGACAGAGTATATAAGCCTTAGTCGAAATTCTCGGCCTTGCGGACGTGAGACTGAGCATATTAGCCTCAGTCAAGATGCTTGGCCTTGGAGACATGAGATCGAGCATTTGAGCAGCAATCAAAATGCTCGGCCTTGGAGAGATGGGACCGAGAATTTGAGTAAAAATGCTTGGCCTTGGAGACGTAGGACCAAACATTTGAGTAGTAGTCAAAATGCTCGGCCTTGGAGACGTGGGACCAAGCATTTGAGCAGCAGTCAAAATGTTTGGCTTTGGAGACATGGAACCGAGCATTTGAGCAGCTGTCAAAATACTCGGCCACGGAGACGTGGGACAGGCAGTCAAAATGCTCGGCTTTAGAAACATGGGACTGAGAATTTGAGCAGTAGTCAAAATGCTCAACCTTGAAAACATGGGACCAAGCATTTGACAAGCAGTCAAAATACTCGGCCTTGGAGACATGGGACCGAGCATTTGAGCAGTAGTCAAAATGCTCGACCTTAGAGACATGAGATTGAGTGTTTGAGCAGCAGTAAAAATGCTCGGCCTTGGAGACGCATGACCGAGCATTTAAGCAGCAGTCAAAATGCTTGGTCTTTGAGATGTGGGACCTAACATTTGAGTAGCAGTCAAAATGCTCGGCCTTGTAGACATGGGACCGAG
Organism: Bretschneidera sinensis; assembly: GCA_023935145.1. Lineage (NCBI taxonomy): Eukaryota > Viridiplantae > Streptophyta > Magnoliopsida > Brassicales > Akaniaceae > Bretschneidera > Bretschneidera sinensis. The sequence continues at coordinate 67,051,852 of CM043697.1, forward strand.
CATTTGAGCAACAGTCAAATGCTTAGCCTTGGAGATTTTCAACAAGGAGTGGGCCTGCATGGTTTCTTGGGCTCATAGAATATTTTTTTGCTTTGGGCTCATAGAAGACTTTTTTGCTTTGGGCCCAAAAAGATTTTTTTTGCTTTCGGCCCATTGGGGGCCTTTGGACAATTTCTTTTGCCTTTGGGCCCATAAAAAAGCCTTTGGGTTGTCTTAGAATTCTCTGTGAAGACATTCAATGCTGGAGCATTGGGCTATTTTAGAATATTCTATAGAGCTATTTAATGTTGAAAGGTTTGCTGTCGTTTTGGGGAGTGTAATGGCGGCTCATGCCCTTGATGGTGCGCCTTCAACAGCCTTCGGGAGTGTAACGACACCTTGGTTATGCTAAACATCGTGTCTTTACTGCTGGGGGCGAGTTAATTTCCCTCTTTAATCACACCTGAGCTTCTATATAAGAGAAGAGTTTCCTCTCATTTCTTCACTTCACTTCTTTTGCATTCAGAGAGAAATTTTGAGAGCCCTCGAAGTCGACCAGAGATTGAGAGCCTCAGAGTCTACTTGAGTTTGAGCTCTGTTGTGAGAATGATCGAAGTGTGAGCAAGGAGGGATATGCCTTTGGTGAACTGCTCGGATTTGCTTTGGGGATCTACCTTTGAGGAGTTTTCCCTTTCCTATTCTTATAAAGTATTTAGTAGGTAATTATCGTGATAAGCCTAGTGGTAGTGGTAGTGAGGACAGCCAAGCACCGTCTAGGGAATTGAACAAGGCTATGGGTCTAGACCGAGCCTCTAGTGGAGGTGAAACCTTAGAGAGTAACGACACTCGGGAAGGGCCATTGGCAATGGTTCCCTTGGGGCTAGGGAAGAGGAAGATGAGGAAGAATAGGGCTCTTCTTTCGAGAATGAAGAAGATAATGTTTTGACCGAGCTGATGGGGGATATAAGGGTTGAAGAGAGGGTGCAATGGTCATTCGCGGCGAATTTTGTGCCAAATAAGTTAAAGGTAGGGGAGCTCGAGGTCATCAAGAGTGTGTATTGTATTCTGGAATAGTACACCCTGAGAAACACTGGCGTTGGGGAAAGGGCTTGTGCTGTCCTCTCGAGCCAAACGCCCTTCGAGATATGTGTCTATGAATAGCACATGAGAGCTAGACTCAGGTTCCCAGTCCATCCTTTCCTCTACTCGATACTAAGGTTCTTAGACATAGCGTTGTGCCAGCTGGTGCCCAATTTTGTGCTTTTAATCATGGCATTCATCTATGTTTGCTTGGACTTGAAGGGGCTTATGAACATCAATGTTTTTAAAGCTCACTTCCAGATTAGCAAGCACGGCCAACACGGGTGGGTCATGATTAGCTCTAGAGCTAGGAAGGGGCTGTTGAAGAAGAAGCCTACCTCCATCAAGCAGTGGAAGAAAACCTTCTTCTACGTCCAGAGCGAGAAGAGTTTCGGGGTTCCATTGTCTTGGAGTCTGAACCGTGCGGGGAACATGTTAAATGATACAATGCTGTTCTACACTATAGACATGCAGTTGCTCCAAATGACAGGCACAGTGGATCCCATTCCTCAATCCTTTTAATGTTTATGAACTGTTATAGTTAACCCCATTGCTATAGAAACTGTGATTTGTTATACCTTTTATTGGGATTTCAGTTGCAGCCTTTTCTTTTGGGTCTGAAAAACTATGATCTTCATTGCAATTGCAAGATTAATCTGTTCCAATTCTAGCAGTTAATTAGTTCAAGTATAGTTTACCCATTTCTTCAGGTACCTGATTATTTTGTCTTCTTAAAACTCCCTCTTTGTCTCTCATGTGCACATATGTTTGTGGTGTGTATTGGTTTCTGTCTGTTTATCTATCTTTCTTTGCACACACATGGGCACGTGTGTATAAATTGCATCAGGGAAAAATAAATAGTAACACTTGGAAAGTGTAGGTGATGCCTAACAAGCAATAACTTTTGTTGTGCCTGTTGGCATAGACATCATTTAGTGCTTTTGCTTTTAGCTTGTTTGGTTGCAATTTGCATATTGAGTGCACTGTTTTTTTAGTTAATTTTCTGTTTGGGTTTGGCATATGAATTTTCTTTTTGTAGACATAATTTCTCTTACCATTGGCTCGTAAAGGATGGATATTTAAATCAATGGGGAAAAAGAGAAGACCTAAAGTCATAGTTAGAAGCTTAGTATTTTTATCCTTTCAAAAGTTAAGAAGAGCAGCTATAAAACAAACCAACTGAAGTTCATAATGATCAATGGGCATCCTTATTGCTTACTGGTTTTCAGAGGAAGGAAAGGTTAAGATTAAGAATTAGTGGTCTATTTATTAAGCTGTTTAATTACTGTCATAGATTTGTTTGTTTGATTGCATGATCTAAATCTAATGTTGATTGGTTTTTCTTTTTCTTCTTGATCATAGAGGATTTTGATGCTTAAACCACTAGTGTCGCTCTCCAATTAAGCATAAGCATGCAATGTCACAATTTATAAATCCTTTTGACATATTGATTTTTTGTTCTTGTATATGGTCTTAGTGTCTACACATGCAGTTATATGAGGATATATGTGAATTATTTGAAGGGTAAGCTTAATCCTAGAATTGTACAATTCAACAATCTTGTAACTTCTTTTTTCCCAAAATTTTTTTATTGAAGCAACAATCTTGTTCTTTTCTATACATGCCACTCGATTTTATGTTTGATTTTAGTTCACTCAACTTTTTAAAGGTTTGATTGAAATTTGAGTGTGGAATAAATTGAGATCAATCCTACTTTAGGCTTTACTTCAATTTAGAATAATTGCTAAATGCAAGCACATGATTAATTAAATGCTTGAGTATTATCTATTCTGAGTTCATGGCTGGTTGATTAAATGCTAAATGCAGTCATTGAGTTCATAGATGTTTGAATCTAGTAATCTTTTTACTTGAAATGGTGAGTTTGGTGAAAAAAATGTAAATGAGTGATATAAAAGAAATCAAGAGGAATGGTGGACTTACATGCAAAATGTAAGTTAATGGTGGACTTACATATGTTTGTGGTGTGTATTGGTTTCTGTCTGTTTATCTATCTTTCTTTGCACACACATGGGCACGTGTGTATAAATTGCATCAGGGAAAAATAAATAGTAACACTTGGAAAGTGTAGGTGATGCCTAACAAGCAATAGCTTTTGTTGTGCCTGTTGGCATAGACATCATTTAGTGCTTTTGCTTTTAGCTTGTTTGGTTGCAATTTGCATATTGAGTGCACTATTTTTTTAGTTAATTTTCTGTTTGGGTTTGGCATATGAATTTTCTTTTTGTAGACATAATTTCTCTTACCTTTGGCTCGTAAAGGATGGATATTTAAATCAATGGGGAAAAAGAGAAGACCTCAAGTCATAGTTAGAAGCTCAGTACTTTTATCCTTTCAAAAGTTAAGAAGAGCAGCTATAAAACAAACCAACTGAAGTTCATAATGATCAATGGGCATCCTTATTGCTTACTGGTTTTCAGAGGAAGGAAAGGTTAAGATTAAGAATTAGTGGTCTATTTATTAAGCTGTTTAATTACTGTCATAGATTTGTTTGTTTGATTGCATGATCTAAATCTAATGTTGATTGGTTTTGCTTTTTCTTCTTGATCATAGAGGATTTTGATGCTTAAACCACTAGTGTCGCTCTCCAATTAAGCATAAGCATGCAATGTCACAATTTATAAATCCTTTTGACATATTGATTTTTTGTTCTTGTATATGGTCTTAGTGTCTACACATGAGGGTATATGTGAATTATTTGAAGGGTAAGCTTAATCCTAGAATTGCACAATTCAACAATCTTGTAACTTCTTTTTTCCCAAAAATTTTTTTATTGAAGCAACAATCTTGTTCTTTTCTATACATGCCACTCGATTTTATGTTTGATTTTAGTTCACTCAACTTTTTAAAGGTTTGATTGAAATTTGAGTGTGGAATAAATTGAGATCAATCCTACTTTAGGCTTTACTTCAATTTAGAATAATTGCTAAATGCAAGCACATGATTAATTAAATGCTCGAGTATTATCTATTCTGAGTTCATGGCTGGTTGATTAAATGCTAAATGCAATCATTGAGTTCATAGATGTTTGAATCTAGTAATCTTTTTACTTGAAATGGTGAGTTTGGTGAAAAAAATGTAAATGAGTGATATAAAAGAAATCAAGAGGAATGGTGGACTTACATGCAAAATGTAAGTTAATAAAGTTTGTGGTTGACTATTTCTTTTAGTTAGTAATCTTTTTACTTGAAATGGTGAGTTTGGTGAAAAAAATGTAAATGAGTAATATAAAAGAGGAATGGTGGACTTTCATGCAAAATGTAAGTTAATAAAGTTTGTGGTTGACTATTTCTTTTAATTAGTAATCTTTTTACTTGAAATGGTGAGTTTGGTGAAAAAAATGTAAATGAGTAATATAAAAGAGGAATGGTGGACTTACATGCAAAATGTAAGTTAATAAAGTTTATGGTTGACTATTTCTTTTAGTTAGTAATCTTTTTACTTGAAATGGTGAGTTTGGTGAAAAAAATGTAAATGAGTGATATAAAAGAAATCAAGAGGAATGGTGGACTTACATGCAAAATATAAGTTAATAAAGTTTGTGGTTGACTATTTCTTTTAGTTATATTTGAATCTTTTCAATGTTGAATTGAAGTAAGTGGGGAAAATACTTTCTGAAAACTCTAAAACTCTATGCAATAGTATAATTGTAAGACAGTTGAAGGACTTAAAAGTAAGCATTGTGTGAGTTAGTTGCAAGAATAATGTAATTTTACATAATATCACTCTCCTATCAGTGATATTCCAGACTTTAATAGTTAGATTGTCTCATTTTCTTCACTGTGTAGAGTGGCCTGCATGATACATTTGATTGGGGTATCAAATTTGCTTTAGTGACATATTTCACTTGTGAATTATTTGAGAATGAATTCTTTTCGATTTTTCTACCTCCTACAAGCATAGTAAGCTATTTATTTACTTAATAGCATATTATTGTTTTGGGCACAAAAGATAATCAGTAGTTTTGTGTTTGCTGTAGGATATTTGTTGTAGAAATAGTATTTAAAAATTTATATTTTGTATAATTCAATTATTTGTTAAACTATGGGTGCTATGGGTTTGAAAAATTGTAGTTGTCATAAATGGTATCCTGTAGTTGGTTGTCATTTGTGTATTTGTAGACATGCTTATTTTCTTAAAATATTTATATACCTTCTGTGACATATTTGTTAGTTTCAGTATTAATCTTGGTGATACTGTTTTTTTTCCTTCGAAATTTTGGTATCATCAACAGAATATTCCGTTGGTGATGAGTTATTTTTTTTTATTAAAAACACCCAAACATTTTAAGAAGTGTCACCGACGGTTTCGTCGATGATAAATTGTATTTTTATTATTTATTTATTAAAAGTGATCAAAATTATTTTTTTTGAAGAAATATCACCGATAGATATTCCATCAGTAATAAGTTAATTTTTTATTATTTATTTATTAAAAACTATCAAAATTAAATTTTTTGAAGATGCATCACCGACGAACTAGGATAGTCTGTCCTAGTCTGTCAGTGATACTAGTTTCTCCAACGGATATTTGATCCGTCGGATAAAAGTAGTATCATCGAGAAGGTTATCACTGACGAGTCATGACTGATGGAATTCCTCCAATAATGATTATCACTTACAAAAAAATAGAGTATCATTGACGGATTTTGTCAGTCAGCGATACCTTTTTTTTCTTGTAGTGATTTCATGGCAATCACTACCAACATGCACTAAGAGATATATTACCTACATTTATGATAATTGCGTTACAGTTTCAATTCGTAGTAATTAACATTATTTTGTGATAAAAGTTATGGTTCCATGTAAATATTAAAAGTAACCCTAGAATTTTCCTAAAATGTATAGATAATATAAATTACTTTTTTTTTCCCCAAAGTACTATAAACTCTACCAAAATGTAATGTTTTATCAAATAATGTATTTAGTGTGACATGATGTATCTAGTATAACCCGCCAAAAGTATTTAGTTTTAATAAATCTAGCAAATAAAATTATTATGTTGCTATGCGAAGATTATTATATATTTTCTTTACAATTTCCATTTTCATTGTCAAATGTTTTGATTTTGTTTTTCTTAATTTTATTTGGAAAACCAAATAATTTATTCCTTTTGTTAAATTTTTTTGTTGCTTTCCTGTACAATTGCTATCATGCAAATAACATTTACTCTCTTTTCATCTCATATTTTTAGTTTTTGTTCTTTTTAAAAATGGATGTCTCAACGTTTTTGTTTATTTTCTAAAAATAAAATACAAAAAAAAATAAATTTTAAAATATCCTTAACATATCAAAGTATATAGAATTTATAGTATCAGTATTAATGTATTGTTACCATCAGGGGTGAAGCCAAAAATTTATTTTAGGGTGGGCTGAAATATATGACCTCTCCATTAAAGGTACTGTCCAATTTTCCTTGGTAATGAAAAAAAAAAAATCGTAATCACCCACAAAACAAATCATCACTGATTCTTCATATATTTATATTAATTCATAGATATAAAGTTTTAACTATATATGAATATGACTAAATCAGATAAGAGAGCGAAGCAAATTCGAAGATAGTGTAGATCATAACGGAATAAATCAACAAATTTCATTATACAAAAAAAATGTCAGACTTCATTCAAATTGACTTTTGATTTGTTGGTATGAACACTTCAACAAATTTCTTATGCCTTTTATTGGTTAGTCAAGTGTTGAAAATAGGGCTAACCAAAATACTTTTCAAACAAATAGGAACTAACTAAAAAAAAAAAAAATCTACGCACAGAGAGAATTATCCGACTTAGTCCTCTGATGTTAGCCTGAAAGCTTTAAATCTGATGGATTTAGCAAAATTAAAAGGTGAAAAGTTGTATCTGGTGTTGTATGTTCTGGTGCTATTTCAAAGGTCTTGCAAGTTTCAATTGTAGTGAATGACTTTCTACACATTAGGAAGCAATCAATTTTGGAGTTATTGTTGTTGCAATTGTAGCATGCCTTAAGCTACCCTAAGTATTAGCTGTTATATTTTGTATACTATTATTTTATTTAAAGTGGCCAACCAAAGAAATATATCTCTCCAATTATGCATTCAAGGTGGCCCATCAAACTTAAGACAATACACGTCTCTTTTGAAAGAAAATTGCCTAGATTTGCATATTAATTCTACAAGTTAGTCAACAATCAAGGAGAAAGTGAGCCTACGCCATGGCCAGAGACGTGTATTGTTGTCGTAAAATTTATAAGGTGCTTTGGGAAAGAGAAAATTTTGTATTACCTCTTGTTAATTTGGATTAAGGAGAATGAGAAGGAAAAAAAAAAATAGATGCGCACATGTACCATTTGTTGTGATATTTTTTATATTAAATAATAATTTTTTAAAATCTTTGAAAAACTCTAAAATTTTCAATTTCTCTCTAATTGGGAGTGCAAATGAGAGAAAATGAGAGCACTTTAAAGATGGTGTACTAATATAAATTACCTTGATCAAATTTATGTAAGTTAATTTAAATTTGATTAAATCTTATCCAAATAAAGCTTTTATATGTTTGGAAATATGACTAAACTTTTGAGATGAAGCTGATATTATTTCATGAGTTAGGAACAAAAAAAAAATTGGCAAAATTGATTTTTTTTCGAAGAATTAAAATAACTCAATTTTTTCAATATTTGATATATAGATCTGCATTTTTTTATACATATGCAATGTTTATAACAAGGGCATGACCTGATTGATAATAACACATTTTTTTTCTTAGAAAAGAATAGTCCAAATTAATTTTTTCACCTTTACTTTATCGTAATTCATGATAAAAAAATGTATACCAAATTATGTTCCAAATTCGATAAAAAGAACTTAAAAAAAGGAAAGAATATTTTTAATACAAAAATCAGACTGAAAAGTCTTCATGAAGGAGTCGTGCCTTCATCTTTGGCTCTTTGCAAGAGAGCATGAAGAAAGTCAAAATAATCCCCGCGTTGTCTCCTAAATTTCATTAATTATATTATTATATATTAATTTAAGAGGTAATTATAAAAATATCTACAGTATTGAAAATGATTGTTACATGCCTATTAAAAATTCGATTTTACAGCATATGAATTATCTAAATTACCCTTCTTTCAATTAAAGCTTTAGCTTAAAACAAATCAGTTTTCAAATCAGTTAACTCATCAACACAAAAAAAAACAATTTTTTTTTGCAATAGTCACTCCATTTTAACGGCAAAAAACTCTCCTCCTTGAATAATTTTCAATGATACGTAGCTCTGTATCACCTCACTATGATCCTTGATCTTTTCCGAAATGACCCACCATGGTAGTTGTGCCATAGCCTCATCTCATCATCCTCTCATTACAACGTCTACAACTTTTTTATATAACCCTAACCTTAAATCCCCAATTTGTTAACCCAAAGAAAATATCAAAAGATTTTTTTTGAAATAACGAAGAAAAAAAAATTAAGATAACCTCACAATCTTCATTATCGCAACAAACACACAGATCATGTTCCCAGTAAGCTAAGAGCAAACAAACAGACATGAGAGCTAAGAATTGAAAATTGCAAAAAATAAATTGCGAAAAAATGCAAAACTGAAGAACCAAAGGGCAACCCGTCCTACAAAAGAAAGAGAAAAAAAGTTATGAAAATGTGGTCAAGCTTGCAACGCTGTTCCTGATATGATGAAGAACAAGTTGACGGGATGTGGAGGAAAGCTGAATGACGGTACCCGCAGTGTCGGAGTCATTGTATTCCATGATTATCATTATGTCTCTAGAAGACTTCTGGTAGATGCCGTGGCATTGAACGATGTGCAGGGAATCAGTTCATTGGAGGATTTCCATTTCTCTGAAGATCTGACGGCGGACAGTTGCATCAGTGTTGCCGTGAATGACTTTGAGAGCATAGATTCTAGAGGTGCGCTTGTGCTAGATCTTGTAGACGGTGTTGTCGTTTTTGTGGCTGAGCACCTGGAGTCTTTCGAGTTCGACGACAACAATTGTGGTGGTTGAGATGGTGGCGGCGATGGTGGCTGTGGCGGCAAGAGTGTGAGGAAGGGGAAAGCGAGGGCAATGGTTTGTTGAAAGGAACATGTGATGAACTAATGATGTCTCCCCTCCAACAAAAAAGGGTTGATATAAATCAAATTGCCACTTCCAATGATAAATTTGTTTGCTTAGTGGTTGTGGTGATGAGTCTGTGAAATCAGTATTAGGAGGTGAAAAAGAATCTGGAGCTATGAAATAATTGGCTACCCACCACCTTCCTTGCAAGAGATTTCGTTAAATCTTTCACTCTTATTGATTTCGTTTCTCATCCTTCTCTCTCACCAACAATATGTTTTCTTTGTTAATTTTTTTCACTTTTTTCTTTATTTAAGGAAGAAGATCATTCTCAATTACTGGCGCAAAGTGTTAAAATACTTTAAATAAATATTTACTTACTTAAAATGATGGTCATTTACAGGTTTTTAAAATGATTTCTGGGTTGACATTTGATCAAAATTTTTTTGTTTAACTAACAATTCAGTAACGGATGTACGTTTTTGTAATGTTACCAACAAACTTCAAGTATATAACAGTTACTTCTAATATCACATGTATATTTTTGTAATTACTTCTTAGATTCATGTATAATAATGTAATTTACCCGATTCTTAAGTTTTTGATATATATATATATATATATATATATATATAAAATAAGTCGTGTAAGAAAAGTAACTGATGAAGAAGATTGAAGAGGCAGTGATTGGATTCAAACTGGTCAGGGATTCCCATAAAGTTATTTCCTTCCAATTTTTTATCACCCCCACCACGTGCCCAGACACTCTCTCTACATCACTTTCACTTCCTTACTCTAAGTGGATCATATTTATATATCTTTGATTCCATGTTGGTGTTGGAACAAGAAACAGAAATTTACTATGGACAAGTATGAGGTGGTCAAGGATTTGGGCGCTGGGAATTTTGGGGTGGCCAGGCTTTTAAGGCATAAGGAGAGCAAAGAGCTTGTTGCTATGAAATACATTGAGAGAGGCCACAAGGTTTTTCCTTATTTTTTTTTAAGATTAAACATAGTTTATTTCTGTTTGGTTCTTGAGAAAATTCTTTTTCTATAATCTGGGTCTTTCTTGAATTTCCCAAATCCACTTGCTTTTCACTCAGCTGAGATTGGAATTTTGCATTCTTAATTGGGTCATTATTTTTTCTATTTACTTCATTATTTAATAGCTGAAGGAAAAGATACGTAGGATTAATTCGAGAATTTGGCATCATTTTCATGGAAAGAAAATGAGAAAATAACATGAAATTCAAGAGTTCCTTTTTTTGTTGTTGTTATTTTGCCTGTGTTTTCTGTCAGCAACTAAACAGATTTATTGAAGATGTTCTATGTTTTTGTTGGTTTCAATTCTTTTTAACTGGTTGCAGATAGATGAGAATGTGGCGAGAGAGATAATCAATCACAGATCACTTAGGCACCTAAATATAATCCGGTTTAAGGAGGCAAGTCTTCATATTTTGCTTGTTCTTGAAATGGATTTCACTTTTCTTACCTAATTGAGTGTTCAACTGATGAGATTTCAATTTTCTGCAGGTGGTTTTGACGCCCACTCATTTGGCTATCGTGATGGAGTATGCCGCCGGCGGTGAGCTCTTTGAGCGAATCTGCAATGCCGGTAGATTCAGTGAAGATGAGGTTAACTTTCTCTTTTGCTATCTATTTTGTCTTTTTCACTTATTTTTCCTTTTACAATTATTCAGAAGTGTTATTTTTGTTATTTAATTTTTCAGGCTAGATATTTCTTTCAGCAGCTGATATCTGGGGTCAATTATTGCCATTCCATGGTAAATTCTAAATTCTAAAGATTCAATGTTACTAAAAAACTCTTCCTACAGAATTGCAGTAAGTAAATAAATTTATTTTCTATAGGAAAGCAAATGCATTTATATAATTGTTTTTACTCTTACTTTCAGCAAATATGTCATAGAGATCTGAAACTAGAAAATACACTGCTAGATGGAAGTCCCGCACCACGCTTGAAAATCTGTGATTTTGGTTACTCTAAGGTTTGGAAAGGAAGTGCATTCAATTCATTATTTTGATAACATTATATGGTTATCTTGTTTTTTGTCTTTTCTAATTCTTACGTTTGTATAGTCATCTCTGCTGCATTCAAGACCAAAATCAACCGTTGGAACTCCAGCATACATAGCACCGGAGGTTCTATCACGGCGAGAATATGATGGCAAGGTATAACTTTGGGGTTTTAAAAAAACTTTTTTGACTTTTGAATTGCTTTTTCTTGGATAATATTAATTTATCTAGTGAGCCACGTTGATTTTAATGCCTAACATGCTACCACAAAATAACCGGGCTGCCTGTGAGTCCATTATTTTCTGAATGCATGTCACTACTAGAGCATTTTGCCATTTTAATGGGTTAGGCAATGTCTTTTTAAATTTCTGTATGGACAGGAGATGTGATCTGTAGATGTGATCTGTTTTGTACGTGTCCTAGTGGATGAAATTTTTTAATGACCTATGCTAGTCAAATAGCAATGTTATCATATCTGTATATTTTTTTTTGTTGGGATTTTACCTTTAAAATTCATGTATTCAAATTTTAAGCAAAATCACAACTACAACAATGATAAATAAAATAAAGTGCAAGAATACCAAGAATTAACGTGGTTCGGCAAGTTCTTTGCCTACATCCACCAACAAACTAACTGCTTTATTAATCTTTAATTATAACTTTAGGAAAAACAAAATTGTCAAATTCTCACCTCAAAGTCCCAATACAACAAAAACTCTTAGCTTAGTTCTAATTGTAAGTGCTCTCTTTACTTGACAACCCAAAACCCGAATGCACCCAAAACTCTCATCCTCTACTAGTAAACTTCTCTAATTTACAATGTTATGGGAATTATGAGTGTGCCTCAAATCGTTTTTGGGACTCCTTTATATAGAAGATATTTTCCAAATACCATTAAGAAAAGAATAACAACAAAGAAAACAATTTCTACTACTACTAGGACAAGCAACAATCCAATAGGAAATTACTACTATTTCTATTAGAACAAACAACTATAAAATCGCAAACCACTTTTCCCAAACCAATTAGAAATCCTCATTGTGGTAAATTGAGCCAAAAATCCTAATAAATCTCCACATGGCTCAAATTTCTCACATCATCATCAAATTTGACTTTCTTCTTTGATTGGTGTGATTCTTCCTTTTGGTATTTCCATCTTGTCCGCTTACTCTTCAAAGCAATCATCATTTCATTCAACACGTACAAGCTTTCTTCGTTCACGGTATTTGTCATCACTACATTTGAAGCATAAGAACTTGCATCTCATTATCCTCATTAGCCTTTTCATTATCACTTTCCTTCATTCTACTTAACTCCTCCAAATCCTTCATCGTGGCTTTGCTTTGCAATTGTGTGTGTTCCTCTTCCTCGTTGTAGATGCACTCCTTATTTGAAAAATCTAGAGACTTATCTCACTCTGGAGGTACCACGGAACCTCTCCATCCATCCAAACTTCCTTATCCACTATTAACATCGTGACTTCTTTCTCTGCTGGGATGTACTTCGTCTCTTTCAACATACTACTCAACAAATTAATAATAATGGAATTGAAAAAATTAATATTCATCATATATTCTTCTATCTTCAATTCATCAAAAAGCTCAATATTAATCATGCCTATTTTTTTTTTGTATTTTTGCCATTGAAACCACAACACTGATACCACTTGTTGGGATTTTACTTCTAAATTCCACGTACTCAAATTTTAGGCAAAAACGCAACCACAAAAATTAAATAAGCAAATAAAATAAAGAGTAAGAATACCAATAATTAATGTGGTTCGACAACCTCTTTGCCTACATCTACCAACAAATCAACTGCTTTATTAATCTTCAATTACAACTTTAGGAAGAACAAAGTTGTCAAACTCTCACCCTAAAGTTCCAATACAACAAAAGTTCTTAACCTAACTCTAGTTGTAAGTTTTCTCTCTATTTGACAACCCAAAACCCTAATACACCCAACGCTCTTATCTAGCTCTAGTAGTAAACTCCTCTACTTTACAATGTATATGAGAATTATGAGTGTGCCTCAAACTTTATATAGATGATATTTTCCTAATATTATTAGGAAAAGAACAACAACAAAGAAAATAACTTCTACTAATACGAGGACAAGAAACAATCCAATAAGAAATTACTATAATTCCTATTAGAACAAGCAACTATAAAATAGGAAACTACTTTTCCCAAGCCAATTAAAAGTCCCCCTTGTAAGAAATTGAGCCAAAAATCCTAACATTTTTCAATATCCTTGTAAGAAATTGAGCCAGAAATTAAGCCAAAGATTCACAAATGATGGAATTGGTCGGGACTTAGGAGGTTATGATTACTCATAAATGTGAATCAGATTACATTCATCTGCATGGACTCTTTATGGATTTGCAAGATCCACAAATTATTTTTTTATAAGATTTACTGATTAGTTATGGGATAATAATCAAATCATGCTTGGCTTAACATCTTTTTCATTGGATGTCAGGCAAATCAAGCAAAAACTAACTTGAAAGCAAAATGATAATTAGGTGATAGTTATAGGATTGAAGCAAGTGTTTTGATTCTGGATGATGATGTTATTTTTTATACGAGGGGAAAACAATCAAGTGGAGTGCACTTAATGATATCTAGGGTCTAATCAAAATTATATGACATGAGGCATATTGTTGAAAAACAATAATTGAAAAGAATTCTCAATTTTATTGATTCAATGAAAAGAAGACAATTGATTCAATATATAGACATGTGAATACTAAGTCTAATAGGAATAGGACACAACAATTAGGTAAGATAAATATGATTCAAGTCTACTAGGACACTCTTTAAGAATCCTATTAGAACTCTCAATAGTCCCCCTCAAGTTGGAGCATAGATATCATATGCACCCAACTTGTTACAAAAAAATCGAACTTGAGAACTATCTAATGGTTTAGTAAACAAATCTGCTAACTTATTTGTCGACTTCACACATGTGGTACTAATCAAATTTTGTAAAAGCTTTTCTTGAACAACATGACAGTCAATTTCAATATGTTTAGTTCTCTCATAAAACACAAGATTATTTGTAATATGAATAGCTGCTTGATTGTCACACACCAAGTTCATAGGACTTAACTCGTTAACGCCAAGTTCTGCTAACAACTACTTTAGCCAAACCATCTCACAGGTAGTATGCACCATTGCTTTATATTCAGATTCAGCACTCGATGTAGCAATCACAGTTTGCTTTTTACTTTTCCATGATACTAAATTACCACCAACAAATATACAATATCCAATAGTAGACATTCTATCAGATAACTCTCAACTTGAGCAGGACCATGATTTTGATAAAGTAAACCATGATCAGGAGCACTCTTAAGATATCTCGAAATTCGAATAACAACATTTGAATGACTAATTCGCGGAGCATCGAGAAATTGATTAGCCACACTTGTTGCAAATGAAATATCAGGCTTAGTAACAGTCAAATAATTCAATTTTCCAACCAAACATCTATATTGCCCGGGATCAGATAATAAATCACCTTGATCAACTACAAGTTTTGTGTTGGGATCCATAAGACTATCTACAATCTTACACCCTAACATTCTAGTATCAATCAACAAATCAAGAACATATTTATGCTAAGATAATAAAACACTATGATGGGATCTAGCAATCTCGATACCCAAGAAGTATCTCAATTGTCCTAAATCATTTGTCTGAAATTTAATACTCAAGAATTGTTTTAATGTTAGAATTTCTTCTTTATCATCTCTTGTGATCACAATGTCATCCATATATACAATCAATAATATCCTACCTGTCTCATTGTGTTTATAAAATACAAAATGATCTACACCATATCTGTTGAGGCCAAAATTAATCACCACTTCACTGAACCAAACAAACCACGCTTGAGGAGATTGTTTCAAGCCATATAGAGATTTCTTTAATCGACATACTAACCCAGACTCCCCCTGAGCAACAAATCCGGGTGGTTGCTCCATGTATACTTTTTTTTTGCAAATCACCTTTTAAAAACGCATTTTTCACATCCAACTGATGTAGGGGCTAATTAAAAGTAGCTGCAAGTGAGATAAACACGTGAGCAAACGTAATCTTCGCCACTTAAGAGAATGTCTCAGCATAGTCAATACCATATACCTGTGTATACCCTTTTACTACTAGTCAAGCTTTTAATTTGTCAATAGTATCATCCTTTACAGTATAAACCCAACGACAACCAACAATGGATTTCCCATATGGAAGAGTAACCAAGTCCCATGAATCATTAGTATTCAAGGCATGTATCTCTTCATCTATAGCGGTTTTCCACTTAGAATGAGACAAAGCTTCTGTAACAGACTTAGC
This sequence comes from Bretschneidera sinensis, assembly GCA_023935145.1. Lineage (NCBI taxonomy): Eukaryota > Viridiplantae > Streptophyta > Magnoliopsida > Brassicales > Akaniaceae > Bretschneidera > Bretschneidera sinensis. Next base: position 67,067,363 of record CM043697.1, read on the forward strand.
AATAGAGACAGAAGAGATCGAAGCAACAAATGAAACATATGAAGGAGATAAATAATTATAAGACACAAAATTAGAAATCGGACGAGAAGTACATAAGCGTTTACTTTTATGAAGAGCAATAGAACAATCATCCTTAGATGAGGAAGGAAGATTGAGATTTGTTAACAAGGGAGCAATTGATGGAGCAATAGAGACGGAAGGTCGCGAACAACGGAAGTATACTTGCAACGGAGTAGTAAACGAAGAAGAGACTAATGGAGGAGGATTTGACTGTGTAAGGGGCATGGGAATAGGTAATGGATAAGGAAATGAATAAGCTAGATCTAAGATAGAATGAGACTTGGAGTAATACAGAGTAAACTCAAAGAATGTAACGAGGAGGTAAGTGGAAGGTAACATTTTTAGGAAAGAGCACAGAGTGGGGGGTTTAACCATCAAGAATAGAGGATGACATACGGTTGATTAAGTAACATGCAGTCATAACGGCTTCACTCCAAAATAATTTGGGGACATGCATATGAAATAAGAGAGTACGAGTAGTATCCATAAGATGACTAATGAATAATGTCAGACTTAGTTATAAAAGTTGTAAAAGGCTCAGAAAAATATTCTCGAGCATTGTCACTATGGAGAATCTTAGCAGATAAGTCAAATTGGGTTTTTATCTCAACACAAAAGCACAAAAAAATGGAAAACAACTCAGAACGGTCTTTCATTAAATAAAGCCAAGTAAGTGTGGAATAATCATCCATAAAGGTAACGAAATACCAAAATCCAAGTTTGGAAGTCACACGACTTGGACCCCAAATATCAGAATGTACTAACACAAAAGGACTAGACACATAATTATTAATTCGGGAGGAAACGATATACGATGATGCTTACACAATTGACACGACTCACATTCTAAATACGAAACCTGACTCGAAGTAAGAACTAGCTTTTTCAGCTTCTCTAATAACGGATGACCAAAACGACAATGTTCCTGAAGTGGAGACACGTCAATCGAGCAAGTAATGGGTGATGGGATAGGATCAAAGTAATAAAGACCGTTCGATTCATGCCCTCCATCAATTGTTTTTCTTGTTGTCAGATCCTAGATAAGAACAAAATCAGGAAGAAAGGTAACAGAACAGTTAAGAGATTTTGTAAGCTGACTAACATATATCAAATTATACTGAGAAAAATGAGCATAAAGGACAAATGATAAAGACATAGAAGAACTAGAGTGTACAGTGCCAATGCCACTAGTAGTGGTTTTAGATCCATCTGCAAGAGTAACATTAAACAAAGACGAAGAGTGATAAAAGTTAGAGAAAATATCAGTGGTACTTGACAAATGATTAGTAGTTACAGAGTCCAGGACCTAGGGTCTTGATGAAGAGTTACTAGATGGTAGACAAACTTTTGGTGTACCTTTCTGGGTAGAAAGGGTAATCGAGGAAGATGTTCGACTGGTTGCCTTATACTGTAAGAACTTATCATACTCATCTTTGGAAACCATCAGAGAAGTTGAAGGCATGGATTTTGAAGTAAGTCCATACTTAATAGAATCAAAAGTCATATCATTAGCAACCATGGGATGATCAACTAACTTCCAACACGTCTCTTGGGTATGTTCGGAATGATGACAATACGTACATTGGCGAAGTGAACCTCGACTACGACCAACTAACTTTCAACACATCTCTCGAGTATGCCCGAAACGATGGCAGTACGTACATTGACGAACATCACCACCATGACTAAATGAAGTTCTAATATGAGAACTTGGATGGGGACACACCGGAGACAATCTTGGATTCTATAGTGATTTCTTAAAAAAAATGATAACACAAAACAAAATTCCTTCAAATGGAAGACAAAGTTAAGAGGAAAGATAGATGAACATTTTTTTATATCCTTTTTTTTTCGTACTAATCTATTTATTAAACTTTCTTTGCTACCTGTGAATAGCACCCGAAAATAGTGTTGATGAATAGTGCTGGATGAACAGTAAATATGAACAGTGATGAACAATACCAGCTATTTTTTTTTGGGAAGAAATAAAAAAATTATTCAGGATCCCAAGAGAGATCTTGCTCTGATAACATATTGAAAAACAATATCTGAAAAGAATTCTTTGTCTTATTGATTCAATGAAAAGAATACAATTGATCTAATATATAGACTTATAAATACTAAATCTAATAAGAATAGGATACAATAATTAAATAAGATAAATATGATCCAAGCCGATCAAAAAACTCATTAAGAATCCTATTAAGACTTTCAACACATGTAAAGTATTATGTTCAGCTAAGAGGTGAAAGGTAAAAGACTTTACTATTGCTTTTATGCTTTGTGTTTCGTTGTATGTTTTGGAATTTCATGATGTTTTGAATCTATTGTTTGGGTCCAATTTGGAATTCAATTGGGTTTGAATTTTATTTTATTCCTTTACATATAAGCATACATTATACACACACGCATATATATATATGCACGTGTATCTACATATGCATTTCCAATAAAACCAGAATTTTACAATAAAAATAATTTTATTGAGGGTATAGCTGTCTTTTACATTAACTCAAAAGATGAGAGGTAAAGAGTTCAACTCAGACTTGCCACGTTTTCCCCACTCTCCACACATGCCACGTAAAACAGAGTATATTGGTTGGAGCAGTTGTAACCATAACTGTAAGAAAAAGAAGAAGTTAGAACCATAGTAAAGCAATTAGGATCTAAAATTTCACTCTCTGACCAACTTTGCTTATCCGAAGCACGTGTGATATGATGTAACTGCTGGAGTTTTTCTCTTTTTTAAAAGAAAATACTAACTATTTACAGTTGATAGTTATTTTAAAAAACGGATTTAAAAAACAACAACAATACAACGTGTGTGACATGCATCGCGCGTGTTGTAGGGCTAGTATATATATATATATATATATATATATATATATATATATATATATATATGTGTGTATGATTTCCACTCTTTTCTACTTTTCTGAAATGTTTGTCATCATTAGAACTATATACATATACATGTACATATATGTATGTGTATCTACATATGGTTGCATATATATATATATATATATATGGTGTTATTGTCATATCAGACTGTTGAAACTTATGGAATTGTAAATATTTTGTTTTGGTTTCTGATTCTTTCGTGAATTTTGTGGGGACCATTCATATATTAATTTTTTTCTCTCTTATAGTTTAGCCACTCATCCAAATCCTTTATTTATCCGGAACATTATCATATTGTGGTCAATACGAATTACTGGCAAATGCCTCACGTCCAGCATTATGCTCAGAACATGTTCCTATCATTCTATGTAATAAAATTAAATGATGTGAAGCATATAAAGCATTATGGTAAAAGGCTTTACTACTGCTTTAGAATAATACAAAAGACAATGCTGATCACCACTGACAAGTTTTTCATTCATGCATTTTATGGGTGTCATTCATATTTTAAATTTTGGGTCTCTTAAAAGTTTAGCTTCCCATCCAACTTCCTTTGTTGATCTGGAACATTATCATTCTGCATTTTATCTTGATGGCCTATTTTCTGTTCAATATGTATCGCTGGGAACTGCCTCAGTTCCAGCATTCTGTTCATTAGATGTTTCTACGCGATAAAAGGCAAGCACAGCAATGATCTTGACTAATTAATTTTAATTTGTTTTCTGTTCTTTGGCCCTTTTCTAGTTGGCTGACGTGTGGTCTTGTGGAGTGACTCTATATGTTATGCTGGTGGGAGCATACCCCTTTGAAGACCAACAGGACCCGAGGAATTTTAGGAAAACAATTCAGGTAAAAATCAGTCTGATTTTCAAAAATTCCTTTGTCCTTTATTTTCTTAATCATTTCCCTTATTATTTTTTCTGCAGAAAATAATGGCCGTCAAGTACAAAATCCCTGACTATGTTCACATATCTCAAGACTGCAAACACCTACTTTCTCGCTTATTTGTTGCAAATCCACTCAAGGTATGTGTCATTTTCAAGTTCCCATTGATTGTTCCAATAATTGGAATTGATCCATATAATGATATATTGCTACTTGCTAGTATGATATTTGGCTAGCTCATGAATCTAATTAGAAGGTTCTGGGTGATAACTTGGTGTCCTTTTAGCTGTCCTGTGTGGAACTTACTTTGATATGAACTCTCTAGATTTGTCTTTGTTCTCCTTAGGGCATTATTGTATTGTATAGTGAGAGAGGCTAATGTGTTAGAAATTGAGAGGTCATATGTCAGGCACTGCCTATCTGGCTCTATCCGCGAAAACCACGGGTGAAGGAATTTGTATCTTGCCTTGGATAAAAAGTGTTTACAGGACATCTAAAAGGTAAATCCTTTGGCATGCTGCTCCCTTTTGGTCATGAACATTTTTTATTTTTAAGCAGGTCCCATGGGGAATGAATGGGAAGATCGAAAAATTGGAGTAGCAAAGGATTATTTTTAGTTAGACATATGGATTTAACTAACCATTTTATTGAAAAAAATGAACCAGAATGAATGAATGGTTTTATGTCTCTTACCGGTTCTTCCTCCCCGGTTGAGACCAATCATTCAGATAGATAGGGGTAAACTAATGAGTTCAGATATTAATGAGCTCTTGGGTGGTTTGATTTTCCGATTTCAAGCATTCTTTCAGTCAATGGGAAGGTTCTTCTATGTACATGCTTAAATGTTTGGTTTCCTTCCTGCGGTGTTTCCTTAACAATTTGTCATTAAGGGGTGATGGGAAACACATGATATGTACATGCTTCATTTCCCAGCTCTAGAAATGGAGAGAAACCTTCTTTTTTTTTTTGTTTTTGGATCATTTGATCTTCTCTCCTCAGAGATATAAAGATCTACCTCCATTTCTGCCTCAACTGAGAAAAAGAAGAGGAAAATATTTGGAGATTCTGTCATATGGCATGTGCACATCACTCCCTAACAGCAAAATGTGGATTATAACAGAGAGAACCACAAGGGGCTAAATGAAGGACTATTTGTTATATTCATTTGCCATCTATTTCTTAAAGTTGCCACTTTAAATATAAATGATTCCAACAGAATTATAATGGCGTTGCTGCTTCAAAATCTTGATATCAATTTAAAGCTTTAATGAATGGACATACTCACATTAGAAGGACAACAGTCTAATATCAGCTTGGATATAGTTAAATATGTACTTTTAGGAGAATAAATTTTAGATATTACTAGGATGATGCATCTTTTGCCGGAACCCATTCCATAATCAGTCTTTGTTTGGTTTTCGTGCAGAGAATTACAATGAAAGAAATCAAGAACCATCCTTGGTTTCTAAAGAATTTGCCAGGGGAGCTAACAGAGTCATCTCAAACCATTTACTACCAGAGTGATAATCCAAGCTTTTCTCTTCAAAGTGTGGAGGAGATAATGAAAATTGTCGGGGAGGCAAGAAATCCACCTCCATCGTCTAGGATAGTCAAGGGCTTTGGCTGGGGCACAGAAGAAGATGAAGGGGAGGAAGATGTGGATGCAGAAGTGGAAGAAGAGGAGGACGAAGAAGATGAATATGACAAGAGGGTCAGGGAGGTTCATGCAAGTGGGGAATTTCATATCAGCTAAGCAGTATAATCTTTGTCTAATTTATTACTTCTACCATGTAATAATATCAAAGTTCTATGATTTTAGGGCTTTCACATTTGTATGTACAATAGGTAATAACTGCTGCTTCAAGCTCAAATTCTGAACTATTAGATGTCTGAGTATTGTAACTTGTCATTGTATGGTATGTGTGTGTAATGTACTACTATGGACTCCAAAAAAATTAGAAATTAATGCTCGTCTTGTTTGTTACTGGGAATTACTAGGTCTAAGCAACTTATTTACAATAGATTCTACAGATCATAGTAGCAATGTTGAAAGAATATATCTTGTGGGAATTGTATAGGAACATGCGTTCCATTAGTTGCCTCTATTCTAGCAAATATCCCTGCTTTGAAAGATAAAGACTCAAATCCTAAGCAAGATTGCCTTATGAAAAAAGTGTAGAGTTTGCGATGTGCAAATAGTTCCAGCTCAAAGAATGCGTCAGGCAGGAGAAATGGCAAGCACCTGGTAGTGATCTGGTAAAAGTTAAATGTTGTCTCTGCTTAATTTGTTTTATGGAGGAAGGCTCAGGAGGCTTTGGAGCTGTAATCAGGAATGACAAAGGCGAGTTTATAGCAGGTTTTTCCACGAGGAAACAGCATGTTTAATTTCTGATCCGTTCTTGGCTGAAGCAGACGCTGCTCGAGGTTTTGATATTAGCACATGAAGCGGGTTTAAAGTGATCATGAAAAGCGATCCTTTTAATGTAAGTAATCTGTTTTGAATGTTTGTAATCTGATGAATGAGGGGGTCGATGATTTCTCACATGGGGAACTGCATGTCATAGAAGAATGTTAAATACTTAAATGGGCCCCATTAGGCAAAAATGGTGGATATCTATACGTGTGGGTGTGTCAATTGCGATGATCGAGCTAGGGATTCTAATCTCAACATTCTCTTTGAAAAAGAATGCCCAAGCTGTTCTTAACATATGTCACTAGTGTTTTCAGACTTGCATCATCATTGTGTGAGGAAATCATCAAATGGTTCGAAAATTTTGATGGTGTAATAAAGGTATTGAGAGAAAGATTCACTGGTGAAATGTGACAGGGTTGGGTTTTAGGGATCTTACGTATTTTAATGGGGCTCCACTGGCTAAGTAGGGGTGGCGGTTGCAAAATAATTCTAAGCAAAGTATTTTCGGTCTTGTTTGTTCTTGGAGGTTGGGGAGAACATAAGTCGGTTTGGGTCGGATTATCTTAAAATTTTAATCAATTCATTCATATCGGGTTGAAAAAATCTTAACCCAACCCAACCCATAAACCTATCCAACCTCAACTCAACCCAACTCATTCTAATCGATTTGGGTCGGTTTGGGTCTCCGGGTTGATATATTTTTTTACTAAATAATTAAACCATACATATTACATAACAAAAAAAATTCTATTAAATCCAAAACTAAATCCATTCATATTACAAGTAAAATATGTGTGTCTAACAACATAAAAAATATTTGATAACATGGAAAAGAGAACAATTGTCTCATGGACTACAATGGTTGTAGGCTATGCTAAATTTGGTTTTTGGGATACTACTAAGAAGTTTTTTGATGACATGTAAGAGAAGGATGTTGTGCCATGGAATGCCACAATTGGCGGCTACGTTAAAACCAAACTTGGTAATGATGCAATGACATTGTTTCATGAAATGCAAGCGAGTAAATATAAAGCCAGATGAAGTGATCATGGTCAATTGCTTATCTGCATGCTCACAACTTGGAGCCTTTGATGTTAGAATATTGATTCATTGTTATATTAAAAAACAAATTTTTCATCCGAATGTTGCACTAGAAACTGTTTTAATTGACATGAATTTAACTTACTTTAGAAGACTCTTCAATTACGAAGGAAATATAAATTTCTGGACATATGCTTATAATATATTTTAGTAACTCAATATTTGTTGGCTGTGCTAGTGTTTTCTCACTAATCAGACTAATTTTTGGACTATGTTTTAATGCACTTGGAAGCGACATGAGGGCTCTTGAAAAGTTATAGAGAGGCAAATTGAATGGTTCAATAATGTTTGTATGAAAGGTTTCCAGCAAGTTAGTATTAATAAGCTTTATTATGTATTCAACATTTTTTTTATCAACATTATGATATACCTTTTTGGAATATAAGTTTATCTGCTTACATTGATCCCGACGAATCTTGTAGATCAGAGTGTTAATTTTTTTGTTTATTTTATAGTTACAACAATACAAAAAAATCAAAATTTTGTTAGCATAAGTTAATTGTGCATCAATCTATTCTGATTGAAGTTATACTTAAGAATAATTATGAAAACTATTTCATAACTCGAAATCAGTACTTATTTCTATTGTAAATATTTGAAACTAAAATCTGAGTAATTGAAAAGTATGAGACTAGTTTGGACATTGGAGTATCTGTTACATATAATTTTACACACTAATAGTAATTAGAATAGACATTTTATGATTATATATTTTATAATTATACTATAATTATTTATACACTATTTTATATTCAATAAATATAAATTATATAATTATATATTTGACCGGGTTACCGGTTTAAGTCGGGTTAAAAATTTTGAAACCATGATCTAACTCAACCCAATCTTTAAAAAGACACAACCCAACCCATTATATCAGTTTGAGTCGGATTCACGAATCAACCAAATTACATGCCCACTCCTACTTGAAAGAGTATTTGGAAGTGAAGTATTGAGAGATGATCCTGATCTATTAGCCTACTAAGTACTAGGTACCACCAATGTGGCCATTTTATGTGTGTGAAAGGGTAGGCAAAAACTAAACTGGACTTTCTCATAATAAAGGCCGGGGTAAATTGCATTTGACGTGTCCGAGGTTTACACTTGCCTTCATCTTCATTTTTCACATTCTAAATGTTGCAACTGACCTTAGACATTCACAAATATAAGCAATTGACATATTTCTATCAGTCATCTTAACATAATCGATCAGCTTACGTGAAAAAATTGGGTGCTTGCTTGGCAAGAATTTCAAAAAAATAAACTCAGTATATCGTACTCATTCATCTCCTACTTATTGATGCCTCTCCCCCAACTCAAACAATAGCACGATTGTTACGAATTGAAGCCGTGACTTGATGAGACGAGGGATTTGACTATAGTGACTACGCAGAGAGAATGAAGAATTTTAATATAAATCCTAAATTTAATCAAGACTTTAAAAGAAAAAATCTGCAGAAACGCATATATTTAATACTATGAAAATCACGTGAGATCACGTAGCTAAGATATTATTTAAAATATTATTAAAATTTAATTTAAGTGAATTTATTTAAATAGTTGCTTAAATCAAGTTTTTAAAAAATCCTAAACAATGCCTTAATGGGTGGGCAAATTTTTGCCGTTAAAGTCGCGTTGAATTCATGTAGAGACGACAGAACGATTCAATCCTATTTGCTAATGTTTAGGTTTATGGTCAATACTCAATTTTTTCGTTTAAGTCCAAAAAATACGGCTAAACAACGGGCGATGATCAGCTCTACTATCCTCCTCGCACTTGTTTGGAAATTGCTGTATTTAATCTCGGTTCTTGCAAAAGTATTGGGTCTCATAGTTAAGAAAAAAAATAATAATTAAGTGGAGTTTAACGAAAAAAGTGACACAGGCCGTTTGATAAGCGGGTTCCATTTTTTCTGAACGGCACAGATTGACAACTGGGGAATGAAGAGGATCCTAGTTGTCGAACAAATCAACGGCCTCATTTCAGCAATTTGCCCTCATATTTGCAGTTATCCATGGTGGGTTGTAGTGTAGGCCCACGTAAAACATGATATCTCCAAAAACTTTAAATAAAGAAAATGCCGGCTGATACGCCGATGATTTCTATGTAAGGCCCCGTTACAAAGGGCAATGATTGTCTGTCTGTCTCCCTCTTTCTCAATTTCTTTCCGTTGATAATATATTGATTGATAAAAAAAAAAGCAAAGGAAGGAAGGAAAGGTAAGAAAAGGGACGAAAGTGAACAGTTGATAATATATTGATTGATGAAGAAAAAAAAAATAAGAAAGAAAGGAAAAGAAAGGGAGTGGACAGATTGTAAAATGGATAGTGATGGGTCCCCAGTGCCCGGAATACGTTGGTTGTCCAAGCTGGCTTTATTTGGGAAAGCTTGACAGCTTGTTTTCCTCCTTAATCCAACCCCACACCTCTCCTTAATCCTCACCCACCACTTTTTCTCCGCTCTTTAAAAACCTCCCTTCAACTCCCCATTTCTCACATCACACACAAATCCGCTCTTTCATTTCACTCTCTAAATTTCTTTACTTCTTTTCTTTTCCATTTTCGAATTTTTACATCAAGATCAAAAAAGAGTATACAGAATTCTCTATGGCTGATCAAGAAATTCAAAAGTCAGCCCAAATAGAAGCAGTCCCCCAAGCAGAAGCAGAGGTGGTGGTTGTTGAACCTGATGTGTCACAATTAGCAGAGAAAATTACAACACCGATTCCACCTGTTCCAGAGAGCGAAGAAGAGCCTGGTAATCCAAAGCGGCAGTTGGAGGAGGCTCTGGAGACAGACGACATGTCAAAACCCACCAATGGAGATCATATTGCTGATGATGACAAGATTAATCAGTCTACTTCTTTCAAAGAGGAAAGCACCAGAGTTTCTGATCTTCCTGATTTTGAAAAGAAAGCGCTTCAAGAGCTTAAGCAACTTGTCCAAGAAGCACTTAACAACCATGAGTTCGTTACCACTGAAACACGGACAGAAGCCAAAGAAGAAAAGAAGAAAGAGGCTGCAGAGGTGGCAGAGAAGGAGGAGGGGGAGGAGAAGAAGAAACCAGCTGATGAAGAACCCAAGCCTGAACCAATTGCCGATGAAGTTCCAAAACCAGAACCTGAAGTTGGAGATGAAGCAAAAATGAATGTTGAACAAGAGAAAGAAGAGAAAGTTGAAACTGGCGTTATTGAAGAAAAGATAACTGCTAGTTCTGGTGCTGATGCTGTGGATGATGATGGTGCCAAGACTGTTGAAGCCATTGAAGAGACAATTGTAGCTGTCTCTTCAGTTCAACAAGATCAGCAGACACCAGCTGCGGCCAAAGAGGCAGAGGCAAACCTTGAGGTTGTAATTCCTAAGGAGGAGGAACCAAAAGAGGCTAAAACAGAGGAGACCCAATTGCCACCAGAGGAGGTATCCATCTGGGGTATAACTCTTCTAGCTGATGAGAGAAGCGATGTGATTCTCTTGAAATTCCTAAGAGCAAGAGATTTCAAAGTGAAAGATGCATTTGCAATGCTCAAGAGCACTGTTCGTTGGAGAAAGGAGTTTGGGATTGATGAATTGGTTGAGCAAGACTTGGGTGATGATTTGGAGAAAGTGGTCTTCATGAATGGATTTGATAAGGAAGGACACCCTGTCTGTTACAATGTCTATGGAGAATTCCAAAACAAACAACTTTATCAGAAATCCTTTTCTGATGAGGAGAAGAGGCTTAAATTCTTGAGGTGGAGAATTCAATTCCTTGAAAAGAGTATTAGGAAATTGGATTTCAGTCCTGGTGGTATTTGCACCATTGTTCAGGTCAATGACTTGAAGAATTCTCCTGGACCTGGTAAATGGGAGCTTAGACAAGCTACTAAACAAGCCCTTCAATTGCTCCAAGACAATTATCCTGAATTTGTTGCCAAACAGGTAATTTTTATTTTTCACCATATGGTTATGTGTGAAATAAATTACTGCTACTACATGTTTGTTTGATTTTGGGTTTGGGTGTGTGGAATTTTTAGGTGTTCATCAATGTGCCATGGTGGTACCTAGCAGTAAATAGGATGATTAGTCCATTTTTGACCCAGAGGACTAGAAGCAAGTTTGTCTTTGCTGGTCCTTCCAAATCTGCAGAAACCCTTTTCAGGTCAGTACCAAACAAAATCTTTGATCCTTTTACTCTTGTCTGTCTCAAATCTCAATGTTTCTGTTTTATAAAAATATGTTGTGAGATTAATGAAACAAGGCATGTGCTATTGTCAGGTACATAGCTGCTGAGCAAGTACCAGTCAAATATGGAGGACTGAGCAAAGATGGTGAATTTGACACTACCGATGCTGTTACTGAGATCACTGTGAAGCCAGCAGCGAAGTACACAGTAGAATTTCCAGTTATTGAGGTGGGTTTTATTTTTTATTCTTATGGTCAAAGGCAAATTTTTTGAGAATCCAAAGAAAAGGGCATGTAACTCGTGCTTAGGATTCTAAAATTTTAGTATACTAGTAGTCCATGCTTTTGAATAGGGCATGTTTTCTTTGGATTTTCTAGACATTAATCTAGTAATGTACGTTAGTTTTTATTTTGTTGATTTCTTGGTATAAATGCATGCAGTTAGGTACGAACTTACCAACTGGCTTTTTTTTTTTATTGAGAAGAAAGTAAGGATGGGGAATAAATTATGAAACCGCTAAAATTGATTGCTGAAAATTTGGAATTAACAATTTAAGGCAAATGTCTGAATATACCTTATTGTTAAATACGAATTAAATTCTGTATGTCCAAATCCAATGTCAATAGTCTTTACTGGAGTAGAGCAATTATAAAAACCTGTTAGAGGCACACTGTTCGAGTACAATTAATTAGTTCAGAGATATACGTTTTTTATTTATTTTTCTCTCAAATTGAATGTACCGAATATTAAAGTTTCGAGGGTTTTATCTTTAGACATTTATGTACTCCGTTTGATTATAGTGAAATCTATTTTATCATCGTTGGGGATATAAGAGTTTTATCTCTTAACTTAATTTTTTTTATTATTGTTAACATACATATTAGTATGGGTTGCATGAATTATGTCGTAATATTATATGGGTTAATTCATAAATTATGTCCTAATATTATGAACTTACTAAGGTTTGGTTATGGGTGGATAAATTGATATGCAGACATGTTTGCTGAGTTGGGAGGTGCGGGTAGTAGGCTGGGATGTGAGCTATGGCGCAGAATTTGTGCCGAGTGCTGAAGAAAGCTATACAGTCATAATCCAGAAGGCTAGGAAAGTGAACTCCAATGAAGAACCAGTTGTCTGCTACAGTTTCAAAATTGGTGAACCTGGCAAGGTTGTTCTCACCATTGACAATTCCACCTCTAAGAAAAAGAAGCTCCTATATCGTTTGAAGACCAAGCCATCATCTGATTGAAGTGAAATTCATCAATCAGTAAGACATGCTGCATTCTTAAATTCGGGCATCCAATTCTAATGTCAGTGTCATTGCAGCTTCAAGCAAAGGATGAAGTTTTTTGTTGCTCTTGATTGTAGAAAGCCAAGTAAAACACTATTCTTCAAGTTGGTGTTTTCTTTTCCTCTTTTTGATAAATATTTAATCATATGAAGTATATTTTTGTGTTTCTTTATACTCTTTCATTTTTTATTCTTTTTGTTTAAATTATATTGGAAATTGGTATTGGTATTGGTTTGTGAAATCTTTTTACTGATTGGAGAAGTTGAATGCCATATATTTATGTATGATCTTTTGGGGGCAAGGAAAGACATTGGAACTGGAAAGAAGGTATCTTACTACATTGCCATAGGTAACTGTGCCCAAAATTTTCATATGTAAATTCATGTGGCTTTCACACTTTCTCTCTGGTAATCTTCATTTTTCCATCTCTTCTCTTTACACGGTTGATATCCATTTCACCTTGACTAATATACATTAAAAGTACAAGAAGACTTGCTTGATGATGATTATGAGTAATGAGTTGAACATGTCATATATATTTCTTAAGATGCTTAAAAGATCGATGGACCCATATACCATGTTAATTATGGCAACGTTTGGAAGCCCTTCAAGGTTAAAAAAACTTAAAAATGGATTTAACCCCAAATCAGCGACTATATATAATCTTTCTTTAGACACCCATTTTAATATCAAATAACCCATCAATAAATGTTAGTTGGTGGTGCAAATTTCACATGTCCAGATCTGTAGAACCCTCGATAACCACAGAATCTCGCTGAGTGGGCGGGAGTTAGCGGGCAGTGCCCTCGAAAATTTCAGGTCCTATACATGTTTTGGGTCTGGTTTTTTACTTGACTGTTTGGGTTTGGGCCCATAAATAACCGTGGTTTTGCAGTTGGACGGAAACCCTAATTAAGGCGTTTTAAGCTGCTTATAAATACTCTCTATGTACTGAGCGCACAATGAAACGAGAGATTTAGGAGGTTAATAATAGTAAAACTTCTCGTAGAATGTAGCCCTATTCTAGGGTGAACCTGGGTATATCATGTCTTAATTTCTTTTTGTTTATAATTAATGTGATTGATAGGTCTCGAATCGTTCAATTGGTATCAGAGCCTTGTGTTCGAGGATTAACGATCAGAAATGTCGATTGAATCAGGAATTGAAATCAAAAAGTTCAGAGAGAAGAGCTTCGAGTTGTGGAAACTGAAGATGGAGGATCTACTCGTGGACAAGGACCTGTAGACTATGATAGTCGATGAGATGCCGAAGAGTACAATGAGCATGATGGTAGAGTCCACAGTAGAGACGGCGTCACCGGTGGTGGTTTCGGCATCATCTTCAACGGCCATAATGGAGTGGGAAAAGCTTGATCGGAAGGCACGAAGTCTGATTCGCTTGTGCCTGGTTAATTCTATCCTGATAAACGTTTATGAAGAAAAGACTGCGAAAGAACTCTAGAAGAAGTTGGAAAGCCTTTATCAGATTAAATCTTTTGTAAACAAATTGTTTCTGTGGAAGAAGTTGTACAACCTTCGAATGGCTGAGGGCGATTCTTTCTCTGTTCATCTACATAAGTTCAACACTTTGAAAGGTCAGTTATTGTCTATCGGTGTTGATGTGACACATGACGATATGGCTATTACATTACTCTGTTAACTACCTTATTCGTGGGATAACTTGATAGTTGTGATTGGTAGTGGTACGACTGATTTGTCCTTTGAGAATGTCGTGGCAGCGTTATTGTCTAAAGAGATAAAGCGGTAGGGTGTAGAAAACTCGTCAAAGAAGGCATTATCTGTGAGAGAACAAACCCATGATAGAGACTACAAGTAGTCCGATGATAAACCCAAGTTCAGGGGAAGATCGAAAAGTAAGGATAAATCTAGATTGAAGTGTTGGAAGTGTAGGAAGCCCAGACATCTGAAGAAGGATTGCAGAAGTAAAGGTGTGAACCTTGAAAAGCGGACAGGCTAGAGATCAGCTTCAGGAAATAAGAACCATGATGATGATGCTAGTGATTTAAATATGGCGTCATGTTTGGCTCATTCAAATCAAAACGTTTGGACACATGAGCATCCTTTCACATGACACCTCACAGGGACTGGTTTCGTGAGTATAAAACATTTGATGGGGGAAACGTTTATTGTAAGATAACTCTCCAGTGAAAATTATTGGTCGTGGGAAGGTGAAGTTGAAGATGAATGATGGGATGGTCAGGACATTTCCAAGTGTGATGCATATTCCGAGCCTCAGCAGAAACCCGATGTCAGTCAGCAAGATGACAGATAGGGGAGTGAATTTCATATGTGACAAAAATTAGTGCTAGATGTCTCGTGGATCGCTAGTAATCGCACGAAGTGTTCGGTATGGCATGTTGTACAAGTTACTGGGAAGTACAGTAAAAAGTCAGTTCAATGGAGGTTTTATCTCTGAGGAGGCGATTGATGATGAAGCGAAGTCCTCTATGTTGTGGCATAAGAGGCTTGGGCATATCGGTGAAAATGGACTATCTACTATAATGTCGAAGCAGATGGTGAAAGGAGTCCTAGATTGCTCCATGAGATTCGGTTTTTGTGAGTATTGTCTACATGGCAAGCAGAACCTTGTGAGTTTTAAGTCTGCTGGCACGAGAGCAAAAGATATTTTGGATTTGATACATAGGGATGTGTTTGGGCTAGTTTCGACCCAATCTATTGGAAAATCAAGGTATTTGCCTCTTTCATTAATGATTTTTCAAGGTAAGCATGGATTTAATTCATTAAGAGTAAAGCTGAAGCATTTGATAAGTTCCGTGAGTTTAAAGAATTGGTTGAAAATCATATAGAAAGAAAGATAAAGATACTGAGAATAGATAATGGAGGGTAATTTTGCTCAGACAAGTTTGAGAAATTCTGTGTGGTAAGCGGCATTGCAAGACAGAAAATAACTCTATATACAGCTCAACAGAATAGAGTGGCCGAGAGACCCAATCGGTCACTCATGGAGAAATCGAAGAATATGCTGAGTTGTGTAAGCTTGAAGCCGAAGTTCTGGGCAGAGACCGTGGCTACGACATGTCATATGAAGAATAGGTCACCTATATCAGCTTTACAGGATCAAACACCATTTAAGGCACAATTCGGGAAGAAGTCGAGTTTGGCTCATGTTAAGGTGTTTGGGTGTGATGCTTATATGCATGTGCCAAAAGAAAAGATGAACAAACTTGAAAGCAAAATCAGTGAAATGCATTTTCATTAGTTATAAGGATGGGGTCAAGGGGTACAAGTTATGGAATCCAGAAAACATAAGTACTACTTTCAGCAGAGATGTTGTGTTCAGAAAAACACAAAGGAATGTGGTAGCTATCCAAGATGTACTGGAATAACCAAAGCAGGTTCAGATTGATCTTAGCCCGAGAGATAAAGAGTGGGAGACTACCCCACATACTATATCGGATACTTCAGATTTTGAGTCAGCTGGGTCTAAGCACGATATTCATGTTTCTGATGTAGAGAATGAGGATTCAGATGCTGGCTCGTGGGTAGAGACCATGCTTGTCATGAGGAGATCCACACGAGTTAGGAGGCCACCCATCAGGTATTTCCTTAATGCTTGCAGTGCATTATATGCTTTAAATGTTACTGGTGATGATCCTAGCATAATGAAAGAGGCGAGGACCTCGGAGGATGTAAATCTGTGAGAGGATGCTATGAAAGAGGATATGCAGGCTCTGGGTAGGAATGGAACACGGAGCCTTGTGAAATTGCCTAGGGATAGGAAGTCAATTGGGTGCAAATGGGTTTTCAAGAAGAAAACAAATGTTGATGGAATGGTAGAAAAGTACAAGGCACGTATGGTTCCAAATGGGTACTCGCAAATAGAGGGAATTTATGGTGAGATATTTTTCCTGTAACAAAGTTGACATCTATCAGATTTGTCTTATCCATGGTAGATGCTTATGATCTAGAGGTCGAGCAACTAGATGTGAAGACAACTTTCCTTCACAAAGTCTTTATAATACCCATATTTGTAAGGTAAGGGTAAAGAAGTACTTTAATAAATACGATAAAGAGTTAAAATAATATAGATATTTTGAAATGCGAAAAGTCAAATTTTTATAAAACAATTTAAAAAAAATTATGGGACATGGACGTCCAGAACCCAGAAGAAGAAAAGAAAAAAAAAGTTTCTTTAAAAAAAAAAAGTCAACAAAATGTGGCAGCACCTGCTGCCAAGTTAAATGGTGAAGGGTGTATGCCTTACACGTCTCCAAAACGTGGAGGCTGTGGGTGAGTTTAGATGCTGATGGTGCAGCACACTTTTGAGGCTGCCGACATTTTTTGTTAAGCAGTAAACTTATATATATATATATATATGTGTGAAATCGTAAGAAGATTTTGTTTAGTTTCTTTCAATTTCTCGTTTTTTTTAAACACTTGAGGACCTAAAGAAAGATTGAAGGAGCAAAATTTTGAAGGGATTACGAGAGAATTTTATAGAGAACTACGGGGAGCTATCAGAAAAACAGAAGGTAATAATGTAATATTTTTGAATTTTTAGCATTCATGAAATTTCCCGGAAGTCAAAGTGGGAATTTTCAAATGGTGTGATTTATGAAGAATTGAAGAAAAAATTAGAAATTTAATACAAATATTATGTCAGGTGTTGGCGGTCAGCAACCGGGGGAAATTTCGGAGAAGAACGGGAAAGGCAAAGAGGTGATCCACAGGTAGCTTTAAGTGCTATGTGGTGAGTTAGATTTACTTCAAGTAATCTAAATAAAAAAACATCAAATATCTAGTGATAATATTAAATTAAATTATTAGTGTATGCTTTGGTGATAGATAAATATTTGGTTGATAGGTATGATATAAATATTGGACACGTAGAAAATTATTATGTGAAAAGAAATATTATTTGAATAATGAGTTGATTTAATAATAATGGTGATAAATAAATTCTTGATGAGTTTTGGTTAATAAATTGATGTGATACATGAGGGGAAAAAAACTGTGAAATTTATCAAACATAAAGTTGAAGAAAAACCGGATAGTTAATTTAAATATTTTGAATTTATGGAGTGTTATATTACTGTTCATATACATATTTTATATCATTGTTCATATGCATATGCATTAAATAAGAGAACCGAAAGAACCGGGAAGGGGCCAGTGTAATTGAAAAACCATGACAGCTGGTATATGTTGGAAATAAAAAGGACACTGTGACAGCCGATATATGTTGGAAATAAATGTTGTGACAGCCGAGATAAGCTGTAAAGAGAAGAACCGAGATAGGACCGGTCTAAGATAATAAAAACATGACGACATGTGGGAAGACGTTCCTATAATAATAATTTATGTATTGCATCTGTTTTACAGGTTGTTATTTTATTACTGAAATGTTGTGGATATTGTGAAATTATTTGTAGATAAATGAGTCTCACAGAGAGACAATTTCAGTGAGAAAAATACATAGAAGTATGATGTGATAGCAATTATTTAAACGTTAGATTATATGTTATTATCCAGTTGTATAAGAGATAAATGTTTAAATATAAATGGGCTAACTATGCAAATAGAATACTTTTAGTAAATTAAATTCACTGAGCTTGTGAAGCTCACCCCTCATTGTACAATGATTTCAGGTAGCAGACAGGACTAGTAGTCTGGTGGGTTGAAAGTCAGACAAAAACATTTTCTGTAAGCCACATACGTGTCAATATCCTCAGACAAATAAGAAAAAGAAATAAAAATTTTATTTGTAAATATTCATGCATTTTGCGTTGTATATTATGTTTAAATTAAGATCAGAATGATATAAAAGAAATTTCAATTAGAATTATTTTTATTTTTGCATATATATGTCGTGCTAGGATTCTCAAAATGTGATGACACCATCTCGGGAGTGGCCAACTCGGGATGGATCGTTACAAACTTAGAGGAGGAAATTTACATGGAACAGCTTGAAGGATTTGTGAGCAACTGCAATGAAGAGCTGGTTTGTAAATTGAATAAGTCTTTGTACGGACTAAAGCAGTCACCACAGATGTGGTACCAAAAGTTTGACACATATACCATTCAGCTTGGGTTCACTCGCAGCTATGCTGATCACTGCGCCTATGTAAAAAGGTTAGTGGTTGATTTTTTCATTTTAACCTTGTACGTTGATGATATGTTGTTGATTGGAAATAACAAGAAGATGATTAGCATTGTGAAGGCATCGTTGGCAAGACGGTTTGACATGAAAGACCTAGAAACAACAAACTTCATCTTGTGCATGCAAATAAAGAGGGATTGTGAAAATCGAAAACTGTGGCTAAGTTAGAAGAAGTATATTGAAGAAGTGTTGAAGAAATTTAACATGCCTGACAGTGAGCCGGTAGGGACTCCCATATCTTTGAGAACCAAGTTATCTGTGGAACAATGTCCGAAGACGGAGGACGAAGCTAAAGAGATGGCACACGTACCTTATACTAGTGCAGTTTGAAGCTTGATGTACATCATGGTGTGTACGAGACCTGATATTACCCAAGCAGTGGGAGTATTGAGCAGATATATGTCTAATACTGGGAAAGAGCATTAGACTGCAATCAAGAGAGTTCTTAGATATCTTCGTGGCACGTCAGAGTTTGCATTGTGTTATGGAGGTATGAGAGGTAAAAAGAATCTTGATATTGTAATATCAGTTGACACTGACTAGGGATGAGATATTGATAGCAAGAGGTCTACAAGCGGATATGTATTCAATATGTTTGGTGAGGCAGTGAGTTGGATAAGCAAGAGGTTAAGTGTTGTTGCTCTTTCATCCACAGAAGCAGAGTATATGACGATAACTAATGCTGGAAAGGAAGCAGTTTGGTTTCAAAGGTTGTGTGTTGAGCTTGGGTTTAAACAAGGAGTAGTGAAGGTGAAATGTGACAATCAATGTGCTATTTTCTTAACAAAAAGTCCTGAATTTCATTCACGGACGAAGCACATTGATATTCAATATCACTTCATTCGGGAAAAGATTGAAGAAAAAGTGATAATCTTGGAGAAAGTCGATACAACAGTGAACAACGCAGATTTCTTGACTAAGATAGTTAGTCTAGTGAAGTTTGAGTGGTATGCTACTGAGATGGCTTGAAGAAACAAAGTTCTGGGAAGTTTTTCATGTGTGTGAAGTATTTACCAAATGGGAGATTGTTAAAGTTAGTGCATACTTCACGGGTCCAAATCTGTAGAACCCCCGATGACCACAGGGTCCTGCTCCCCGGTGAACGGGCCGGGGTTAAAGGCAGCGCCCCCGAAAATTTCAGGTCCTGTACATATTTTGGATCTGGTTTTTTTCTTGATGGTTTGGGCTTTAGCCAATGAATAGCCCTGGTTTTGTAGTAAAACGGACACCCTAATTAGGGCATCTTAAGCTGCTTGTAAATACTCTGTACTGAGTGCACATTGAAATGAGAGATTTGTAAGGTTGATAATAATGAAACTTCTGGCAGGACGTAGCCCTATTCTGAGGTGAACATGAGTATATCGTGCTTTATTTTTTTTGTTTATAATTTATATAATTGACAAGTCTCGAATCGTTCAATAAATACATTAATTTTCTTCGTTAAACTAAATTCCATTATGCTTTCATATGTTTCCAATTTTCTAATCCCTTTTTGAGGCTTTTTAGGCGTGAATTGAGGAAATATTTGATCCTGTAAAAGTGAATGATCATCATTAAAACCAAACCTTTAGAATTAGAAAATGTGTTATTTTGATATAGTAGTAATATTTACTAATAAAGCTTTTCCCTTTTTATCCTCTTATCATTCATTAAAAAAAAAAAAAAAATTATCATCGTTGATCAAAGTGAGCAACATATAAAAAAGCAATTGCTGCAAATCCAAAAGAAACTATTAACAAAGGGCAAATGAAAGTGGTATCCAATGTGAAGGACCTTTCGTACATTTGAACTTTGAAAAATTCAAACTGAACGGTGCCCCAAATGGTCCACAGCTACAGCCTTATGTTGTCCTTTTTCCTTGCTTTGTTTGAATGTTTGGGTCAAAATGACATGACAAAAGATAATTCTATGATCTGGCAAAAGCAAAAGGCAAAGGCAGAAGCATTGATATTATAATGTGGTCGGGCTTAGTTAGACTTAGCACAGAATTATGAAGCAACAAGCAGGTGCTCATTTTTTAGTGTATACTTGAACATATATATATGTACACGGAGTGGGCCCAAGCCAAAAGTGCTAATTGCAAGCCCTTTCAAAGTCCATGTGTCTCTTGGGGACTTTGCTTGTATTTTGTCTAACCTTCTGATTCTTTCAATCAATTGGCGGATTTTTTCCTAACAAGATTCGGGAATTTTATTGTGAACAGAAAGATTATTAATTTTCATACAATTTTTTTTTTTAACTTTTTATGTGACACAGTCACGCGTGTCTTAAAATAATATATTCCATCTCTCATAATAGTAAAAAATTTTACCTAGACTTAGTCTAATTTCTTGGACCATAAATACTTCTTACCATCGTAGATAGAGGTAAAGAATTTTTTTTTCATTTCCTCTCTTCGTTTGAAGATAGAGAGTACCTTTTTGTATGAGAAAATCACATGGAACAAGTTACCCTTTGTTTTTTTTTATTAAAGCGGTTATATATTTAAGTATAATATATAAACAATCACATAAACATTATACAAACAAGTTTTATTTTTTTAAATATACTATATAATAATTTAAAAGATGAAATCTTATATATAGTCTTTCATCTTAAATATATATTATAACATTAACATATTATAAAGAATATATTTGAAATTGAGAAAAAAAAAATCCATAATATCTTAAATGTCTGATATCTTAATACATAAAAACTCCTTTACAATAGTTGCAGTGATACATGCTCTAACTATTTTGTATCTTCTGAATCGAGATTGTCTTGTTGAGAAAAATATAAAACCTAATTAGAAAGAATATATCCCACTTAAGATCACAACCGAAAACATAAAAATAAAACATAAAAATAAACAAATCAGCTCTTGACATTCAGAGTCACGTGGATAAAAAAGCAAAAAACCATGCATAAAGCTTGCTAAATCTCTCTGTACCCTACTTGACCGCAGGCGTAACCTAGTAGTTGCACCTCCCTCCTTGTGAGAGGTAATGCTCTTAGTTTAATTAGAGTTACAATCGGTATGATAATAATAAAAATTGTACACCTTACCGGGGCTCTGTGCTAAAACCAACAAATACCAAAAAAAAAACGAACAAAAAGAAAAGGCTTTCTACTTCAGAAAAAAACATTATAGTAAGTGTAGTACTAATAATTATTAGCTAGAGTGCAGAGACTAAGCAGCAAACAGTAATCCCATTTCCCCAAATCAAAATTAATCTGCATTTTAACATTATAGTAAGTGTAGTACTAATAATTATTGGCTGGAGTGCAGAGACTAAGCAGCTAATAGTAATCCCATTTCCCCAAATCAAAATTAAGCTGTATTTTTTTGTGTCATCGTCTGTGATTGATGGGGAAGGATCCCAACAGCAAAAGCGCGAGTGGATCCCACGCTCCTCCACTGTGCTAAAGCTAACATTGACGCTCCTCAAGTGGGATTGAAACATACTCCAGCAATTAGCATTTTAGCATAGCAAAACCCTTAATGCATTTTGCCATCTTTTCTATGAATCTAATAATCAGTACTCTAACCCATTTGATGATATTGACTATTGACAATCTTCCTTACAGAAACCCCTGTTTGCTTGCTAAGAAATGACCCAAAGAAAATAAAAACTTTTAGCATTGTCACTTCAATAAAAGATTATAAATGAAAACAAACAAGCTTTAAAGAACAACCAATTCTTTCCTTTTCCGATTGTTTTCTCAGCAACCAAGCAAACAACTATATACCAAAAACAAGAGCAAAAGCAGAGAAATTAACAACATACCGTGAAGAAGCCAAAACAAGCCTTAATTAATAGCATCCATCAGCACAGATTATTATGCCACTAACATCAAACCTAAAGGAAAGGTAGACAAACTTCTTTAAGAGAAGATTTTTCCCATTCAAAGAAAAACAAACAATTGGGGAGACAAAAGTTAGGAAATACTAATACAACAAACAGAGGATCCACTCAGGTGCTATAAACCCTCAGAAGTATTTAATCTCATAACTATAAAAAATATAAAAGAACTTTGCCTGCACCTACTTAATTAATATATTCTTCCTCTAAAAGCAAAAGCACCACTTGTGGAGGTCAAAAAAAGTTAAATTGAGAAATTAGTCTAAAAGTAAATTTCCCATATAATACTTCTTGCATTATATTAAGTTAGATAATTAGATCAGTTAGTCCAAAAGCCAATTACCCATTCAACACTCATTTCCAAAAATTGAACCAGAAGCAAGCGACCCAATAAATAGTACATGCATTGACTAACTCTATTAAATGTATGACTTCGAGCAGGACACTTACTTTCTTCATTCTCATCAATTCGATAACTTTCGCCCAAAGAACGTAGACTTACTACAGGTGAGTTGTTTTGAACGCTATTTGCATCAAGAGCATGTTAAAAATCAAATAAATTTTGGTATAAGTCAGATCACTTAAAATCATACTCTAACTATTTTATTCATTTTTTTAAGGTAAAAAATGTCATACCTATTCGTCTGAGTTGTTTGCTTCCATTTTAATATCATCAATGTTCTCATGAGGAAACATTCTATGTATCACTTATGCAACGCTATGAATTACTTCCCGTAACCTCTCAACTTTTTTCACCACTTGTGCATAGTCAGATGGCTGAAATGATGAAGTATTAAGATCGTTACAAGATATGGTGATCTTTCCTAAATAGTGAACATGCCCTTTTTGCTCTAGTCCTTTTACTTGAGAAAGCGCATCATAATTCCAAAGGGGTTTGAATGCGATTTTTTTGAACTTCCAGACTCATTCATATACTTCTTCATTAATTTATGAGATTTAAAAAATTAAAAATAAAAAACAAAATCAATTGGTGCAAGATACTAGTGTGGAAAAGTAATTAACTAGTAAACAAGAATAAGAAGAAACTTGCATATACCCAATTCGCTTAATAAGCTAATAAGTACCAAAGTAGAAGATCCAAGTACAAACCATGTTTTATGCTGCTTTCTCACTTACGACACTCCCATCGATACGCGTACGACTTAGAATATAAACTTCTGCACGTGAGGAAGTTTGCCCATTGTTCTCCATAATCTATAATAACAATTGCAATAATAAAAAAAAAAACCAACACATCATGAACCTTATTTTCATCATGACACAGAAATTTATATAGTCACATTTTTTTCAAATAATCTCAGAAATGATTTTGTGCCAGTACAATGGGGATCATCAATTTTGCGATGGTTTTCTTTGTTTTTCTGACTTATTTCCTACGAATGCAAAACATAAGTAATTCAATATGTTAATCATCACTAAACGATTAAAAAAATCAAGTAAAAGTCACTTTATAAGAACAAATCTGTTATAAGTCATACCTTTGCTTTTTCAGATTTCCAATACCAAATTAAGAATTGAAATTGGTCTTTATCTACCTTAGGATTAGGTAGTTGCTCAATATTCTCATCTTCAGTCTTGGACTCATCAAATCATTTATTGGTCTCATTTTTTCATTGTCTCCATTTTTCACCCATAATACCAACAACATGCTTCTTTATTGTTAGTAGGAGTGGATCAAATATGAATTTTGCCTACAATCAAACACTAACATTATTAAATCATCAATTTTTTTTATAAGTAGCAAATCATCAAATTAAAGAAAAATGAAGTAATATTAGAACACACTTAGTTATTTATACCTCAGTGATCTTCCAAATTTCCTCCTCATTTACCAATGACATGTAAACCCATGATTCTCGGTTGGTTGGTGCAAGGTGAGTTATTCTGACCATGGTACCAATAAATTGATTAAGTGTTCCTACCTCATCCCCAAATAACTAACCATTTGCATTTACATGGACACATTTTTTTATCTTCTACCAAATCCCACACATCAGCCATACGTGTGGGACCACGTGTCTTTCTATATTTGTGAGGGGCATCTGCTTAAACAATTACAAGATACATAAGAAAAAGATTAATAAAATCTGGCCAATAGCAAATTAAAGTTTTTATTTTTATTTTTAATTTTATAGTTTACTTGTTGTCAAATTATCAAGTTGTTTAGTCCTAATTTTTAATTCTATGGGGTCAAGTTGTGTGCTATATAGACATAATTAAATACAATTGTACAACACTAGCTAGGAAGTGATCTCCCATTAGCAGCCTTTTCTGCAAAATCTAGATCATGAATATTTCCATGTTTTCGTTTTCTTCTTCTTTTTTCTCTATTGCTGTTGTTTTCATGTTTCATCAATCATAGTAGAACTAATACTTCGGCCTATATATATGAATGCACTTATAAAAAAATTTATACCTGATGATGAAGGCTGCTCAGGCTCGGGTTGGGGCTGTGGTTCTTGATTATGTAGATGTTGGGTTTGATTATGAGGTTGTGTTCCAGTGGATTCATGTATTTGTGTACCAAAGGATGCACGTGGTTCTTGCCTGGACTCAGTTTGCAGTTGAGAATTCAAGTTTTCAGTTGAATGTATAATATTCAAACGTCAACGCTTTCCCATTAGTTAGTCTAATGAAGGAGCTTCCAAGTAAGAACTTATTACACTACAGGTACAGAGGAACATTGCATATATAACAATGAAAATTTTGGAAAAAACAAATATAAATAGAGAAAATATAAAGTCACCATCAATTGCATCACTGTGCATTGAGAAATCTCATTGCTTATGCATGATAATTACCTGACAACAAGGGAATACCCATTTTACATTGAAATTGCACAGTTTTTCATTTAAAAAAACAGAACTTTTGTGGAGAATCATATCAAGCTTTTCAGACACTTAATTCAGTAGGTTGGATAAAAATGATGAAAATCAATGAATTTGGAAACAAATCATTTGAGTTGATGCATGTCATAACTCTTGAAAGGCATAAACATACAGTAGCTTCATTTTGTGCAACAAGCAATCACAAGATTTCATTGTAAACAATCATGCTTCTCTAGTTTTACATATTACAAAAAAACATCAAATAATAATTGTTTACATAATAAAAAAAACAACAAAAGATTTCCAGTATTATATTTGGTTATCTCCATATTCATCTTTTACTGGATTATCATCCATAAGCTCATATTCCATATCTGATATGACAACCACTCCACCACCATCATCAACATCATTTCGAACCAAATTGGAAGCATCAGTGGCAACAAATGTGTCATTAAGTACT
Organism: Bretschneidera sinensis; assembly: GCA_023935145.1. Classification (NCBI taxonomy): domain Eukaryota; kingdom Viridiplantae; phylum Streptophyta; class Magnoliopsida; order Brassicales; family Akaniaceae; genus Bretschneidera; species Bretschneidera sinensis. Next base: position 67,093,477 of record CM043697.1, read on the forward strand.
TGCTCTCTCGGTTGCTCTTTTTCAATAAATGATTCATCACCCATGTCAAACATATCCCCTAGTTTCGCATGTTTGACAATATGCCAATCTTTGAGCCTTTTTTCATTAACATAATGTACTTTCTTGGCTTGTGATGCCAACATAAAAGGGTCATCATGCAAATTAACACCAGTATGTGTCAAATGTGAGAAATTCACAAGAGAGAACTCGAGATTATCCAATTTGTAGCCTCTATTAATATCAACCCAATCACATTTGAATAGCACGACCTTGTATCTACCAGAATAATTTAATTCAATAATGTTCTTCAATGCACCATAGTAATTAACATTTCCTTCAATAGGTCGTATATCCCTTGCACTAGCATAAGCAGTTGTCTTGACAGTCACAACAACACCACTATTTTGAGTTTTTAAGTATCTCTCACATTCTTTGGTGTGAAACCTATAACCATTGATGATATAACCAAAATATCTGCGAACTAGTTCACTAGGACCACGAGCAAGCAATCTAATTTGGTCTGTAACTTCTGCATTCCCCTCCTCATCCATACGTGCAACCTAGATATTAAGAAGTGGTCAAAGTAATATTTAAGCTTTATGAACTAAAAACCTATAAGATATAGTCTACTATACTTAATCTATTACGAAACCAGTTATAGAAAGTGTGACTTTGAATTCTCTCGATTTCATATTGTGATAAACGATGTGGCCAATTTTGTCTCTTAACAAATTCCTCATGTTGTCTACATACAAAATCTCATATAAGAACCTAAAATAAAGTTTTGGAGGATTAAATAAGGTTTATGTATTTGGCAAAAAAAAAAAGTAAAATTTGTTTGCTTTTGAAATGGGGTGACTGCATCATAATTAAAAAGAACATATCGATGAGCTTACACCAAAGTTTGCTTGTCAAGCGTAACTCGTGAGACCTTTTTACGCTTCTTCACATTAAATACAATTTTTTTCTTCCTCCCCAAAGGTTGACCAGAGGCGAATAAAATAGATTCTTCCTCCAAATTTGGATTTTCATCTTCATCATTTCGTATTGGTCGATTAAACCTAGTCTCAACTCTTAATAGGTAGCGTGAACAAAAAGTCGAGTATTCTTGTTCTAAGTAACTTTCTACAATAGATCCCTCTGGATGAGCTCTATTACGCATAAAAGACTTGAGTGTAAGAATGAACCTATATAAACATAAGTTTAAAACACAAGCATAAGGAACATTAAAGATTTCATTACCTTTATACGTGTAACTCAAAATATTATACATCTAAAAGGGTACCTTTCAATAGGTACATCCATCGGTAAGCTATTGGTCTAGCAATTTTTGCCTCGGCTGCCAAATGAATAACCAAATGCACCATGATAGTGAAAAAAGATGGAGGGAAAATATTTTCCATTTGGCAAAGAATTAAAGTAATCCGAGACTCAAGTAGCTCGAAGTCACGTTTATGCAAAACCTTAGAGCATATACATTTGAAATAATGACATAAATCAATTATAACAGAGCTAACTTTATCAGGCAAAGAACCTCGTATAGCTATAGGAAGAAGTTCTTGCATGAGAACATGGCAATCATAGCTTTTGAGGCCTATCAACTTTTGTTGTTTGAGTTACACATAACGAGAGATATTGGATGATTATTCATTTGGAGTTTTCGTATCCTTGAGAACCTTTAGAAAAACAACTTTTTCTTTCGGAGTCATAGTATAACAAGCTTGAGGCGTAACATCTTTCCCGGTGATAGGATGCTTTCTCAACTGAAGTACACTTCTTATACCCATATGTTCGAAGTCACGCTGGGCATTATCGTTATCCTTTGATTCTCTTTTTGACCCAACAATGTACTAATAACATTATCACAAACATTTTTTTCTATGTGCATCACATCAAGATTGTGACGCAATAGATGTTGCTTCTAATAAGGCAAAGTGAAAAAAAAAATTGTTTTTCTTCTTCCAACACCCCTCCTCATAATCATTACTACCATCTCCAAGGCTCTCCAATCGCCTCAACACTTTAGTCCTTGATAATGGTTTAGGTGCACATCTATGTTCTTTAGTTCCATCAAAAGAATGCATATTAGTTCGAAAGTTGTGGTTAGGTTCTAACCATCATCGATGACACATATAACAATGATTTCTACTATGATAGAAATAGAAAGATGAGGTTTCAAAGCCACAATGAGGACATGCATATATCCCCCTAGTACACTACCCAGACAAGTTGGCATATGCAGGAAAGTCATTAATAGTCCACATTAATGCCACACGCATTTGAAAACTTTGATTTGTTGAAGCGTAGAAAGTCTCAATGCCAACTTCCCACAACTCTTTTAATTCATTTATTAAAGGTTGCATGTATACATCCAGATTATTACCAAGGCCTTTTGGACCAGGAACCAGCAATGAGAGTATGAAATTAGGTTGCTTCATGCCACACGCATCCATGGAGGCAAATTGTAAGGTATCAATGCCAACTCCAAATTATTACGCATGTATACATCCAGATTATTACGCATTTGAAAACTTTGATTTGTTGAAGCATCGAAAGTCTTAATGCCAACTTCCCACAACTCTTTTAATTCATTTATTAAAGGTTGCATGTATACATCCAGATTATTACCAGGGTCTTATGGACCAGGAACCAACAATGAGAGTATGAAATTAGGTTGCTTCATGCACATCCATGGAGGCAAATTGTAAGGTATCAATACGACAGACCAAGTACTATGAATGATAGTTATGATACTGAATGGATTAAAGCCATCAAAAGCCAATCATAAGCGAACATTGCAAGATTCCAAAGAAAAATCAGTATATCGAGAATCAAATTCTTTCCAAGCCTGAGAATCAGCAGGATGCCTCAATAATCCATCCTTAGTACGAGCCTCATCATGCCATTTCATGAAGGAAGCAGTCCTTAAAGATATGAACAATCTTTACAGTCTTGGTTTCACAGGAAACCAACGTAAGACCTTCGCAGATTTCTTTTTCCTCTTTTTGAAAGTACCCTCAGATTCACCTTCTACATCATTTGCACTAGCTTCCCACCTAGAAGCCCCACATTTTGAACACGCTTTTCTATCTACATTATTCTCCCAAAACAACATGCAGTCATTAGGAGAAGCATGGATCTTCTCGTACGTTAGACCCAAGCCTTTCATGAGCTTCTTGATTTCATAGTAGGATTTTGGCAATGCACTTTTGAACAACTCTAATAACATGGAGAAAGCTTTATTGCTCAACCCATTAAGACACTTTATATGATAAAATTGTACTACAAAGGATAACTTTGAGTAATTCTCGCAGTTTGGGTACAATCTTTCATCAGCATCTTTTATGTGTTCATGAAACTTCTTCAAAGACACATTCTCTTTTAAAGGTTGTTTTCTTCCAAAGGCATCACCCACTTGTGTATTCTCTTCATCCATATTCACATATATACCCTATGCACATGGATGCATTGGAAATGCATCATGTGGCCATGAATGTCATGTTTAAACCATCCTCCTTCATTATGTCCACTAGTAGAAGTAGATGCACCCAAGGTCTCCCCATAAAAAATCCATCGAACATACCTTTGAGAAAACCCTTACAAATTAAGTGTTCGAAGACTTCTATTATAGGAATCCAATATGTGTTGACGCATTTCACACAAGGGCACAAGATTTTCCCATATTTAGATGATCTATCAAAAGCATAATCTAGAAATTTAACTACCCCACCAAAGTATTCATCGCACATTCTTGTTGATAGATTTATCCATGATTTACCCATTATATCAAGAGTGATTAAACTGAAATAAAAACAAGATACTAAGTTGACCTCAACAAGGAATCAAAAGTTAATAAGAAAATTAAAAGTTCATCACTGACTATTATGTCATCCTCAAAATTATTTGGTAGAGACAATATAAAATAAAAAAAAAACCTATAATGATAGTAATTAAATGATAAAATAGTACAAAGATATTCTAGTTTGCAATGATTTTAGCAGTATTACTAGGTCCTTGATTTGCAATCTACCTACAGAAAACCAGAAAATGAATGCATGACTTGGAATATCTTGAGCTCCAAAACTAGATTATACAAGCCGACTCCAACTTGTCGTTGATGCTAAAACCATGCTAAGCGGGTCAAGAACTGCCCTCCAGTATCAGGCTTCCATCATCATTTTTATTTAGCAAGATAGGCCTCAAGTAACTATACTCATCAAGCCTCATGTATGATTGGATAATAAGCCTAAATGAGTATTCACTTTCCTCTTATCAAATCAGCAATATTTGCTTTCCTTGGAATGTGAATACATCATCATATAATTTCAGACAATCCACCTTTACACTACAGTAACAGGAAGCATGAATATTTGACATCAAGTAGCTAGCGAAGGAACTGTTTAGTGAAAAATCACCCTCTTAGAGAAAGACTAGTTACTGAAGGAACTGTTGCATAAAAATTAATTTTGTAATGACTTCAGCTTTGTAATTATTTATTTGAAACACAAGAGTTGCTTGGTTTTTCTTCTTGAAAGTTAATTTTTTTGATGATATTAAAGCCTGCAACTTTTTTGCATAAAAAAATTAGGATTGCTCACTATTTACATGCAGTCAAGGGCTTTAAATCAGTTTTCATGGGGACCTCTTCTTAAGGACATGTCATAGATGGATAAAAAGGGTTTGAACATCTCTACCAGGAAAAAATCTCTGCAATTAAGAGAAATTTCATATGATTTTTATAAGAAGCAAAGAGAAAAATTTGAAAGTTTAACATAAACCAATGGATAAACACAAAAAGCCACATTTTTAGAGGAAACCAACATACCACCTATTAACTTGTAACCCCAGTCCATACTACTTTTATTTTACTATGTTATTTTCTCTCATCAGTGATCAGTCATTCTTTCCTTTCTTTGCTGTATATACACATATGGACTGATGAACTTGTGTTCTCTTACATGGAGTGTCAAATTAGGCAACACTTGCACTCAAAACCAATAGTTGAAAATGGATTTTCAGCTTCAAGAGAGGAGAGAAATTGAACCCAAAATAGTCTTTTATCTCCAAATCTCAGCACATGTAAATGATAACTTTCATCATACTTAGTTAAAAGAAAATAACATTTATTTTTCTTTTAATTACAAAAGACACGTTATTATTTTAAATAATTAATTATTAAGATTTATCAACAAACATTATTTTGACTAAAATATCTATATCACATAAACAAAGTAAGAGTATTTTTGAAAAATTATGTTTTTTAAAATTCAAAATAAAAATAAAAAATCAAGCACATATTATTCATCGGACTCATCGAGTGTAAGAACGACCGACTCGGCAGAAATGAAAACTTATGGGTCGCATTTAGTAGGTCTTGGCAAGAGTTTTCTAATGCTACTAGAAGTGCATTGTTTTTATCTCCGATTGTCCTGTTATACCCAAAAAACTTTGGAGGTAAGAAAATTAAATCAATCATTTTATTCATTTACCAATTTAAGTTCATATAGTGCATTGTTTTTATCTCTGGTTGTCCCGTTATACCCAAAAAACTTTGGAGGTAAGAAAATTAAATCAATCATTTTATTCATTTACCAATTTAAGTTCCTACTTGTGTAGATTTCAACCATTGAACTTTCAAATATTGATGTGTCTTCTTGTGGTAAAAGAAAAATATATGTCATTTGATAACCCTAAACCCTAAACATTAATCCATTACCCCTAAACCCTAAACCCTAAACCCTAAACTTTAAAACCCAGAACCTAAACTTAAATTGAAGTTGTGATCGATAATATTACTGTATTTGGTTGAAATCCCATTATTTTTTGTTATAATGGAAAATATGAAATTGAAGCTATGATCAATTACATTGTTCAGTTAATTAACATGTTCATATATGGTATTTTCATGTATTATTTATATAATATATTACCATTATAACAATACTGTATTATTTAACTATATATATATATATATATATTAGTTAATTATATTATTTTTTAATATTTACTACTATAAAATATTTAATTACATTTTTATTTTATTAATTATATGAGTGTAATTTACTGTATTTTATATACTATATATTCTTTGTACATAATATTTAGTTACATTATGTCAATTCATTATCTTATATTAATTTGTTATTATGTTACACTAGTTAATAACAGAATTATTATTTATATATTATATGTATTAAAAAAATATTAAAATATAACTATATTATATTATCTAATTAATTATTTATATGAGTTTTAAATATTTAGTATTATATAAATATTTAATTATATTCTTATTAATTATTAAAGTATATACATGATTTATACTTACGGATTTTTAATTCGTCAATATATACCTGATCTATACTTACGGATATTTAATCCGTCATACATGCTCTATAGTGACAGACATTTTAATCCATCAGTGTATATATGAGATATAGTGATAGAATTTTGAATCCGTCAGTATATCTCTAATATATATTTATAGAGTTTAAATCTATCGGTATAGATCGAATATACTAACGGAATTTAAATCTTTCAGTATAACCATCCGTCAATGAATTGTAATTTTTTTTTTGTAATGTAATATTAATTGTTATATTAATTAATATAATAAAAAGTTAAAAGTGAGACTCACGAGAAGCCAACACAATACGGAGCAACAAGAATACCCAAAGAACTTCCTCTTCGTCGATCTCTCTAAGTTAAATTAACTGTTAATCTACAACCACAAACTAAAGCACGCTCAATTGGGTTCTTAATTTCCTAGTTCAATTAATGTGTGAGTGTATGTGTGTGTGTATATATATATATATATATATATATATATATATATATATATATATATATATATATATATATATATATAGAGAGAGAGAGAGAGAGAGAGAGAGAGAGAGAGAGAGAGAGAGAGAGAGAGAGAGAATCTGCGTTATCACGTGTAAAAAACCATAACAATGCAGTTTGGTATTTGCACGCAACGGGAACAAGCGCTACAGCTAGATAAACTGATTTCCTGATAATTTCAATCTTAACTTCTCATGGCAGAAAGCCAATCTGTGAACTGGACGGGAACAAGCGCTACACAGCTAGATAAACTGATTTCTGGATAATCTGAGTCTTAACTTGTCATAGAAGAAAGCCAATCTTAACTTTGGGTTAGCCAATTTTAACCCTGGGTTCACTCGACTGATTAGGTTAATTGGGAAAAAAAACTACTCACGTAATTAAAGTGTCATTTTATTACATTAAACGAATCTAAAAATATCGTCTTTAAAAGTAAAAATAAATATATATAATAATAATAAAAACAAAATTTACGTGTGTTTTTTTGTAATGCATGTGCTCATTTGTAATGCACGTGCTCACTTCTCAAAGAAAATAAGGGATGTATCATCCCAAATGATTTTTGGAATTATCATGAACGTACTTATTTTTGGATTTATTTAGTATCCATACTTATTTGAATACGAGAACTAAACAACTAAGCCTTGTACTTAGAGGTGGCAATTTTAGACACGACACACGAACTCGACACGACACGAAATAAAGCATGTTAGTGTTGAGTATAATCGTGTTCGTGTCGTAATCGTGTCGACACTATTATGACACGGAAAAATTGTGTCATGTCGCAGGTTGACCCACCAACCCGAAATGACACGATTAAATTCATAGGTATGATGAGTCGTGTTGACATGATTATTATGATCCATGACCTGTTTATGACCTATTTAAAAAAAAATTCTATTACATTAAAAAAATTCTTGGTGTGTGTATAAAATAAACTCTAATTCCTATTTTTACTACATCACAAACACAAAACACTCCCTCACATACTCACTTAATAGCGATGCATCACAGAGTCTACAGACTCTCTTCTCTCTCCCAATATAGATGGTAGTTGATAAGATAATGTTTATATTATTAACAGTGTTTTCAAAGGCAAGGGCGTTGGGCGAGACATTTTGCCTCAATGAGACGAGGCGTAAGCCCCGAGACATTGGGGCGTAAGCCTTTTGAAAGCTGGGGCGTAAATGTGTACTTTTTGGAATGAAGTACTTTTTAAATTATGATTGTACTGAAAATTATAGAAGTAGAGAAAAATTAATTGGGCTAGAAACCAGCCCAACTTGGGCTGATGTTAGAAGTGACCATTTAAGGGTTTATGCCATTGAGCTGTTATAATTTAATCACCCACAGTTTTGAATTGGGCTAGATTTAGATTTGTTATACATGGGCTATTGGACCAAAAGTCTGCCAAATATATATTTAGTTATTTACAGAAGGCATATATTACCCTTTGGAGATTTCGAGAGAGCTAGAGAAAGAGAGGAGGAGAGAGAGAGGGCAGATAAATATTTTTCTCTAGTTTCCCATCTAACAAACACTCAACCCTTCTTTTACCCGAAGAAAAAAGCAAGAAACAATGAGAGCTCTTTCCTCGGACGATAAAGAGACCGAGAAATCCTCAAAACGACGCAAGTACCGCCACCACAAGCACTACAAACACCACCATCGCCGCCATCGCAACAAGAAGCACGAAGAGGAAATCAAGCGAGGCGGTAACGATATCGTGCCTCTTCCTCCTTTCATTTTGCTTCATGTTGGTGATAGTAATAAAGTCGATGATGATGTGGAAGAAGGGGAGATTCTCGAAGAGGAGGGACTCGATGAGGTTGCGAAGAGGAAATTGGAGTCTGATGCCGAGTATGGAGAAATCAAGGTTGTTGAATTTCGAGACATGAATCCGGTCTGTTCTGATTGCCTTTGTGTGCGTTCTGAATTTTATTTGTTTTTTTTTTACAATGTGGTTTTAGCTTCTGTTTGGTTGCCGAGAAAATTGAGAAACTTTTTGATTTGAGAAAATTCAACCTATTCAGAAATTGAAAGTTTTGTTTACGGAGAGTAAATGAAAGTTGCATTTCAGTGGAGGATTATTTCGGTATCAAGTTTTGAAACTTTAGAATTTTAAAAAATAGTGAAAGAGAGTTGAGTAGCTTTCTATTTACTTTTCTTTGTTTCTATGTCGTTTCTCAGTGATCAAACAGGATTTACCCTGTTATTATTCTGATTTTTGGAATCCATTGGTTGTACGCCTCAGGTCTAGATGAACGCCCAGACCCAAAAAACGCACACCCAGCGACAGAGTCGCCCCAGGTTTCATGCCTTGGGGCGTTTTAGCCCCGGGGCACGGCCAGACTTCGCCTTTTATATCACTGGTTATTAATTAGACTTTTTTTTATATGTTTGGATCATGAATATATTGGAATTTGGATTATGATTGATCAGATGGATGGCTATGTAATATAACTTATATTTGTTTATGTAATAAACAGGTCATGTTTGGTTAATCGTGTCGAGTTATCGTGTATAACATGTTAGTCGTGTCGTGTTGGGTTGTCGTGTCTAATATGTTAGTCGTGTCTTGTCGTGTTGTCGTGTCTAATATGTTAGTCGTGTCATGTCGGGTTGTCGTGTCTAACACGACCCGTTTATTAAACGGGTTAAGTGTGTCGTGTCGTATTACCCATTTAATAAACAGGTCGTGTTAGTGTTGGGTTTTCTTAACACGATTAATAATCGTGTCGTGTTTGTGTCGACCCATTTAGTGTTATACCCAATTTCGACACGACACGAACACGACTCGTTAACCCGAATTGCCACCCCTACTTGTACTAAGTAAATTCTGCCTTTAAGCCCAAAAGTTGACAAAAAAATCATAATTAATGAGTAGAGGCGGCAATCGATTAGATTGAGTTTGGATAAAATCATTTCATGTTTAGAATCGTTTAGGTTACAGATCGTTCAAAAATCAAGAGCCATTTTATATCAGGTCATCTTAGGTTTCAAATGAGTATGGATTGATCCATCGAGTTGCCTAAATTTTTTTCTTTCTTTACCTTTTTTTTAATTTTTAGTTATGTATCTTTTGCTCTTATTTAAGTTTAACTATACCCGTAAGTTTATTTTTGTATGTAGTATATTTCTCAAAGAGTTATAAACTTATAAATTAAATATGTAAATAAATATTTTTTTGATATTATTATATTATGTCATCTATTAAAATAATATGAAGAACATGAAATTCAAAATATTGTGGTATCGCATGCATATGATTATTAAATATGGGTGTATAAAAAAATTTTAAAGCCTCAAATGAAACAAAAAGAGCTCAAACTTGTCACATTCAATTTGGAAGTAAACTCTTATATGTCACATTCAATGTAAAGTAAACAAATTAAGGAGGAGTCCCTATCATTAAGAGCTCCTGAGTAACCCTCGGGTCCTTGAAAGTTGTGTTGTCCTCATGGATCGATCAGTTTGGTCGCCAAACCTTCCTACGAGTTGAGGCGTCAGTCGGGATCCCGGGAGGAAGAGTAGATGATTGATGGCCTGTGTTGAGGGTCAGTATGGCACTAGAAGCCACTAAAGGAGGAAAGGTCTTTTTAGTGTCCTCAATCATCTTCTTTTTTTAGGTAGGAAAAATGACCATGGTCAACCTGTTTTTTACCTTTACGAACTACTAGCCCTCATCTACTGGGAGATCTAGGCAATGGAAAAACAAGCCAGATAAAGAGAAAAAAGAGACAAGAAAAAATTAAATAAAAAAACTATTGATGTTGAAAATAGGTTGAATCTGCTTAGGACAATCTAGATTGTCCTTGGAGATTGAGTCTGATCTAATTTAGTCCGAGGTACCTAAAAAAAATGCTGACCTAGAGTGTTTTTCTCCAAAAAGGGCCCTCCAATGCTTAAGTTAGTGTGTGATTAAAAGAAGTGAGGTGAAAATGGAAAGAATGTGTCAAAATAAGTTACCAAGAATAATGCTCCTATTTATAGGACATAGGATTTGTAAGTTACCATTTTACCCTAGATATAAAATTACCATTATACCCTTAAGGGTTGCCATATGTGAGTTTTTTATTGGGCGATATATTTGACCCACATCATATGTTCCTTAATCCCTTAAAGCTGAAATTCAGTACAAAAGAGTGAGGTTGAGGAATCAGGGGATTCTGGGTCGGCCCTCCACTTTGGAGAAAGTCCAAGGAGAAACTTCTTTTGGCGCTTTATATCGGTGCTCGGCCTTAAGAGAGGTCCGATGTGAAAGCCATTTTGGCACTTATGGTTGGTCCTCAGCCTTGAGAAAGGTCCGACGTCAAGGTCACTTTTGGTGCTATGTGTCGATCCTCAATTGTGCAAGAAGTCCGATATGAAGGTCATTTTGGCACTTCAGCTTAGTCTTCGGTTATGGATGATGTCCAAGGTGAAGAACATTTTTGCACTTCAACTCGATACTTGGTTGTGGAGGAAATCCGAGGTGAAATTCATTTTTGGCACTCCAGTTCGGTCCTCAACTATGGAGGATTTCCAAGGTGAAGGTCATTTTTGGCGTTTCAGGTCAGTCTTCAATGTGGAGGGTGTCTGAAGTAAAGGTTATTTTTGGTGCTCTAGTTCGGTACTCGGCTATGGAAGATTTTTGAGGTGAAGTTCGTTTTTGGTGCCCTAACTTGGTCCTCAACTATAGAGGATATTCGAGGTGAAGGTCATTTTGGCACTTCAGCTCGGTTCGTGCTCTGAAAGATGTTTAACATGGGCTGATATACCATCCCTTTCTACTTTGTATTTTTTTCCAAAATTTGAATTAGGTATTTTCCAAATGTGGGCGCATTACTCACATGAGGTGACCTTTACACTACTCAAGGATTCTTTTACTCTTCTTGAGGCGTGACATGTCAATGCAGTAGTTAGGCTCCACTTTTTCGCTCTATATAAGTAGAGAAAAAAGGGGACCATTTCTTTTTTTTTTAAAGAACACCTCCTTGTAGTGGAGGGGGGTTTGGCATTACCCCTACCTATTTATTAATACAAAAATAAAGTACAAATAAGGGGGCCATACATGAAAGCAACATCAACCATATCTCAAAGGTTCCCTAGGCCTTACCCAAAATAAAACAATTACATATGTCAATAAGAAACAAGACCACGATAATCATTCCTAAATATTGACTTACAACTTTCAGGAAGATTATTACGTGACCAATCATATGTTTATTCCCATATTTCACCAAGCTATCCGCCAACTAGTTTCCACCATGATAAATATGTTAATCAGAAACATTTGCTGGAAGCAACTCCTAAATTTCTCAAATACAGTAGACTAATTCCCAAGGAGCATCAACAACCTTATTCAAAATATAAACAAGAACTTTTGAATCGCTTTGAATGAAATTAATTTGAATGTGATGAGCTCTAGAAAGTTTGTGACCATTAAGCATCGCCCAAGCTTCAGTCTACATATTTGTACAGTGACCATAAAACTGTGAACAAGCTAAAAAAATTGAAGATGTACTGGATCAAAAAAATCCCTCCCTCCACACTACTTGAATTCATAAGATTTCCATCATTGTTTAGTTCTACCAATCCTACATCCGAAGCATTCCAATGAACCCATCTTCCATGATGTGGACAAGTATTTTCTACATTCAAGCAAAGATAATGCAAGTAAGACACATCAGTATAATTAAGAGAATTTTTTGGCACATACATTTTGTGCAAATCTGTGAGCCAACATAAAACTTAACCAATAATGTGAAAGTCAACATTGGTGCGCCTTAAAAAATGCTCTATTCCTAGCAAGCCATAACTCCCAACAAATCATATTAAAAGTGAGTATCTTATTAAAACCCATATACATTGCAAAGCTGGACTGGTGGAACCATGCATAAGTAAACATGCTCACCTAAAATTTCTCAAGAGCTCTCGTTTGCTCGGCTTATTTCCTTATTCCTCAGCTTTTAGGTCATCATTATCCCCCTTTCCTCTTTGATAAGATCTATTATTCTTGTCTTTCTTTTCAAGTTTCTTCTCACTATGTTTGGCAGTGAAAGTAGCTTAATAGAGTCTGATAGCAGTCGAAGAGTTAGTAATATCGACTCCTAACAAATATTCCTCAAAGGGCTTGAAGGGAACATCGAATAGTGACTTCCCTAGGAGAGGCTGTTATTGACGAACCTTGCTCTAAGGTAGTAGAGGTTGGATCTATAGGTCCATTAGTGGAGAAAGTTTGTGTTAAGATATCATAGGACCACGATTGCTTTCACAATGCGGCAGAGACGGAGGCTTGTACTTTAACGAAGAGGATAATAGAGTCATTTCATTAAAAGTATTATATACCATAGGAGTACGAGCTTCAGCTACTGACGCTAGAGGAGATGGCTTGTATTTTGATTAGAGGAGAGTCTCCTTATGAGATGTGTTTTTATGAGCACGCATTTAAGGGTGACTTTTGACTTCCAATCAACTCGAAGGTGGCTGAGGTACTCAACTTCTTCCGCATTGCTCCCAACTAGCTTCCTCTGAACTCAATGTTGATTTTGATCGATTTTTTCATTTGCTATCGAAAACATAGTTGATGAATTATTTTCCCAATGAACCTCTTTCTAAGTTTCTACACCATCAAAAAGCTTCAAGGGATGGGGTGGCACACCTTGTCACTAAAGAAAGGTAGGAAGATCGTGTTGAACATATCATCCCCTATTCATGGGTAGAAGGCTTAGTTTTTCTATGTTCGCCTCCAAAACCCTTTTTTAGTTTAGACAAATTGGGAGTTTGGTATTTTTTACTTAGAGAATGACCTTCATTCAACCACAAAGGAAGATGACGAACTTATATATACCATGTCCTAGAAACTCATGGAAGCTTCATCTGAACTGGTCGATGAGCATGCTTTCATAGAGCTTGGTCTGAGTTGATCCATGCCTTGTAGTCTATTGTTTAACACTTAGGAAATGTTTTCTTTTTTATATTTATTTATTGGTTATTGATTTGACTTTGACAATGTTTTTGTTCTTCTTTTTGTGGGGATGGTGAATGATAGGAACTATTTTCTTCAGTTGGTGGTTGACAAAAAGGTCTTGGCTAATCCTCCTCATATCAACCCAACTCTAATCTCTCTTTCTCTTCCTACTAGAATCAATATGAGGGCTCAAAAAGAGGGGTCTTCAGACTGTAGGGGTCAGCCCTAGGCTGAAGAAGACGTCATTGTAGCACTCGAGGCTGATGTCTCTCCCACACATTCTTCTCAACGTTGCACTAGTAGCAGGAGCTCCGCCTCTAGGGTCTTCTAGGGAAAATTGGTCTATGCTACCAAAGAACTCTATATTTAGGGATCCTAAGATCACCCATCAACTCATCTAGGGGTCTATCCTCTCAAAAGATGAGGTGAGGGTCATTGACTATCCCCTTGAGATGCTTTCGAGTCTTTTGAGCCAGTTTGTCCAAATGGTACATTGTCTCATATACTTTTGTTTTTTATTTTACCTTGCATTTAGGTATGAATTTTTGTCCCCATTTCAAGTCGTGATGTTTACAGCCATAGTGGTAGAATAGTATCTGTGGGTTGGGGAAGTCTGCAATGAACTAACGAAAAAGTGATACAAGATTAAAGCCCAATTAATGACCTTTTTTGAGGTCATCGATCATCTTCATAGGACTTGGACTGAGCTACAGGCTGAGCTTAGCAATAAAGCTATGAAGGCCCAAAAGAAAGCCAAAGCGGCCGAAACAAAGAATGTACAACTCAGTTTTGAGTTGGAAAAGGCCTATGATGTGGCGATGGAGGAATTCAAACTCACTAAGGCGTTGGAGGGCCTCGTCTATAATAAGGCCGCCAATGAGTATATTTTTGGCTTCGAGGCAATGAAAGAAGAGGTGGGGAAGGTCTGGCCTAAGATCGATATAAACTTAGTCAAGATGTCTTTGTCGAATCTTACATTCACCATGGCAATCGACTTGGAAGGAGGAGAATGAGGTGGAGTGGAGGCGAATAAGAGGCTTAAGTTTTAGTTCTTTATCTTGTAATGGACTTCGCGAGCTACTTGGATTTTGACCTCATGGGTCATCCGAGTATTGGTCTCAGACTTGGATTCTTCGAGTATCCTTGAGCTACTGGGATTCTAACCTTTTTGGTTATCTGAGTATGGACTACATAATTAGATTCCATTATCATTTATGAGCTACTTAGATTTTGATCTCTCAGGTCATTCAAGCATTGGCTAGGAAAATAGATGTCATGGCACTCCTTACTCACTCTTAGGTCTTAAATCATCTGAGGTGTGCTCAATTTTGGGGTGTTCACTTTGATCCTCAATTTCGTTCTCCCAAGGAAAACTTATTGGCACTTGAGGAATTAAACTCGGTGTTTGGGTCATAACTTCATCAAGGTATGTTGCTCTTTTTGGTCCCCCATTCGGTTCTTGAGTTATGACTCCTTCGAAGTATAGAGGTTTTTGGGGCCTCCACTTCGATCTTTTGGTCTGAGTGCTTTTGAGGTGAAGGGATATTTTGGGCTCTTAGCACAGTTATCGACTTATAGCTTCCTTGAATCGAAGTTAACCTCTAAAGTTTTCTTAAGTTTGAAGTCT
Organism: Bretschneidera sinensis; assembly: GCA_023935145.1. Taxonomy (NCBI): domain Eukaryota; kingdom Viridiplantae; phylum Streptophyta; class Magnoliopsida; order Brassicales; family Akaniaceae; genus Bretschneidera; species Bretschneidera sinensis. The sequence continues at coordinate 67,108,902 of CM043697.1, forward strand.
TTATAGACGTCCAATTGAGTGGGGCCTCTATTTGTGCTTCTCTGAATCATATTTTCAGACTTTTTAAGACTTGTTTTGTTTTAAAAGTAAATTTTGACTAAAGTGGTTAAAAGCTCCTTTAATTCATATCATAGTAGTGTTTAAATTGGTTAACTCGACCCTAGGACGGCTTACATTGAGGAATTACTCATAGAACTTTCTCAACTTCTTGAAGTTCCATATTTTTTGTACGGGTGTGCCATCTATCCTCTCCAACTCGAAGGTTCTTGCCTTAATTACCTTCTTGATGCGTTATGGGCCTTCCCAATTAGGTGAGAGCTTCTCGGTGTCTCGAGGATCCAAGATTTCTTTCTTGCGTAGGATTAAATCTCCGAGCTTAAATGTTATTTACTTGAATCTAGAGTTATAGTATTTGGTTGTCCTCTATTGGTGTGCTATAAAATTCAACAATACCTCATCCCGGATTCTCTCTATTAGGTCCAAATTTGCCTTTAGTCTATCATCATTGTTGTTCACCTATTGGGGACCAATGTGTGGTCTTATAGGCCCAAAATGCATGTGGCAGTTCTTTGACCCAAAGTCCTTAAGCACCTTCTAGTCACTTCTGCAGGGTTTGCAATATGGTCCTGTTTGTCACATTGGATTATTCGTTGGCTTGTGGATATTCAACCGAAGTGAACTTTTGGTCAATCGGCAAATCATGGCAGAACTTCTTAAAGCGTGCACCATCAAACTGTTTTATATTGTGTGTCACTAACTCTCTTGGTATTCCATATCGACAAACAACTAACTTCCAAACGAAATCCTTCGACTTCTCCTCTATAATCTTAGCAAAGGGTTCTGTTTTTGCCTATTTTGTGAAATAATCAGTTACTATGATCAAGAAATTTAATTGTTTGGGTGTTTGAGGGAATGGGTCGAGTATGTTAATGCCCCACATTTAAATGGTATCGGGCTAATGACAATTGTCAAGGGATTTGTAGGAGAACGAGGGATAAGGGCAAACTTCTAGCATTTGAAGCATTTCTTAACAAAGTCTAAAGATTCCTTTTAGATTATTAGCCAATAGTACCTTTGTCCTAAGATCTTGTATACCAGATTTTGCCTTCCTTGATGGTTTCTGTAAATCCCTTCATGAACTTTCTTTAAGGCATAGTATACTTTTCGGGGTTTGAGACATTTGAGGTAGGGTTGTTTGAGAGACTATCGATACAGTTGATTTCCAATCATCTAATATCAAGATGCTAGAAACATGAGGTTTTTAGCTTCAAGTCTTGATTTTGGTAGCTTGCTGTTTTCCAGATACTTGACAATTGGGTTCACCAGGATGCAAATTTCCCATACCCACATTTTTACGGGTAAAAAAATACGTGTTTAACGAGTCCGGGCCAAAATTCCCACATCTAGAAACAACTTGACCGTTTTGTCAAGGGGTGACTTGATCTTAAGAGGCCACCGGATAATATCTTGGTTTGCAATTTCCATTAAGATGTCTGTTGTCGAGGTATTAAGGGGAGTGTAAGTCTCAAATCCTCGAGGAGCTCCCAATTTTTCTCTCTTACTACCATCATTTCAGCCTCTTTTCTTATGCTCATTTTTAGGCTTGAGCTCTTTTAATTCTTTTATTTTCTTACTATTAAGGTTTCTTTTCTTTTCTTACGAAAGGCCTCATCCTCATCAGCAATAAAAAATTTATTAGCTTTAGTTAGTAAGACTAGCATGATGTACATTGGATTTCTAGATAAGTAGTGGTTGAAGTCGAAGGCTTGAAGGTTGTTGACGAAATCTATAATTGCCACTCTTTAGTCCAATCCCTGACTTATACCATTATAGAGGTGAAGCGAGATATTTAGTTACGAAAGGTCTCCTCGACATGTTGAATGATGCTCAGTAGGCTCTTGGGAATCCTTTTAGGACCTTGGCTGTTGAAGAAGTGGGTTGCAAACTACTCACTAAGCTAATTGAAGGATTTTAGCAGACGAGAAAACAATGTCTTTGTTGTCTTGCGTAATGTTATTGGGAAAGCTCAGCACATGGTCACTTCAGAGTGGTTATGGATAAGCATCAGAGACTTGAAGGTCTCCAAGTGGTCAATAAGGTACGTCTTTGTAATGACCCATCTCGGGTTGGCAATCCCTGAGACGGTGTTGTCATATTTTGAAACCCCAACAAGACACATATATGCAACAATATAAAAACATCAACTGAAATTATCTATATATAAAAATCCTCAACCCTTAACAGGGGAGTTACATTATTAAGATCCCAACTGAAACATTATATACAGCATATTATGCATGAATACTTACAAATATTTTTTTTTTCATTCCATTAGTCTGAGGATGTGGATATGTGGCTTGCAGATAATGACTCAGTCTGAATCTCAGCTCACTAATCTATGTCCTGCCTGCTACCTGAAATTATTTAACAATAAGGACTGAGCTTCACAAGCTCAGTGAATTAAATTTACTACAAGTATTTAATTTGTATAATTTCAGTCACATCTTATAATTCAGTTGTTCAAATAATCTTCTAATATTCATTAATCTATATCTCCTAAAATTCGATAATAGCATTTTATTATTACTACTCATATCATAATCCTCATCATTTATCAAACTCTTCTTAAGTAAATCATCAAATATATCAATCTTTCTTCTCATATATTTAATCATCTTGAGACTATCAATTCAACCTCATAATTTCCTCGTTATGAGGTTCACAGCATATAATCAATCACTTAAATGATTCTTATTATATCATACTTTCATATTTCTTTCTCATCTTATCTGTCTCTCTGTGAGACTCATTCATCTATCAATAAATTCACAATCATGAATAACACTTTAGCATCTCAAGTAATAATAATCAATATTTAAAACAAATGCAATGCATGAATTTAAATTATCAGATCATTTCATATTATCATTTGAGAACGTCTTCCCACATGTCGACATGTTTTAGCTTAGACCGGCTGCCTTCCAGGTTCTTTTATTTTCATTTAGATCGGCTGCCTTCCCGGTTCTTTTATTTTCAGCATGTACCAACTGATACGGTTCTTTTATTTTCATTTAGACCGGCTGCCTTTTCGGTTCTTTTTATTTTTAGCATATGCCGGTTGTCATGGTTATTTTATTATCATTTAGACCGGTTGCGTTTTCGATTTTTTTATTTTCAGCATATACCGGCTGTCATGGTTCTTTTCATTTCATTTAGACCGGCTACCTATCCAGCTCTTTTATTTTCAGCATATGCATATGAACAATAATATGAAATATGCATATAAGCAATAATATAAAAACAAGCATACATTCAAGCATTTAATTTAGCTATCCAGTTCATTCTAAAAATTATTATTTTTAACATATTCATTAAATTATCTCCTCGTATATTATATCAATTATTCCTATAGTATCAACAACCAACTTTAATTCAAATATCATCACTGTATATTTCATATTTATTTCAATTACTAAAAGTAAATCTAACTCACCACGTAGCACTTAGAGCTACCAGTGGATCATCTCCTTGCATTTCTTGCTCTTTTCAGCAATTTTACTCGATTGCTAATTGTCAACACCTGACATAATATTTATATTAAAATTTCTAATTTATTTTTCAATTCTTCCAGAATTCATACCCTTTAAAATTTCCACATTGAATTCTGGGTAAATTCATGTATGCTAAATTTCAAAATTAAAATTCACATTATTACCTTTTTTTTCTTCTTAGAGCTTTCTTCAACTCTCATTAAAATTCTCCCGTAAACTTCTTCAAAATTTTACTCTTTCAGCCTTTCTTTCAATCCCCAAGTGTTTAAAGAAATAGAGTAATTTGAATTGAAGAAAGAAGAAAACCAAACAGGATTTGGTAGGAAATAAATAAAATAAACAAAAACTAATATATATATATATATATATATATATATATATATATATATATATATATACCTGGATCGCGCCCCATTTTTTTTAAAGAATTATTTTATTCAATAATTAATCTTTCATATATGTGTGTGTGTATATATATATATATATATATATATATATGTATATATAATTTCATGTCATATCTATCAAATTACTTCTTTGTCATTACTTTAAAAATATTGGTATTACAATTTTACCCACCTTATAAAAAATTTCGTCCTTGAAATTTTCTTACCTAACTTATGAAAAAGCCGGGGTACTCTTTCCTCATTCTTGCCTCATGCTCCGAAGTAATTTCTTCAATATCTTTGTTCTGCGATAATACTTGAATCAAGGGAATAACTTAATTACACAAAACTTGTTCCGTTCTGTCTAGTATTCTGACTAGTACTTGCATAATGGTCAAATCTTCCTGAAGTTCTACAGCCTGACTCGGAATACTATGTAATTCATCATGTAAACACTTTTTTAAAAGTGAAATATGAAACACATTATGTAATTACTTTAACTCTGGAGGCAAATCCAATCTGTATACTACTGGTCCAACTCTCTCAATCACCTCATATGGCCTCACAAATCTCAGATTCAATTTTTCCTTCTTTTTAAACCTCAATACACCCTTCCACGGAGATAATTTCAAAAATGCCCAGTCACCAAACTGAAACTCAAGAGGTCGTCTTCTATTATCAGTATATCCCTTCTATTTGTTCTATGCTGCTCTAAGTTTCTCTCTAACCAGTTTGATCATTTCAGTAGTCAAATCTATCATTTTTGGACCAAATATCTTTCTTTCTCTAACTTCTTCCCAACATATTGGAGTTCTGCACCTTCTACCATATAAAGCCTCAAATGGTGTCATCCTAATACTAGTTTGATACTGATTATTGTATGCAAATTCAATCAAAGGTAAATAAGCATCACATCTCACTAAGAAACTCAATACACTTGACTTCAACATATTTTCTAGTATTATGATGATTCTCTCTGTCTGCCCATCAGTTTGTGGATTAAAAGCTGTACTAAACTACAATTGCATACCCATAGCTTCTTAAAAACCCCTCCGAAATCTAAAAGTAAATCTAGAATCTTTATCTGATACAATGCTTAAAGGTATTCCATGTAATCTCATAATCTCTGCTACATACAATTCAACCAACTTTTCAGGACTCCACGTAGTTTTAATAGGAAGGAAATGTGAAGACTTAGAAAGTCTATCCATTATAACCCATACAACATTATGACCTCTCCGGGTAAGGGGAAAACCAGAAACAAAATCCCTACTCACATTCTCCCATGGCCATTCAGGTACTGGAAGAGGTTGTAATAAACCTGCTGGATGTCTATTCTCAGACTTCACTTATTGACAAATCACACATTTAGAAATATACTCAGCTACATCCTTCTTCATTCCCGACCACCAATAATTGTATCTCAATCCCCTGTACATATTATTATTACTTGGGTGCATAGAATACACAGAATCATGAGCCTCTCTTAGTATCTCATTTCTCATCTCAACTTCATTGGGAATGCAAACTCTATGTTCTAATATCACCATTCCATCTTCTCTAATTCTAAACCTAGCCGGCTTCCCACTCAATATTTTCTGTTTGATATTCTCTATCCCTTCATCTTTACCCTGCATCTGTAATAAACGATCAATAATAAATATTGTACCACCATATTTGCCATCAATACTCCTCTATCACCGACACTCAACTGCATCCTCATTTTTCTTAATTCTATCATCAACCTAGTATCATGACTCCCAATAGCAGCTAATCTCCCTGTAGATTTTCTACTCAATGTATCAACTACTACATTAGCCTTCCCTGGATGATAATGAATTTTACAGTCATAATCACTAATCAACTCCATCCACCTCATCTACCTCAAATTCAACTCTTTCTGGGTAGGTAAATGTGTCCAACTTTTATGATCAGTAAAAATTTCATAAGTAGTTCCATACAGATAATGTCTCCAAATCTTCAAAGCAAAAACTATAGCAGCCAATTCTAAATCATGGGTTGGGTAATTTCTCTCATGGTTCTTCAATTGCCTAGAAGTATAAGCTATAACTCTCCCATATTGCATCAACACACATCCCAACCTCTGATGTGACGCATCACTATATGTCACAAATCCTTCATCACCAGAAGGAAGCACCAATACCAGAGCAATAGTCAATTTCTCTTTCAACAGCTGGAAACTCCTCTCACATTCTTCTGACCATATAAACTTTACTTCATTCTTAGTTAATCTAGTCAATGGTCTAGCAATCATAGAAAAATTCTGGATAAACCTCCTATAATAATCAGTCAACCCCAAAACACTTCTAATTTCAATTACACTAGTGTGTCTTTCCTAATTCAACACTACTTCTACTTTCTGTAGGTCAATTGTTATACCATGTCCTGACACAACATGCACCAAGAAAGATATTTCACTTAACCAAAACTCACACTTAGAGAACTTTGCATACAATTTCTCTCTCCTCAAAATTTTCAGTACTATATCTAAACGTTGCATATGCTCTTCTTCATCCTTGGAACATACCATAATATCATCAATAAATACAATCACAAATCTATCTAAGAATGGTTTAAACACCTGATTCATTAGATCTATAAATGTTGCAGGAGCATTGGTTAACCCAAATGGCATCACAAGAACTCGTGATGGCCATAACGTGTCCTAAAAGCAGTTTTAGGCATGTCTCACTCCTTTATCCTCAACTGATGATAAACCAATCTCAAGTCTATCTTAGAAGACACCCTAGCCCCCTGTAACTGCTCGAATAAACATCTATCCTAGGCAAAGGATATTTATTCTTGATGGTGATCTTATTCAACTATCTATAATTAATACACAACCTCATCGTTCTCTCTTTCTTTTTCACAAACAATATAGGGGCTCCCCAAGGCGACATACTAGGTCGAATAAACTATTTATCTAGCAACTTCTGAAGCTGAACTTTCAACTCTGTCAACTTAGTTGGTGCCATTTTATAAGGTGCTATAGATATGGGTGCTAATCTTGGAATCACCTCAATAGAAAAGTCAATCTCCTTGTTGAGAGGCAAACCAGACAACTCATCAGGGAATACATCAGAAAAATCTTTCACTACCAAGATTTCTTCTAACTTCTTAATCTTTTTTCTAGAATCCATCACATACATCAAATGCCCCTAACAACCCTTCTTCAACCATTTACTAGCAGTTAGGGTAGAAATAAGATAGTTGGTAAGTATCTTACGTTCTACCTGAAAATTAAACTCCTCTTGTTCTGGTATCTTGAACACCACATTCCTCCTAAAACAATCTACCTAAGCATGATATGCAGATAACAATTCATTCCCAGAACTAAATCAAAATCTATCATATCTAAAGGCAATAAATCAACTTCAAAATCTATCATATCAGCCATACTAATCATACAACCCTAATAAATTTTCCTGATAATAACCCTATCCCTAGTAGGAACCTCAACAATGACAGTATGCATCAAAGGACTAACCCTTACATCAATAGATTTCATATAAGCATTGGATGAAAAAGAATGGATTGCACCAAGATCAATTAATAATCTAGCAGGTCTATCAAGAATAGATATCATGCCCATAACAACATCAAGAGTGGCTTGTGCATCTTGTTGGGTCAATGCATAGACTCTACTGTCTCTAGGCTGTAACTGACCATCGCGTTCTCTCTTAGCTACCAATCCTCTTCTTTTGCCCTACATACTCCTTGATTCACCACTTCTCTCCCCCTATCTTCTCCTAACACCTCCAGCACCTATGTCAACATATTTCCTCACTCGACAATCTACATTAACATGTCCTCCCTCACCACATATAAAGCATATTTGAGTAGGCCAATTTTGAGACAGATGCTCCATGTGATTACATCTAAAAGAAACCCTTGGATCTCGATCATACATCAAATTACCACTTCCCCTTGGTGGCATACTTACTTCTCTACCATAACTCCCAATTCCTATAGCCTGTCTCCCAAATATAGGGGTCCCATCGATATTACTCTGAGCTACACAAATAATAGATCATGCTTGCCTCTAACTTTGTACTAGAGTTCCTTGTGACAAAGAACGCCTCTTCTAAGGTGGTCTCCCACCCTGCACACTCATACTACTACCACCTATGGGTCCCTCAAATCTAGACCTTTTCAGCTAATCTCTCATATCTCTAAACTCCATCAAATCATTCTCAATCTATAATTCTCAATACCTATATAAAAGAGTTTAGTCCGAATTTCATAGCGTAACCCGTCTAACTCAGGTAAAAACCTTGACATGGCTATAAATCTACTATCATACTTAGCCACAGATAAAGTATTCTACCTAAAATGAATAAAATTTCTCTCCTACTGTGCTCAAAATGTATCTGGAAAATACTTCACAAAGAGCACATCCTTAAACTTATGCCAAGTTAAGGGTTGTTCTACCTGTGTACTCAATCTAGGCAGAATATCCTCCCACCATTGAGAAGCCTCACATTCCAGCATAAATTAAGCAAAAGTAACCTTCTGTCTATCTATCACTAGTAAGACTTCAAAATATTTCTCAACATGTTTAATCCACTACTTAGCTTCCACAAGATTTACAGATCCCCTAAAAGACTAGGGTTTAAACTTAAGAAATCTCACAAAACAATTCCTTTGTATCTCATGTGCAACCACACCCTCCCCCTTATGCGCCTCTTGTCTCACCACATCAAGTTCTATTATACTTTTTTCCTCTAATCTCCTTTGCAAATTATCAGCCCTTTCTTCTATAGCATTCATTCTCTTTATAGTACGATCAAGAACTTCTCTCAACTCATCCCTCATAATATAAGATTCTCTTCCACCTCTACTAGTACCAGTTGCACTAGCAACCTGTTCCCCTGTATGAACCATAGACTTAACCTCCCTTTCTGCTTCAGCTCTTCTAAATATTGGGGGTCTTCCATGTCCCCTCTGCTTCAAAACTCTACCTCTAGCTTTAGCACGTCCATGAGTCATCCTAAGACTCTGCATTAAAATATAGTTTATTTAAATCTTCAACTTCTTTAAATTTTTTATTCAGTCTACAAAATCATAAAACCTAATACTCTTATACCAAAATTGTAACGACCCATCTCAGGTTGGCCACCCCCGAGACGGTGTCGTCACATTTTGAAATCCCAGCAAGACGTATATATGCAATAACATAAAAACATCAACTGAAATTATCTACATACATAAATCCTCAACCCTCAACAGGGGAGTTACATTATTAAGATCCCAACTGAAATATTATATACAATATATTATGCATAAATATTTACAAATATTTTTTTTTCTTTCCATTAGTTTGAGGATGTGGACCACATGGCTTACAGATAATGACTCAGTTTGAATCTCAGCTCACCAATCTATCTGTCCTACCTACTACCTGAAATTATTTAACAATGAGTGAGCTTCACAAGCTCAATGAATTAAATTTACTACAAGTATTCAATTTGTATAATTCCAGTCACATCTTATAATTCAATTGTTCAAATAGTCTTCTAATATTGATTCATCTATATCTCATATAATTCGATAATAGCATTCTATTATCACTACTTATATCATAATCCTCATCATTTATTAATCTCTTCTTAAATTAATCATCAAATATATCAATCTTTCTTTTCATATATTTAATCATCTTGATACTATCAATTCAACCTCACAATTTTCTCGTTATGAGGTTCACAGCATATAATCAATCACTTAGATGATTCTTATCATATCATACTTTCATATTTCTTTCTCACCATATATGTCTCTCGATGAGAGTCAGTCATCTATCAATAAATTCATAAGCAAGAATAACACTTTAGCATCTCAAGCAATAATAATCAATATTTAAAACAAATGCAATATATGAATTTAAATTATTAAATCATTTCATATTATCATTTGGGAACGTCTTTCCACATGTCGACACGTTTTAGCTTGGACCGGCTGCTTTCCAGGTTCTTTTATTTTCATCTAGATCGGTTGCTACGGTTCTTTTATTTTCATTTAGACCGGCTTCCTTCCTAGTTCCTTTATTTTTAGTATGTATCGGCTGTCACGGTTCTTTTATTTTCATTTAGACCGATTGCCTTTCAGGTTCTTTTATTTTTAGCATATACCGGCTGTCACGATTCTTTTCATTTCATTTAGACCGGCTGCCTTCCCGGTTCTTTTATTTTTAGCATATGCACATGAGCAATAATATGAAATATGCATATGAGAAATAATATAAAAAGAAGCATACATTCAAGCATTCAATTTAACTATCCAGCTCTTTATTTTTAGCATATGCATATGAGCAATAATATGAAATATGCATATGAGAAATAATATAAAAACAAGCATACATTCAAGTATTCAATTTAATTATCCAGCTCTTTCTCAAAATTATTATTTTTAACATATTCATTAAACTATCTCCTCATATATCATATCAATTATTCTTATAATTTCAATCAACCATCTTTCATATATCATCCAATCACAGTTCAATAGTTAATTCAAATATCAACACTGTATATTTCATATTTATCTCGATTACCAAAAGTAAATCTAACTCACCACGTAGCACTTAGGGTTACCCGTGGATCACCTCCATGCATTTCTTGTCTTTTTCAGTAATTTCACCCGATTGCTGATCGTTAGCACCTAACATAATATTTATATTAAAATTTCTAATTTACTCTTTGGTTCTTCCAGAATTCATACCCTTTAAAATTTCCAAATTGAATTCCGGGTAATTTCGTGTAAGCTAAATTTCAAAAATAAAATTCACATTATTACCTTTTGTTTTTCTTAGACCTTTCCTAGACTCTCTTTAAAATTCTCCCGTAAACCTCTTCAAAAATTTACTCTTTTAACCTTTCTTTCAGTCTCCAAGTGTTTAAAGAAATAGAGTAATTTGAATTGAAGAAAGAAGAAAACCAAACAGAATTTGGTAGGAAATAAATAAAATAAACAAAAACTATATATATATATATATATATATATATATATATATATATATATATATATATATATATATATATATATAGTAACTGCCCCCCTCACTACCGCCGTTTGCTATTTGTTGTCTAACATGTACAATTTGCATGTTAGACAGCCAACACCTGGATCCAGGTGTTAGCACCCTATTTTTTTTTTTTCTTCTAATCCTCCCACCTACAAGTGTCTTTTTTTTTAATTAAAAATATTATTCAATAATAAATCTTTCATATATATATATATATAATATTTGAATTCCATGTCATATGTATCGAATTACTTCTTTACCTTTATTTTAAAAATACGGGTATTACAGTCTTCCCTATGTAAAGTTCTATATGAGGCATATTGAATTAGATGAAATTTTTTCCTACAAAAGCTCCTTGGAGAAAAAAGGTTTCCTTAATGATGAAAGCATTCATATATTTGATCGAAATCAATACAAAAAGTGTTGATTAACCGATTAATCAACCGTACTTATTGAAATCAATTCGTTAGGTTAATGTTGAAATGCTTAGGTTAATTCATATGAAACATTTAAAAAAAATTTGGCAAAAAAAAAAAGTCGGTTAAAACTTTTAACCGACCGAACTGACCATTTGCACATGCCTAACGACTAGAGTTATAACCACTGCATCATCATGAGGGAATCACACTCCCTCTAGATCTTTATCTGTAAAGCTGATGGTCTAATCAATTCGATTTTTCTTTGTCGGCCCTTCCACTAAACCTTGGGCATAGACTTTGCGGGAATTTGTGGATTCTCCCCCGGAGGTTGACTCTTCAAAGATTATTTGGATGATGCCTACTGTAGGGGCGTTATCCAATATTTTCTCCGGAATTTGGTGTCTCTGATTGTTAACCCTTATGTCAAGGCTTTGCCTTTGTCTATTCTTGTCTCTGCGGTCAATGATCATTTTGTGAGTTGAGAACTGTCTTGAGTCAATCTTGACGAAATTTCTTAAGTATCCTCTTTGGATCAAACTTTTGATCTCATCTTTTAAATGTCCAAACTCATCTGTGTCATGACTGTCTTTGTAGAAATGGTAGAAATGGTTAGAGCTACATAACAGGTTGGCTGAGTGCGAGTAATTCATCGCAGGTCACGGATTAAACAAGTGCGGGTGAAAAATAGCTAATTTTAAACGCGTCAACTTTTTCACATCCACACCCAACCTACTTTTTCACGGGTGAACCCGCAGGTAACTCATAAATTTTTTATAGTAAATAAAAGAAATATATTAAATGTAAAATTTATAACTTGACCACGTGGTATTATATTTAGAATATGCATTATATTTTGACTATGATATTTGACCCTGTGTATCTATAAGATAAAATTGTGATAAAAATTATGTGAACACAATAAAGTAGAAATCAATTCTATGAATTTTAAGCATAGTCAATTAGGCATCATATTTGTGTTCAAAATCAATTCACACAGTCACCAATCTCAAGCATAGTCAAAGTGTCAAAGAACAAGAAAAATCATCCATTACACTAATGGGTTAACTTAGATTTCAATCGCATGGGAAAAATCAGAAAAATCAAAAAATAGACAGGGAAAATGCTTCCAATGAGAAAGAAGAAAATTGTCTCTAATAGAAACTTGAATTTTCCAAACAAAACCACATAACTGAAACCATGTCTTAATACAGAATCAAAGCTAAACACAACAGTTCACAAAAATCAAATCATAAACATTGAATCAAATAGGGCTAAGCAAACAAAATTGTGAAAAAGAAAGGCTTCAACGCAACACACCATTTGGCGATAATATAAAGGGTCACCCATTTGACCTACGAGTAAACCCAACCTACTTATAATTTTACTTGGCTGGGTCGAGTGCATGTAAATTTTTAACGAGTTTATGAACTTATACCTATACTTACATTTTTATGGGTAAAAAATACGAGTTTAATGGGTCCAAGTCAAAATTCCTATATCTAAAAATGGCTCATGTCCCTTTTGTCGAGGGGAGACTTGATTTTAAGAGGCTACCAGATGATGTCTTGGCTTGCAATTTCCATCAGAAGGTCTATTCTCGAGGTATTGAGGGGAGTATAAGTCTTAAATTCTTGAGGAGCTCCTGATTTTTTCGCTCTTGCGACCGTCATTTCGGCCTCCTTTCCTCTTCTCATTTTTAAGTTTGAGATCTTCTAATTTTTTCCTCTTCTTACCATAAAGGCTTCTTTACTTTTCTTACAGAAAGCCTGATCCTCCTTAGCGATAGCAAATTTTTTAGCTTTAGCTAGTAGGACTGGCATAACGTATAGTGGATTTCTAATAAGTAGTGGTTGAAGTCGAAAGCATGAAGGTTGTTGAAAAAAGCTATAATTGCCATTGTTTAGTCCAAATCCCTGACTTATACCATTGCAAAGGTGAAGTGAGATATGAAGTTGTGGAAGGTCTTCTCGACATGTTGAATGATGCTCAGCAGGCTCTCGGGAATCCTTTTAGGACCTTGGTTACTGAAGAAGTGGTTTGTGAACTACTCACTAAGCTAGTTAAAAGATTTTATTAAACCAGATGGCAAACAAGAAAACAATGTCCTGGTTGTTTAGCGTGACGTTATTGGTAAGGCTCAGTACTTAGTCACTTCAGAGTGGCCATAAATGAGCATCATACACTAAAAGGTATCCAAGTAGTCAGTAAGGTATGTCTTCCCCGTGTGAAGTTCTATGTGAGGCATCTTGAAATTAGATGGCATTCTTTCGTTGATAAGCTCCCTAGAGAAAGGGTTTCCTTAAGGTTTGATTTTGTCAAAGATATTACCTTGATTGCCTTTCAAAGTGAGCCTAATGCGCTTGTTCATTTCCTTTAATTGCTTATTGACTTCAAACTTATCTTTCTCCAATTGCTTCTTAGAAGGATGGTAATACAACACAGATTCATCATCCCGGATGGAGTGGCAAGAACTTCATCGAGGGCTTCATCAGTTGGGCTCTCCTCTTTCAGTGGGGTGCCTACAGCTTTTATCTCGCGCAGGTCAATCGTGCCTTATTCTTAAGCTTACTTCTTCAGGTCAGGTACTCAAGTCTTAGGGTGCAGTTTATGCTGTTCTCTTGATTGTGTTAGTAGCTCGAGTTGGTCACTAGTAAAATTGAGCTCTTCTTGGCTTAGGGATCAACTGGTCAAACTGCGTAGCGAGGTCATCAAAATGGCATTGATAGGACCTGTACTCAGCTCGGCTAACTGGGTGGACCAAATCTTCCTTAGTAACCTCAAGCCAAGTTCTATTATCCAATTGTGATCTAACTCAGAGACGGGGTAGGGTCAACTCATTGTTCGCCTCAGGTTAGGGTGGCTTTTCGATGTACGATAAGGGTTTTTCCCATCCATCATAGGTGGTTATGGACCCAGTTTAGGTGGGTTCATAAAGTTAACCTTGAAGGTCAGATGAATAATACTTCTCAATGTGAGAGAAGGAGGTGGATTCTTCCTAGGCGACATCTCTTAACATATAAGAATTATCATTTCTCACTGACGGTGCCAATTCTGTTGATGCTGAAAATATGTCGAATCCACTTGCGTCAATCTAGGTCATCCTTAGAGGTTGATTCTAATCAAATTTAGTCTGAGTTACTTAAAAAAAATCGACCCAAAGTGTTTTTCTTTAGAAAAGACCCTCTAATGCTTAAGTCAATGTGTGACTAGAAGAAGCAAAGTGAAAATGGAAAGAATGTTTAAAAATGAGTTACCAAGAATAGTGCTTTTATTTATAGAACCTAAGACGAGTAAGCTACCATTTTACCTTAGGTGAGAAATTACCCTTGTACCCTTGAGGGTTGTCATATGTTAGTCTTTTATTGGGCGATATATTTGGCCTACGTAAGAAACTAAAAGACATGTTATCCTAGCCAGCCCTAGAAGCAAAGAATCACTTATCGTGGAGCAAGGAAGCTCATAGAGGAGATGATACGAAATTATCTATACTCATCAGGTCAGGGGTATCAAAATAGTCTCGAAGTTCCCCTAAAAAGTCTTCACCTAAAAGGTTCATTGTTCTGAACGATTTTTTTTTCCCTTTTCGTTAGCTAAGGTAAAAGTAGTTGTCTTCAAAATGGTTTTTCATATATATGGAAGACGACATACGAATGGAGTTCAGTTGCAACTACGTAAGGTAACTTCTGAGAAAGTTGAAAGTCTTCTAAAAAAGAATAGGTGAAACCCAAAAAAAAGAGCCTTAAAGTTATCCCCTCCATGCATCGAAGCTCTATGTGAAGCAAACACATAGTAAAAAAGATATGTAAGGAAAAGTTCGATAAGATGCAATACCAACCAAGGCCAACACTGAGGCAATAATTATGTTGGTTGACATAGCTCAATGATCAAGGCAAAGGTCAAGCTCCTTTAGACAAGGTGCTATCAAGCTCGGTGAGTGCTCTAGTCGGTAAGATTCAAATACCGACTGCAAAGAAATATCAAAGTAATGGTCATCTCGATTAACAAAGATCGGTAACTAATTCAAACACCAATCTCCCTTGGACGAGGAAGCAAGGAGCTCGAGCCTTCTCGAGTTCGCACCTTAGTAGAAAAAAAATGATCTGAGCTCTACAAAACAAGGAGTCAGGGTCATTCGCAACTCTTAGGTCAATAAGTCAATTAAATACCGACCTATCTTAGACAAAGAGTTTAGATGCCCAAACTCAACAAACTCATCAGTAGGTGGAAATATTAATTATAGCTATCATCTAATCAGATACTAACATGTCGCATCACCTAAGGGTGAAGAGGTAATTTCACACTACAAGGACAACAACTTGAATGAGACATGACACTTAAGAAGGGGCAAAATGGTTGCATATGGAAAAAGAAGTTATTTCACTGAATAAACCTTAATCAAAATAGGAAATCTACTTCCACGAGAATAGAAAATTAAAGATTTGGGAAGATTCAATTTCTTAAATAAATTCTAATTCTTTGACCATGTAAAGGGACTCCAGACCTAGCACATATATCTCATTCTTCTATGTTTTTCTCAATTCATTAAATTCTTTTTAAGAGTTTTGATTTGATCTTCAAAGAGTTCGTCTCAAAAATCCAAACTCTATGCAACTTTTTAGTTTCGCGTTTAGATACACGCAACTATTCATGTGATCGTTCGTCTATTTTCAACATCAACATTATCTAACTATCTTTTTAACATAATATCATAGTTGAGGACTTGTATTTGATTCTTGTGAGATCTCTTTCCTCTAACTTCTCCTCATTAATTTTCCACCTGGTGCTTTGCCTATACATTGAGGCCAAAGTCCATTAATAGTTCTCGGTTTTCACATCGATTTGATACTTTGGTCCACGTGCAAAGTTAACCCATTGATTATTAACTCTGTTTGCATATGAGATCACATATTACTTGGGCTATAAACTAGAGTTGAGGTGAGCAACTTCATGCTCAAAGTGAACTTGAATATCAAAACATTATCTCAAGTTAAGCTCGAACTGAGGTCAAGTTATGAAAAGGTTGTTCGACTTTGGCTCCCAAATCACACATTTAGCGTTTAAGATTGACTCAATTCACTTGTTCTAATCAAACGAGCCCAAACAAACAAGCAATTGAGCCCAAACTCAAACTTATGCTCAATCACATTCAAGTTAAAACTTGAATTAAAATTGTTTCATAATTAATTTAGTAAAAACAATATATTATTGAAATGGTAAGATTTTCCCTCAAAGTAAGATAAGTTAAATTGGATTTTTTATGTACAGTAACTTTTATTATTTATATGTAAATACAAATATGTTCATATGTTCGATTCAAGCTGAGTTGACTGTTAGAATTAAAAAATATTGAGTTAAAAATATTCAAATTTTATCGAATCGAATCTAAATTTATGCGTTAGATTAACTAATGTAATTTATGAGCAAATAAAAATTGAATAGATTCTAGTCAAAGTTTGATCTAATTGAGAGACATAAGTATTAGAGTATAAAAGTATAATTAAGTCAAACATACAAATCTTTAACAACGGAGATGGATACATACGAGAACAAAAAACAAATAGTACATAGTAGAACAGAGGTAGTGTGATCTTGTACACAAAACTCATATTCTACAACACTCTAAACTTGTTCCAGCTACAACCCACCGAATACTAAAAAGAGCGTATCGATTGATAACCAAATGCAAGGGGAATTTTATAATATATAATCAAGAGTTTTAGACATCAATAAAATCATCACATTTATTAATATTTTGGGTTAGATTTAATATTAAATTGCCTAGCATTATTAGCCTACAATATAATATCATCGTATAAGAAAATTTATAATTAAATCTAATCCAGATTAGTGAAAATATGATAATTTTACGGATGCTTTGAATATAAGCAAGCACCGAAACCAAGGCCGGAGCCATGTTTGGGTCAAACCTGCTCCACTAAAACTCTAAAAATCTTGAAATACATTAATAAAATTTAAAATATCTTTATTAAAAGGATTATTAATTTTAGTTTACAACTACAATAAAAGTGAAAATTAATGACAATTTTTTTAGTGATGTATGAAATTCCATACCAAAAGTGCATCTACAGTGACAAAATTTAGATATCATAATGTATTTTAAGGCACATTAATTTTAGGTGACGTAATATAGCAATGTCACAAATTAACATTACAAAATGTGCGGCGTCAAATTTTTCCGCCAAAACAAGATAGAGAGAATTTTTTGTGTGACATTTAATTTATATTAATGACAATTTGTTTTCGTCATTAAATAATATATATTTTGTGATGCAAATTCTACCGTCGATAATAACTAAAATGTTGTGTGACTTATACTTTTTGTCACTAGTAATCAAAGTAAAAATCGTTTTTTTTCTGTTACATTATCAGTGACGAACTCAAGTTGCCACCAACAAATTTTATTTTTAGTAACAAACATTTTTGACGTCACGTATAATAGAAAACAATGAGTGACGCTTTGACTTCATGACAAATAAAACAACAATTTTTTTTTTATTATTTGCGCATACTTTTCGTAAAAAATAATCATGAGAACATCTTCGTGTTTGTATTTTAATTATTAATGACAATTTAATTTATTCACATTTATAATTCAGATTTTATGATGCAATTGTTTGTGCCATAAAAAAATATATTTAATTTTTTGTCACTCAAAAACAATTTTTTTTGTATTTATTGATAATAAAATTAGTTTGTCATAAATAAATATATATTCTTTGAATGAAATATCTATTTCAATAATAATTATATTATTTTGTAACATTAAGATTTATTACAATTTAACTATAAATTTTTTTAAAATAATTTATTTATCAAAAAAATATACATGAATTCTAAGCTAATACAACATAGAATGCAAAAGCAAAAATAAATTTAGTGCTCGTGTTAGAATCAAACTCATTCACTTAAAAAAATGTCTAAGCTCTCTCGAAAATGCCCATGACCTATATTGATTATTGATTCTAGTATATTATGTTTGGCCCTAATAGTAACAATGCTACAAATTATAATAAAATTAGCATCTCACTTGCACCCGAGGGTCTATCCAGTGATGGTATATAAACATCATTCGATTATTACTCTTGAGGAGTGATGCAAAAATTTAATCATCATAGAAAAAGAGAATTGGTTGAAAAAAAAGAAGAAACTTAAGTGATATTAATTTTTTCTTTTTGTTTTGTTAAAGAATGCAAATAACAAATGTTCATTCGATTATTACTCTTGAAAGTGAGCCGAAGATGTAACCATGATGGGAAAAGAGAATTGATGAAGGAAGAGAGAAAAAAAAATAATTAAGTAAATATTAAGTAATATTAAAAATATTTGATTAAATAATGCAGATAACAAATAATCCAGTGTAATAAAATTATGACCAAAATAACATGGGTAAGCTTTGAACTCATTCAATCATGAAAAAGAAACTGATCAAATCGAATAGCAACTCATGCATTTTGTTATATTAGATCACTTTCTATTTCTGTATCATACTTTATACTTAGCTCACTATTACAAGAATCAAACTCCTGCTCCCTTGCCTGAAAAGCTAAGTTTTATCCATCAACTTATTCATTGTTTTTCACATATTATTATTATTATTTCTTTAATATATTTGCCTTATGTTTTAATATGTCGTGCTTTTACATTATTTTAATTTTTGATTGCACAAAAAAAAAAAAAATTGTGAAAAAAGCACCTTAGGAGAACAGTTGAACTCATTCAATTCGGATGGATAAGTAACAACATACCATAATACTTTTTGCTTTTAGCTCGATATTAAATTAAGTAATTTAAAAATATGGTAGTAATCAATATAAAAAGCAAATAAAAAGTTGTAGCCATTGTTTCGTAGAAAAAACAATTAATTAAAATTTGATACTATTAATTTGCACATTTATTGCAATCGGAGGATTCCATCCAAATCACCCGAGTCAACAGAATAAGCCGGATTAAAAAATATTAGACTAGTGTCCGTCATGCATTCGTGTTCATAAAAAATTAATCAAAATGGTAAAATAAGTTTGAAAATAAGAAAAAAAAAACAATATTCCAATAACAAAAAACATAAAGAAAATGGAAAATCCAAAAGAAAGTGAAACAAAAAATTAAAATTTATTTCTACTTTTTCTTCTTAAAAATCTTTAACTATCAAATTATATGATTTTATATTATATGCACTTTTCTTTTCTTTTTATAATCAAGTTTATCAAAATTTGAATAAGAATACCCATACCCATTCGATCCCGCATTTTTACTTACTTTCACTACACATTGATTATTTAGAGAGAACCATAACTTGAAAGTGAAAGGCATCTAATTATCTTCATCAATCAAATCATTAATAATTTTTTATTGGTTAATGCTATTTTATTCCATCATATATGCATTTTTTAATAGTATATACTTGTGTTAAATTTTTCTGAAATATTTTTTTAATAGTAAAAATTATGCATCACTGCTAAAAAAATACTTTTTTATTACATGATAGTATATTAAATAACACTGAATTTATTTTTGCCTCACGATGTATTAAATTTTTATTAGTGATATTGAATTAAATAAATAGTTGGCTTCATATTATAAGTTAAAATCATAATCATCATTGACATCAAGCATATATGTATTATTAGTGAACAAATTTTTATATAATTGGAAATTTCACAATGACTACTAATTAAAAAGCCTAATAATTATAATTACCAATGTTACATGAATCAATAAGTGATTTTCGAATTAACTAAACTGAGTATAGTAAGTTTTGATTACTTTTTTTTTTTTAATCTATGTGCTTCTTTTCTAATGCATTGTTTAAGATCTTGTATTTTATTTGAACGCCACGCTTTGGGGCATATCTTAAGATCGTTTTCGAAGACTTTCATCACTATTAGTAACTAAATTTTGTATTCTTCTGTTTCATTTGAATTTGGAGTTAGTTTAGATAGAGCTGTTATATTTGAATTTCCTTGTAACCTATTATAAATACTGATCAATGCAAAGTTATTTTGTGTGGCTTTTATTTCCTTCATTATCTTCTACATTTCTTTGTATATGGTATAAGAGCATCTACCATCACTGTCTTTTTTTTTCTTCTCTAAGCCACTACAATCATGACTACAAACAACAATTGGCGTCTATCACAATTTTCTGGACATAGCAACACGGGCTGGCGCCCGTCGCCAAACTAAAATCATCACTCCCCCACATCCTCCAATGTTAGGCCAAACTCCAGTCGAAATGATCGACCTCTTCGTCCTTATCTTGGCCACTACCAAATTTATGGGATTCAGGGACATATGGCTAAGAAGTGTTCATCATTTCGCCTTGTTCCCATTCAGTCATCCACTATCACAAGTGCTCCGACCAACTCTCCAACACCATAGCAGCCTTGAGCACACTTTACTGTGAATACTTCTTCCAACATTCCAACATGGCTACTAGACAGTGGTGCTTCTCATCATGTCACTGCAGACTTAAGCAGTCTTTCCCTTCATGCGCCTTACACAGGTTCTGATGACATCATGATTGGAGATGGCACGGGTCTCCCAACTTTTTAATTAAATAATGTTCTTTATGTACCTAACATGAAAAAAAAACTTAATCTCCATTTTAAAATTTTGTCTCTCAAATAATGTGTCCATTAAATTCTTACCCTCTTCTTTTCTTATGAAGGAACTACCCACGGGGGCAACTCTTTTGAAAGGCCAAACAAAGGATGAGGTCTATGAATGACCATCATCTTCTCCAATAAATTCTCCTCTGTTAGCATTTTCTAATGTCAAGACAACTTCTTCTGAGTGGCATCATCGTTTAGGTCATCCATCATCTTCTATTTTAAATCACACTCTTTCTCATTATCAATTAGACTCATCCACATCGTTGTCTTCCAATTTTTTTATGTAATGCTTGTCACTGCAATTAAAGTCACAAATTTTCATTTTTTAATTCTTCCCTTGTGTCTTCTCAACCACTTGAAATAATTTTCTCTGATGTATGAATTTCACTTGTTTTCTCAGATGATGGTTTTAAATATTATGTCATCTTTGTTGATCACTTCACCAAATATATTTGGTTTTATCCACTTAAGCACAAATCTGAAGTCAAAGATATTTTTATAAGATTTAAAGCTATTTTGGAAAAACACTTTACACTTAAAATTTGCATACTTTATTCGGATAATGGTCATGAATATTTAGCATTAGCCAACTTTCTTGCTACCAATGGAATCTCTCATCTCACTACTCCACTAGACACTCCTGAACATAATGGCTACTCAGAAAGAAGACGCTGTCACATTGTTGAAACATGTTTATCCCTACTCTTTCATGGCTCAATATCTTTAACCTTTAGGTCTCAATCCTTTGCTACTGCAGTTTATCTAATTAATAGAATGCCAACTCAAACATTTACTCTTTTGTCTCCTTTTGAAACCATTTTTGGCACTTCTTTAAACTATTCAAAACTTCGGATCTTTGGATGTTTTATGCTACCCTTGGCTTCGCCCCTATTTCTCTTACAAACTTGATGCTCGCTCTAAACAATTTGTCTTTCTAGGCTACTCTCTTACACATAGTGCATATCATTGTTTCCATCCATCCACATCAAAAACATATGTCTCTAGGCATGTTAAGTTTGTTGAGTTGGTGTTTCCATTCCACACACTATCCACTCACCTTCCTCGTCCACAACTTGATACCGTGTCTACCTGAATTTCTTAGCCTATCACTGTTCCATTGCCAACCGCACCTTCGCCAATAGCATCTTCGCCAACAGACGCCACCCCATCTGACTTGCAACCTATCAGGCAGCCCCAGTGCGTAGTACCAATTCCATCTATCGAACCATTAGCCTCCACCATAAACACACAACCTTTGCCATCTAATTCAACTACCACTAAACCTTCGCCCAACCCGCCACCTCTCATAGTAACCATTTCTAATCCCTCAACCTCTCAATCAACTCACTCCCATCTAATGATCACAAGAGCTAAAAACAACATTACCCAACCTATTCAAAGACTAAATCTTTCCACTCAACTATCTCCACTCACTGACATAGAACCTACCACTGCGACCCAAGCCCTCAAGGATCACAAATAACATCAGGCTATGTCTGAGGAATGTGATGCTCTTGTTTGAAATGGGATATGGGAGCTAGTACCTCATATTTCTAGTCACAATATAGTTGGTTGTAAGTGGATTTTTCGCATTAAACGACACTCTGATGGTTCTATTGATATGTACAAAGTACGTTTAGTAGCTAAAGGATTTCATCACCGTCCTGATGTTGACTATCATGATACATTTAGCCCTGTAGTCAAGCCAACTATGGTACACCTTGTTCTTAGTCTTGTTGTTAGTCGTAGATGGCCTCTCTGACAACTTGATATCAATAATGCATTTTTACAAGATTATCTTTATGAAGATATCTATATGTCACAACCACAAGGGTTTGTTGATCCTAATAATCCCTCTTATGTATGCAAGCTTAGAAAGCAATTTATGGGATCAAGTAAGCGCCACGTGCCTAGTACACTGAGCTTCGCAAATTTCTTCTTACTTCAGGTTTTCAAAACTCACTAGCTGATACTTTTCTGTTCATTTTCAACCATGGTGGTCATCTTATCTATCTCTTGGTTTATGTGGATGATATCATTATAACTCGTGATAATTGTGGTTTTGATCAACAATTTGTGACTCTATTATCTCAACAATTTTCTTTGAAAGATCTTAGGCAGCTATCTTATTTTCTAGGTGTGGAAGTCTTATCGCATCCTCATGGTCTTTTGCTCTCTCAAAGATGCTATATACTGGATCTTCAACCTTGTACAAAAATGATGGAAGCCAAACTTGTTCTCACACCTCTTCCCACTTCACCACCGATCACTTTGAACTCTGTTTCTCCACTTTTTGATCCATCTGAATACCGTGCCATTATTGGGAGCTTACAATATATATTACTAACTTGGCCGGACATAGCTTTTTCCGTCAACAAGTTGTCATAATTTATGCATAAACCAACCTCAAATCATTAGATTCTAGTCAAGAGACTTCTTCGTTATCTTTGTGGTTTAGTTAATGAAGGCATACTCCTCTATTGTGATTCACCACCATCTTTACATGATTTCTCTGATGTTGATTGGGCTGGGAACATAGATGATTTCACTTCCACTAGTGCATATATTGTTTACCTTAATCGTAATCCGATTTCCTAGAGTTCCAAGAAGTAACCCTCTGTTGCCCGATCCAGTACTAATGCTGAGTATCGATCAGTTGCAAATACTATCTTCGAATTCAACTGGGTGTGTTCTCTCTTGGCTGAACTTGGTGTGTCTCTTTCACATTCACCTATGATTTACTATGATAACATTGAGGCCACTAATCTCTGTTCTAACCCAGTTTTCCACTTTAGAATGAAGCACGTGGCTATCAACTTCCATTTTATTCATGATCAACTTCAATTGGGATGTCTGTGTGTTGCTCATATTTCTAGTAAAGACCAGCTTGCTGATGCTCTGACAAAATCCCTATATAGGAAACAATTTCTTACTCTTGAGACCAAGATTGGACTCTTTACTCAAGCTCCATCTTGAGGGGATGGAGCTTGATAGAGACACTTTCTCTGATATTGTTTTGAATTGGTTTGTTTTTGACTTTGTCTTGGTAATTTGAATTTTATATTCTTCTGTTTTATTTTAATTTGGAGTTAGTTGTTGTATTTGAATTTGGAGTTAGACAGAGCTGTTATATTTGAATTTCCTTGTAACCTACTATAAATATTGATCAATGCAAAGTCATTTTGTGTGGCCTTTATTTCCTTCACTATATTCTACATTTCTTAGTATCATATAAGTCATTAGTACAAATGTTTTATAATTAACTGTAAGTGTGATTGAATAGAAAATTTTAATGTGAAGATTACGAAATTAAGGTTGATATTTCCTGCTTGTGATGATCTAGGTTGGTTTTTTAATTATGCTTTTTTTGTTTCAGTAATATGTTTTCTTTAATTGTGATTGGTTTGTATTAATGTTTTTGAATTGAGTTCTGTGTGAATTTTAATGGGCACATTGAGTTTTGATTGGATCTTGTAGCACAAGATATTTAGTGAAGATGGTTTACTTTTTTTTTTAATCTATGATTGTTATTAGAGACCTTTGTTTTGGTTGGATTAATGAGGGTTTTTATCTGTTTGATCGCTTTACAGTTGTTGCTTCTATTTTTAGTCTAGCATACGACTTTTCTTTTCGCATACATGATTAATTGGGGATATAGAGAGTTGAGGAGAAGGCTTAAATTGTAGCAACTTTTGGACATTGGGACCATTCGCTTATTATATTGAAGTTTGTGTCGTATAATTATACATTAATGTTTGTATTATTTCTTATATGGTTTTCTTACGCAAGGCATAATAATGTGTTCACAGACTTGGTTCAGTTATCTTATTAGAATAAGCATTTGATTTTTTTGAAGTTTTTTAATAAGATTTCTTTCTTGATGTAGACTTTTTTACTTAGCTTTTATTGAAATTGCCTTTCCTTTAATCTTTTTTAGTAACTCACCATTAAGCCCCAAATAGAAATCCTTAAAATTAGAATATGACCTCATGGTTCAGTGGAGGTCACTCTTTCTTAATATGGAGGATATACTTGTTCATAAAAATAACCTGCTTGTAAGTGCACCTTTTATTCAATGGCTTAAATTTAAGTTTATATTTGTATTGTTCTTCTATTTATTGAGTTTACTTTTAATTATGTTTTGCTCTGAATGAATGAACTAAAGAACTTAGTTTGTCATAAGTAGTCCTGAATATTACTTATGGTTATGGAGCTTTGGTTGGAACCATCTATCATGTGACTGCTTGAACCTTGATTTGTTGGTTGTTGGGCTCTGTATGATCATTTCTCTACCAGTGCTCCATCTCCTTAATTCATGGCTACTTATAGTCAAACTAAGTTTGTAGCACCACTCACTTTAATAGTAGTTTGCTTCTGATGCATCTGGTGCTTGTAAGCCTATCTTGTCACTCTAATTCCAGTTATTTGTACTAATTTGTGTCAACATGCATTTGTAGATGCATGAGCCTATAGTAGATCCTAGGTTTTTGCCTAGAAGATTGCCATAAAGTATTTACCATTATCATAAAAGTTGTAAGATATTTATGAACCTTTTGTAGTATATGTTATTGTTATTAATGCTGCATGAACAAAGTTTCTTGTTTAGGAAATGACAACTCTTCATTTTTATTGGTTGGTCTTGGTTATATTTTGCCTTTTGTTTGTGTTCCCATTTTTGGTTGAATCTATGAAAGGTATGGATGGATTTCTTCAATAACTTAAGTTGGGGGATTCTCTTTTTCTTTTTCATGATCAACACTGTACCATTTGAAAAAATGCACTTCAATTATATTTTTCTTTTGTAATGTGATATTGTGGAACTGAAATATGCAGTAATGAAATCTGTTTGACTGAGTAGATAATAATCAGATTCATTTCATGTTAAGAAGAGATACAAAGATCCCGTTTCAAGTTATTTGTAGATAATTTTGGGTTTTAAGTTATCATTGGTGGAATACTTTGAATGGGCACTGATTTAAAGAAGTGGGCAAACAGATGTTAGGAGAGCCCATTTGTTGTCTATCAATCTGGTGTGACAAGAAATTTTTGGATGAAAATAAGCAAAGAAACTAAGAAGTTTTCAAATTAATGAGTTAAATGGAATGGACTTGTTAGATGAGTTGCTAAGAAAAATTAGTGTTATCTAATCAGAAATTGTGCAAATGGTTTTGCAAGTCTTCCTTCCACATTGACTTCATGGAACAGAAAGCACCAGGTTATTGATAAGCACATTCGTGCTGTAAGTTAAGCTGTTATATAAGCACATTATGTTTTGCTCAATTGTTGGTCATTTAACAAAGTTTGTCTTACCTTAAATGTTGTGATGATTATTGTTTTGCTATTTAAGAATTCAGATTTTTATTGACATTAAACCTTTTGTCAATAAAATCAGTAAAATTGTTGCCTATATTTGTCACATAATTAAATAATTCATATTTTTTGACGAAGATTAAATTAATAATTTTCATAAATTCGACAATTTTATTGAAGAACATAATGCCACGAAATAACAATCCTTTTGTGATTGTTGTTTTGTCTTCCTCACTAACTTTGAGTGTATATAATGACAAATTTGGATAATTAGTAACGAAAGTTTGTCAAATTTTAGTGACAATTATAGTGTCACCAAAAAGTCATCTTTTCACTGACGAGTAATATTCTTCATCTATTATGGAACATAGTAGTCTATTTAGTGACACATTAGGACTTTCATTAATGACATTTCATCATCTTTTGTGACGAAATTTAACATCATTAATAAGTTATTTTTTAGGTGATGCATAACTTTTCGTTACTTGTAGTGAAGCTCAGTTTTGTGATTGGTACGAATCAAACTTTTCAATGATGAAAATTTATTTGTATTTGTGACAAAATGTTGCATCACAAAACGTCTCTCATTTAGTGACGATAGTCAACTTCATCACTTATTCATAACAATTAGTGATGAAAACAAAGAATCATAACAAATACTTTTAGCGACGGTGATGAATTATTTCGTCACCAAAACAATAATTTTTTGTGACGTTTCAATGCGTCACTAAATACATATTTTGTTGTAGTTAAGTCAAGTGAAAGTTGTTCCCACAAAGCAAATATGTTATTTTTTAATATTTATTTCATACACTGTCTTATCTTGTTCATTACATGAACTAATTAAAATTTTGAATTAATTATAAAAAAATATCTCAAAGGAAAGCCATATTGAAGAATATTTTTCAAGCAAAAAAAACAAATACAAGCGAGACACAATTTATTTAAAAATGACATATTTGGTAGTATTAATAATGAAATTATTTTAAATTTTTTTTTAAATGTAGAAAACTCGGAGAACAATTGTAAAAAGTTTTGTACTTACATGCAAAAATAATTTTTATTGTACTCGGTGATTTTGTGACTTTATTTATATATATATATATATTCATATTAATAATATTACATGAAATATTTTTAAATATTTGTTATAAAATTGTTTTAATATTTTTTCGCAGGTTATATGTAATTATATTGTAATAACTTCGTCCGCACTTATAAAAAATTCTAGATCATCCTGACCGGAGCTGGACCTCAAATGCACTATTCCCGTAATAAACCATTTGAGAAGAAGCATAGAGTTGCTTGATTGCAACGAAAAAAAAAAGCCCTTTAATTCCACTCCACAGTCAATGCATGCAGTGATATACGCATATGAAGCCACCTGTCTTGCCATTCTTGACAACGCATATATGCACTTCATCTATATATTCGTTGCATTTAGCATATATATCTATCTTTGTGGTCGTATAAAATTAACAGCATAATTTCAAGTGATATGGAAAGGAAGTGCTTTGGGGTTTTGTTGATGCTTATCATCGTATTTGCTTCACGTAAGTAGTCTCTCAATTAATTTCTATCAATATTGAGTTTTATTTGTTTATGTAGAGAGCCCTGTTAGGGACACCCATGGGCGTCAGGCCGTCCACCAGTCACTCTCTCATACAATAAATCAAATTAAAAAATATATATATCTTATGCTATTTTTTAAGAATAAATGTGTTATTTTACTACTTAAGCGGCGTCAAGTAAACTTAGATGACCAAATATCTTTATTATACGCTTTGTTAATTAATTAACTGTTTATTTATATTTATATAATTTGAATGTCAAATATGTATGCAGATGAAATGGTGGTGCCAAGTGAGGGTAGGGTTTGCCAGTCACAAAGCCATGGGTTCAAGGGAACATGCTTGAGTAACCACAACTGTGCTCTTGTCTGCAAGAACGAAGGTTTCCCTGGTGGTCGTTGCCGAGGATTCCGTCGCCGCTGCTTTTGCACTAAGAACTGTTAATCACTAAAGCAATATATATATGGAGTAATCAAAAAAAGCTGTACTTTCTCTAGCTAGTACGTATGCGTGTAATAAACTTTATATCTACATATTCATCCTTCTTGGGAAAGTATATATAACTATCGATCTATGTTGCTTAGTTTCATGAGTTTCTGTCACTGGGTAATTTTGTTCTGCTCGGTGGTGGTATTATTAGATGATTGGATTAGTAAGTCAACTTTGTTAGTCTCTTATCAAATAATTTTTCAAATTGAATTTAAGAGTGGGCCAGGACAAAATGGTTTATTTGTCTAGGCATCTGAGGTTGAAAAGAATATTGTTTTGGGGCAAGTGATGGAGCTTAGGATTGGCTTAAGCAAATGGCTGCTAATGGTTTTATATTAGGCTGAGCTGGGTTGTTCATAAGTGAGCCCAATGTTTTTGTTTTAATTGCAAAAGCCCAGCCCCTTGACAAACACTAGTTTTCGTGTTGTTTGAAAAGGAAAATGCTTGTTCCCTGGCATTGGAGAACATGCAGAGCTTGGGCAGCAAAAATAGCGAACTCATGGCAGTTACTAAAATCGTCCAAGGCTGGGTTCAAAAAGTAAAATTGATGCTACAATCGATCTCCAAAAGACGCAGCATATTTGCAATTTCTTTTCTTACATTTCAGTTCTTTTGGAAAGTTTTTGGTTTGTTGAGAAACTTTGTAATATCTTGCAATTTCGTTCAAACTAAATCAACTTTGCACCAGAATTGTGTTTTGTTTTTGTTATTTTTACACTACATTTGAATAATTTTTATTGGACATTTTTAACGGTTAACAGTTAAACTTATAGTGAAATTAAATATTACTTTAATAAATTTAAATTTAAATATTTTTTATTTGATGACGTGACATTTAATTTTATCATAAATTTGATTTTATTTGAAAAATAATAAGAGAATCGTGATGTGATCCTTTCTCATCACATGCAAGTGGACGGATCAAGAAACATACATTATTTATCGATACTTTTAAGTGTCTAAATAAGACTAAAAAAACTCAAGTGTTTAGACAAAAAAACCTAGGTAGGATAACAACGAAAAAAACTTATGTACTTAAGTAAAATTTCAGAGAGTGAAAGGCAAATATACTCGTACACTAGGCTCTAGAATCTTTTTTGCTTCTTCCTCTACCTCTCTCCCGATCTGTAAACTCTGTGGAAAATCTTATGTCTCTCTTTCTCGCTCGTATTCTTTCGCTCTCACACTCAATTCAAATCCATCCTTTCTTGGAGCTACATGTGCTCTCCAATGTCAACAGCTTCGTTGACCAATTTTGCCCCTAGATCTCCACTAGTGTCACCATCATATACTCTTTGCTCTCTTTATCTCATCATGTTTTTAATTTGTATGGTTTCGCCAGATTAGGGTTTGATCTGTTTGGCTTTGTGGGAGAATTGGAGGAGAAGTGAGGGGAAGCGGAAATGGTGAATCTTAGGGTGCATATTGTTGTTTTTTCTTCATCCAAGATAAGAAATTTAATTGTTTTGACTTTGTTGGGCAGTGCATAGAATTAAATTTTAGGTTTTAAGCTACGCAATGTAAAGTTTGTGTTTATGATTCATGGTTTAGTTACTATCTTATACCAAGGAGGGATTGTTTTCGTGCTTGTGATTTTGAGTGTGGGCGAAGATAAATGGGTTTATTGATGCTATGATTAATGTAATAACTAGTTGTTGTAGGAGGGATTAGGGCATGCAAGGAATCTTTTTTCATAAACTCTAGGTGCGAGCAATGGCAATCTGTTAGCTGATAGATCAAGAAAGCCCATAAAATAATTTACGTAGTTATCAATAATGGTTCAGTATGCTATGGAGTTCTTTAACTTTATAGATAGAAAGTAATGTATCCTTTGGCTAGTTCAATACTCATGTGGAGTTCTTATTTAACAAGTTTACTTAATTAGATGGTGGAACATGGATCCTTTCCTCCATATTTCTATCCCTTTTCTTATTTCATTATACTAATTGGGCACAACCGATTGCCACATATCACTGGGCGTTAGCAGTCGAAATTTGCTTTGGTTAGACTAGTAACTTAAGATTTTGAAGAATTATTTGGCAAGAAGAATAATTCAAAGGTTGAACTGATCAAAGTACTTAACCTTTTGTGTTGACAATAAACTATCATTTTGTGTTGTCCTTTTGCAACCTAAGTAGCACCAAAATATCGTAAGATGTCCTTATTTTGTTATGTATGTTTAAGTAGCTTGTAACCGATGTTTCTCCTCAACGTTTTTTTTTTTTTTTTTTAATTTCTCTTTTTGCTGTAGTGATAAGAACTGCTCCTTTAAAGATTCTAGGCATAAATCCCCCCATGCTCCTTCCTTTTCGAAGTCAATGTTGATGCTTTTTGCCATTAATTATGATTAGTTTCTTCAGTTTTTTTCTTTGTAATGTGTTTGCTGATAAATTGTCTTGCCAGCTGATAAAATAGTACAAGATGTTGATGTTACTTTTGTTTTTAATTCATTATTTAGTGCTTACTCTTTGAGATAAAGGCCATTTTTGTATTCAGTTCCTATATTTTTCATTTTTGTCCCTTGAACTTGGACAATAAATCATTTTGTTATTTTTTTATGCTATACACATGTTTATGATAATTGTTAAAATTGTTTTGTACACTCATATTTTGTTGAATTTTCATATGTTACCTAGTTAAGTGTGGTTTGTTTTATTTAATGATTAGAAAACCTTTTGCAGGATTGGATCAAGAATCAAAGGAAGGATACAAGCAATTAGACTTGGCAAACCAACGTATTCACATGTAAGAAATTATAATTTTATCTTTAATATTTTTGAAGTTGTAATTAACTCTGTTTGGGGATATTAATTTTATGAGTTTGACTTGAATTGAATAATATGGTTAAACTTGCTATTACTTGATACATAATTTGATATTACTAATTTTTGGATATATTAATTTTAGGAAAAAAAACAAATTTATCATCGAGATTTCATGACTCGGTAAATTTGACCTTAAGTTTTAAGATAGTATCTATTTTTCCCCGAGTTTTTTTTTAGGTCAATTGAGCAGTTGGTCCAATTGGACCATCAAAAGGCATGCAAAAGGTATGTCATGCTCTTGTTTTTAGGTCAACTTGCCTAAGAGTTTTATTTTTCAGTTCAATTTGCCCTTGTTTGGAAGGCTTGGCATGCCTTTCATGTACCTCTTGATGATTCAATTGGACGGACGACCCAATTAACCTGAAAAATAAAACTTCAGGAGAAAATTGCCACTCTCAAAACTTACAGTCAAATTAACCCAATTATGAAATCTTGAGAGTAAATTTATTTTTCCCTTAATTTTATGAGTTTGTTGGTTGTTATAATTATAATTTGAGATTCATGAAATGTATGCATCATTCTTTTTTATTTTTCAATCTGATATGTAAATGTAAACCTAAGGACTTACATCAGCATATAGTTTAGCAAGACAATATATCACTTGCCAATCATTTTTATGCTATGTAATATCTGCGAGCACAACCACTATAAGTTTAGTGGTTGTAGACTTCTAGTAATTATGTCCTAGAAATTTCTAAATTTCTCATGCACTAGAAATTTCTGGTGGGTTGTTGATTAATAAAAAATTACATTTTTGTTTGCTTAGCTCCTGTTGTTACCCACTTACATGAATCATGTGTAGTTGAAACCTTGTTAAATTTTGAAGGGCATACATATATGAATAACATAGAACATACAAACATGTATTCTAAGTGTTTGGAAAAATAGATACAAAACCAATAAAGATGCTTTACTAGATTTTCTAGTGGATAAACTCCTCTTTGTATCTATGAGAAATTATCATCTTAAGAATCTAAACTTGTATGATTGAGTGAGTTAATATGTTTTTCAGTTTGATCATGACTTCTCTAATATTATATTCATTTTGCACATTGTTCCCCTGCACACAACACTTGTCTAGGTGCTGCACACAACGCCTATCAGCACCTATCCAACACTTGCCTAGGATTGGATACATTTTTTAAGTCTCTCTTTATCATTTTGTTGTTCTCTATTTCATCAACTTAGTAATCAATTCTAAGTTTGTGATTATGCCTTCTCTTGCCTTAAATTATCTAATGAATATCATATTAATATTGTTTTAGGAAAGTCTATTTGCATCATCTTAAAATGAATAAAATTTGGATAGATGAGCAGAGGTTGTGTAAAGCTTATATTGATGGTATTGCAAACTTCATTATATTTACGTGTGATAAAGCTTGTGGTAGTGGTAGTATTGTGTGTCCATGTTAGAGATGTGACGATTGTTCTTCATTCGAACCAAAAGTTGTTCAAGAGTATTTGTTGTATAATAGCTTTAGTCTAGGTTACACCAATGGGGTTTTTCATGGGAGAAAGTCTTTCGTATACACCATTCCCTCTTTAGTTTAGAACCCACTAGTGTTTCAGTTGGCTTCATGGGACGAGATGACATGTTAAGTTTGCTTCGAGACGCCTTTAAGGTTACTTATACAAACCAAAACAATGAACTATTAAGTGAGGGAATTGAAGTGGGATCTTCAAATGAGTATAGTGAAGAGCAACAGGCTTATGAGGTGTTTGAGCTCAATGGTTAGGGGGAGTCTTTACGCGTCGAACAACCATTTCATTCTTCTATTGATGAGACAACTTGGTATCACAATTTGATGAAAGATTATGATCATGAACTCTATCTAGATTATCAGAATTTCATGAAGTTATCTTTTATATTATACCTATTATATATCAAATGTTTGAATGGAAAGTTTGGTAAATCTCTTACTATGTTGCTCGAGTTTATCAACATGTTATTTTCGATGTGCGCTACAATGCTATCAAATTATTATGAAGTCAATAAGATTATCAAAGGATTGGGTCTTGACTATGAGAATATTCATGTTTGTCCTAATGACTGCACATTGTATTGGGGTGAGAATGTGAATGAAGAATTTTGTCGTGTGTGTGGTGTGCTACGGTGGGTTAAAAATAATGTTAATGAAGGGGATCCTTTGAATAAGAGGGATTCTCCGTCTAAAATTAAGAAATCAGCTAAAGTATTGTGTCACTTTCTTTTAATACCGAGATTGAAGAGAATATATATGTCATCTAAAACAACTTCCTTGATGAGATGGAATGATAAGGAGCGAACAGAAGATGGAATCTTGGGGTACTTGGCAGATGGATTAGTTTAGAAAGAATTTGATTCTTTGTATCTAGATTTTGTAGGTAATCATCATAGTGTTAGGCTTGGCCAAGCTAATGACGAGTTCTATGCTTTTCGAAAATGAGTTCCAATTATAGCACTTGGTCTATTCTTTTTGTCCTATATAACTTGCCACCATGGCTTTGTGTGAAGTAAAACTTGTTCATCCTTTTAATGGTCATTCTTGGTGAAAAATTCCCTGGTAATGATATTGATATCTTTTTATAGCCTCTAATGGAAGAGCTGAAATAATTATGGGATGGTGTCGAAGCATTTGATGTGTCCAACAATTAAAATTTTAAGTTGTGCGCTTCTCTTCTTTGGGCTATTAATGATTTTCCTGCAAGCAAACTTATCTGGCTAGAGGATCAAAGGGTGTGGTGCTTGTCCTTGTTGCGGGGACTCTACGCATTCTATATGATTAAAGCACAAATGAAAGTTTTGCTATATGGGTAATCATCGATGGTTAGAAGAAAACCATCCTTTTCGTGTCCAAAAGGATTAGTTTGATGGAACCATAAAGTTGGGATTTGCTTCTGTTCCACTGTCTGGACACGATGTTTTAAGTTAACTGGAGGGTGTAAACTGCATCTATGATAAACCTTGAAGCCTTCTAAGAAGAAAGCGAGAGAGGATGTTGGTACCTCTACGGGGTAAGTACTAGTAGATGAAGTTGATAACACAGATCAACATAATCTTTTTGAAGATATAGATGATTTCCTCGAAAAATGTTGATAATGATGATAACACAATGGATGAGGGAGTTATACAAACTTTAGGGGTCATAGATGGTGGATAACAACTTTTCAGATGAAATAATCGTGTTTGCTCAAGGCTCGAGTAATGTTGTTAGGAGATTTAATGGATTCAACATCAATGGGTTTAAATTCCACACAAAATATGGTGAGAAGTTTAGACGATCTCAAAATTCGAGAATTATGGTGGAAGCTGAGGATCAAACCTACTATGGTTTGCTTAAAGATATTATCGAGTTGGATTATTATGGGACGTTTAAGATTTTTTTGTTTCTTTATGAGTGGTTAAATCTTAATTCACCTAGGAGGTTAAAGAAAGATGCAAATGGGTGCATTCTCGTGAACTTCTCGAGGTTCATACACACTGGTTAGTTAT
Organism: Bretschneidera sinensis; assembly: GCA_023935145.1. Lineage (NCBI taxonomy): Eukaryota > Viridiplantae > Streptophyta > Magnoliopsida > Brassicales > Akaniaceae > Bretschneidera > Bretschneidera sinensis. Next base: position 67,143,601 of record CM043697.1, read on the forward strand.
TGAAGGATGACTCATTCGCTATTTCATCTCAAGCGGAATGGAATAATGTTGTGATCACAAAGTCAAGATACCTATATGATATGGGGAAAAATGCAAGAAGAGGATGATGATACTTACAATCAATGCATGTCTTCTAATCTAGTGGTAGATGATCAATTAAATTATATCACAAATTGGGTTGGGATGGATATTTGATGAGATACCAACCTTTAATTTATCAATCTGGTTCTCTTTTTTGGTTCGATTTAAGGATAAAATGATGTAGAATTAGATAGTTATCATTGATTTGTTTTTGTATATGATTTTAACTCGTTGTTTAATTCAATTTCATGTGCTTCGCAATAGTTTATGCAAGTGTTGTTATACCAATTCATTGACAACCATTGTTCTATTTGATTCATCTCTATGTTTTTGTTTAGATTTTCATTTTCTTTATAGATATCTAATTTTATATGTTTTGTGTGATTCAATAGGGCTTGATTCTGGACATTGATTGGCATTTTAAATTATGTGGGGAGTCAATCATTGTCTTAAACCGTATTGAAAATTCAATCAAATATATTCGTATAAGGTAAAACAAGATAAACTCTTATCTTTTTTATTATAAAAAAGTATATTATATATATGAATGCCGTGAAGGGGTTGCTGCACGCAAAACCTATCCAGGGGTTGCTATCACTGTCCCAAGGTACAAAAATAATAATAAATTCAATTCCTTCAGTTGGAATGGTTGCGCTTGTACTAAAAATAAACTTTTCTCATTTTTAATTATGTACGATTTTTAATCTTAAAGCTTTTGATTGTAACTGTCTAACTGATTCTTACATCATCAAAACTCCTAAAAGTTTGTGACAACAACCCGACATGTCTATATTTTGATTCCTAGAATACTTGCATATAAATGGAGCACCAAGAAGTAAGTTACTAGTGGATCTTAATTGGTATGTCATCAAGATAAATATTTTTTTGTGATTTTATTGTGTAATCTCCTACTTGTTGTTTCGTCGATTGTGTAATTATTTGGCTTATTCCATATTTAAGGCTATTGCTTTTGTTCTTTGATTCAAAAGTTATAGGAATTCAGTAATAGGTTTTTTAGATCAACCTGTTGCTATTGAGATTGACCAGCCTATTGCATATTATTTCAGTGTTGCTTCTCTAGCTTTGGTTGAGTAATCTACTCTCTTTATGGTTTCCCTCTAACAAACTCCATTAGTCTTATTGTCATGCTAGATAGAATAATTTAATCACATGTCACACTAACGAATGGAATTATTCTTAACTTTAACACTGATATTGAGATTTCGCAAATCACTATCCCAATCCTATAAACTTTTGTGTGTTGAATTACTCAATGATTAACTGAGATTTGGTTCACTCATGTGCTCTTTTATTGCATTATTCTATGCAGAGTTGAGCAACATGTTTAGGTCAAGACCTATTTGCAATACCTATCTTCTTAAAGTAAAGGTAAAGAAGTAATTTGATAGATATGATATGGAAGTAAAATAATATATATATTGTTGTTATTTGTCTAAGTTTCAAACATGTCCAAACATAGTCTAAGGTTGGTTAATGTCCAAACCAATTGTGGGATATCAAATTTTATCAAGTTAGGAGGTTGCACACATGTGTGTGCTTCAATTTTGAGCATGGGAAGGTCAGGCACACTGCTGTGGAAGTTTCTGCCCACAGGCAGGAAGTGTGCGCACTAGCATCAGAAGGCAGCAGCATCAGGTCAGGGCACAGCACACCCTGCCCAGAGCCGCGCCTCACAGCAAGCCTCCCTTCTAGCCCTGCCTTAGCGCTGCACCTCACCATTTCAGCGCTGCAGCGCACAGCACATGGTTGCACACATGATCCAGCATGCATAAGACCTCTCTAATCATGTTTGCACCACACCAAAACACACAGTATCACTTGGAGAGTGATGAAGGGCTGAGATTAAAGGAAGAACATGATCAAAGAGAGGATAATGACTCACAAGAATGTCCAAGAATTTAGAGACTATAAAAAGGGTTCTCAAGGCCTCATTTCACAACACTACAACAAGATATATAACACACATACAAGAGAGATTTGTGACATTGTGAGATTATTGTAAACACTTAGAGAGAATTGTGTAGAGTGACAAACACAAGAGGGACTCTTTGTTAGGCTGGTTGTAAAGAAGAGAAGATAGTATAGAATTGATAGAAAACTTTGTAATAGGACTATCACTTTCTTGTTCTCTTCTTGTTTCTTCAAGAACTTAGATTCTTGAAGGGGATTGCTGTAACTTTGTAAGAACCATTGAGATAGTGCAGAGAGTTCGGAGGAACTCATAGGGACGTAGGCACATTGCCGAACCTCGATAACAAATTACTTGTCTTATTTCTTTATTTGATTTTCTATTCTTGTGTTCGATTGCTGAAATTATTTCTACAAGTCATTCAAGACTTGGGTGTTTGGAAGATCACCACCTGGGCATCTTGTCAATGTGATTTTCAACAGTGGTATCAGAGCTAAGAAGCTGGTTATCTGAGCAAGAAGTAGAAGGTATGGAGCCAAGACTCTAAGAATCAAAGATCAAACTTCTTGGGTGATTCAAGAACGGTGTAAAGATCAAGATCCGGTCGTGTTCTTGAAGGTTGATTCAAGAACGGTGTTAAAGATCCATCTTCAATCTGTGTTCTTGAGGTTGAAGAAAGCAGTTGTGGTTAGTGCACAAATCTGGGATCTTATCCGCAAAAGATGGCTTCAAATTTCTGTGTGGAGAAGTTTGATGGAACGGGGGACTTTGCCCTATGGAAGCGGATGATCAAGGCGGTTCTAATGCAGCAGAAAGTGGACTTGGTTATTGGAGAAGATGATGCTTTTCCAGCAAGTGTCACGGAGGACCAGCGGACCGAGATGAAGAAGATGGCTTACAATACCATTTTCTTGCACATGTCGGATAGTGTCACAAGGGAGTGCGGAGACTCGGAGGATCCGGCTGTCATATGGAAGAAACTACATGAGTTGTTTCTTACCAAAACTCTCCCTAACAAAATTTATCTTCTTAAAAGAATCTCTGCTTTTAAAATGGACCCTAGTAAGGAGTTGCAAGATAATCTTGATGTCTTTAACAAGCTAGTTCAAGATTTGAATAGCTGTAGCATTACTTTTCCGGATGAACAATTGGCTGTCATTTTATTAAATTCACTTCTAGATTGCTTTGATAATTTGATTAATGCAATTGAGTATGGAAGGGATTCTTTGACAAAGGAGATTGTGATCAATGCCATAAGGGCACATAATTTCAAAGCCAAGATGAAGGAGACATTAAGTGGTGAAGGGCTATTCGTAAGAGGAAGGCCAGCAGCTCGGAATGGCAGCAGCAACCATGGCAGCTACCAAGAGAAATCAAGAGGTAGAGGGCAGAGCCATGGGAGATCCCACTCCAAGACAAGATATCGAGGAGGAAGGAGATGCTTCTACTGCAACAAGGAGGGCCATTTCAAGAAAGACTGCAAGAAGAGGTTATGGGATGAGAGGAGAAGTCATACCAACAATGGAGAGGCTTCGGTTGTCAAGGGAGAATAGCAAGATAAGGTTCTTGTTGTGTGCTCAAATGTGAGCAGAAGGCAAGGCAGTGAAAAATGGATTCTTGATTCCGGGTGCACCTACCATATGTGCCCTCACAAAGAATGGTTCAAGAATTTCAAGGAGATCAATGAAGGAAAGGTATTCTTGGGGAATAACAATTCTTGCCAAGTAAGAGGGATTGGAGACATCCAATTGAGGATGTTTGATGGAGTCATAAGGCTGCTGCGAAATGTATGATATCTTCCAGATTTGAAGAGGAACTTGATCTCATTAGGGCAGCTGGATTTCATGGGGTACACATGCAAATTAGAGGGAGGAAAGATCAAGGTGGTCAAGGGATCTTTGGTAGTAATCAAGGCAGCAAGAAACGATGGACTCTATGAGATGATCAGAGAAACAGAAACCAATGATCAAGCAGCAAGCTTGATGGCTGAGCTGGACAAGGCAGCCCTTTGGCACACTTGCTTGGGACACATGAGCGAAAAGGGCCTGCAAGTGCTTAGCAAGGAAGGTCTACTTGGTGGTGACAAAGTAGAAAAACTGGATTTCTGTGAGAGCTGTGTTCTTGGGAAGCAACACCGGGTCAGCTTCAACACCGGAGTGCACAAGTCTAAGGGGATCCTTGATTACATTCATTCGGACCTTTGGGGACCAGCAAGAACACCAACACAGGGAGGTAACTTTTACTTTTTGTCTTTAATTGATGATTATTCAAGAAGAGTGTGGGTTTATTTGCTTAGGAATAAATCTGATGCCTTGAATAAATTTGTTGTGTGGAAGAAATTGTTGGAAACCCAAAATGGTAGGGTAGTTAAAGCTTTACGAACCGATAATGGCTTAGAATTTTACAACAAGGATTTTGATAAATTCTGTGAATTAAATGGCATTCTAAGACATAGGACGGTTGTAAAAACACCCCAGCAAAATGGAGTTGCTGAAAGAATGAATCGAACCCTTATGGAAAAAGTTAGGTGCATGCTAATAGGATTCGGGTTACAAAAATATTTTTGGGGAGAAGCTGTAGCAACAGCTGCATACTTGGTGAATAGATCACCCTCTAGAGCAATAGAGCTCAAGACTCCCATGGAGATGTGGAGTGGAAAACCCCCTGAATTAAACAATCTTAAGACTTTTGGGTGTGCAGCATATGCACATCAAAAGAAGGATAAACTTGGCCCTAGGTCTAGAAAATGTGTATTTCTAGGATATGGTGATGGGGTTAAGGGATATAGGTTGTGGTCCTTAGAAAAGAAGGGCATGAAACTGATTGTAAGTAGGGATGTTGTCTTTAATGAATTATTATTTCCTTACTTGGAGAAAACTAACCCTATAGGGGCTAGTGAGCAAACAAGTCCAGAAATTGTTGAGCATCGCATCAAGGAGCACTCAGTTCAGGTAGAGCTCTTGGATGAAAGCCAAGAAGCTCAAAAAACTCAAAAAGAGGCTGAACAAGAAGTGGTTGATGCAGTAAATAACTACCAGCTCATAAGAGACTGGGAAAGAAGAGTGGTTAGACCACCATTGAGATATGGTTTTGCAAATGCTGCAGATGCAGCAGCTCCTTGGTCAGAAGGAGAGATGGCTAAACCAGAAACTTACACGGATGCCATGGAGTGTAAGGATTCGTCAAAGTGGCAGCTGGCTATGGAAGAAGAAATGGACTCTTTGATGAAGAACAACTCTTGGGAGCTGGTGCTCAAACCAGAAAAACAGAGAGTGGTGGATTGCAGATGGCTCTATAAGATCAAAAAAGGAATTACTCCAGGGGATGAAGTCCGATATAAAGCTAGGCTGGTGGCGAAGGGGTTCACACAAAAAGAAGGCATAAACTTCACCGAAATCTTCTCACAGGTTATGAAGTACAAGACAATACGGATAGTGTTAGCATTAATGGTGCAATTTGATTGGGAAATCGAGCAAATGGATGTGAAGACTGCATTCTTGCATGGAGAGCTCGATGAGACCATTTTCATGAGGCAACCCGAAGGCTATGAAGAAGGAAGGCAGGGAGAGCTAGTGTGCAAATTGAAGAAGTCTCTCTATAGCCTAAAGCAATCACCTCGGCAATGGAACAAGAGGTTTGATTCCTTTGTAATCAGCTTGGGTTTCATGAGGAGCTACTATGATTCTTGCTTGTACTATAAGGGGCAGAAGATTGAGGAGATGGTGATCATCCTCATCTATGTTGATGACATGTTGCTGGTTGGGAGCACCATGGAGAGGATAAATAAATTAAAGACTCAACTCAATGAAGAGTTTGAGATGAAGGATCTTGGCCATGCAAAGAAGATCCTTGGGATGTGTATCATCCGGGAAAGGGAGAGAAACATATTGAAAATCTCTCAAACTTCCTACATTGAGAAGATGATATCTAAATTCTCTATAGAAGATAGCAAACCAGTGAAGGTTCCACTTGCTGGTCATTTCAACTTCTCCAGCGATCAATGTCCAAGATCGGAGATGGAGAAGAAGGAAATGGAGAAAGTCCCTTACTCTAGTGCTGTTGGTTCTGTTATGTACACCATGGTGAGCACTAGACCAGACATTGCTCATGTAATGAGTGTTCTCAGCAGGTTTATGAGTAATCTTGGAAAGGAGCATTGGCTTGGGATGAAGTGGTTGCTGAGGTATTTGAAGGGAAGCCTAGAAGTAGGGTTGGTGTATGAGAAGAGGGGTAATGCAATCTGCCTTGAAGGGTTTGCAGATTCGGACTATGGAGCAGACCGGGATAAAAAGAGATCGATTACCTCCTACTTCTTCAACTTAAAAGGATGTTGTGTAAGTTGGAAGGCTCAGTTGCAGCCAGTGGTAGCACTCTCAACAACCGAGGCTGAGTATATAGCTGTTACGGAGGCCATTAAGGAAGTTATGTGGTGCAAAGGGTTGCTTGAAGAGTCGAAGGTACTGGATGAGCAGGTTGTGGTATTTTTGGATAGTCAAAGTGCCTTGCACTTGTGTAAAAATCTAGTGTTCCATGAGAGGACAAAGCACATGGATGTTTGGTATCATTTCATTCGGGAAAATGTTATGAAAGGATGCATCCATGTGGATAAGGTTGCCACGGAAGAAAATCCTGCTAACTTGGGTACTAAAGTTCTACCTCTAAGTAAGTTCAATCATTGCCTTTAATTACTTAGGATTGGAGTTGGTTAATTGGTAACTCAATATAAGTTTGGATCCCGAAGGTTTCTGCACAATGGTTCAGGTTTTTGAACACTTAGACAAAGGTAGAGATTGTTGTTATTTGTCTAAGTTTCAAACATGTCCAAACATGGTCTAAGGTTGGTTAATGTCCAAACCAATTATGGGATATCAAAGTTCAGCAAGTTATAAGGTTGCACACATGTGTGTGCTTCAATTTTGAGCATGGGAAGGTCAGGCACACTGCTATGGAAGTTTCTGCCCACAGGCAGGAAGTGTGCGCACCAGTATCAGGAGCCAGCAGCATCAGGTCAGGGCGCAGCACACCCTGCCTAGTGCCGCGCCTCACAGCAAGCCTCCCTTCCAACCCTGTCTCAGCGCCGCACCTCACCATTTCAGCCCCGCAGCGCACAGCACATGGCTGCACACATGATCCAGCATGCATAAGACCTCTCCAATCATGTGTGCACCACACCAAAACGCACAGTATCACTTGGAGAGTGATGAAGGGTTGAGATTAAAGGAAGAACATGATCAAAGGGAGGATAATGACTCACAAGAATGTCCAAGAATTGAGAGACTATAAAAAGGGTTCTCAAGGCCTCATTTCACAACACTACAACAAGATATACAACACACATACAAGAGAGATTTGTGACATTGTGAGATCATTGTAAACACTTAGAGAGAATTGTGTAGAGTGACAAACACAAGAGGGACTCTTTGTTAGGCTGGTTGTAAAGAAGTGAAGATAGTATAGAATTGATAGAAAACTTTGTAATAGGACTATCACTTTCTAGTTCTCTTCTTGTTTCTTCAAGAACTTGGAATCTTGAAGGGGATTGCTGTAACTTTGTAAGAACCATTGAGATAGTGCAGAGAGTTCAGAGGAACTCACGGGGATGTAGGCATATTGCCGAACCTCGACAACAAATCATTTGTCTTATTTCTTTCTTTGATTTTCTGTTCTTGTGTTCGATTGCTGAAATTATTTCTACAAGTCATTCAAGACTTAGGTGTTTGGAAGATCACCACCTGGGCATCTTGTCAAGGTGATTTCCAACATATATATATATATATATATATATATATATATATATGAAAGATTTATTATAGAATAAAATAATTCTTTAAAAAAAGGGTGGGACAACACTTGGACTTCTAGGTGTTGTCACCCAACATGCAAAGTGTGCATGTTGGCACACTAAGCACCCACCATTTTAAGAATGGTGCTAAAATGGTGGCAGGGGATGGTTTTTAAGATAAAGATTTAAGTTTTGTTTTGTTTTGATTTTTCCTACCAAATCCAGTTTGGTTTTCTTCTTTCTTCAATCCAAATTTCTTAGCAAAACGTTATAAAGAAAATCCAATATTAGAGATAGTACAGTCATCTAAATTAAAATAGCAAGATGTCAACACATTTGAGGTGTTGGTGATCAATAATCTCAAGAAATTGCTTAAAGGAGCAAGAAAGGCAAGAGGTGATCCACGAGTAGCTTTAAGTGCTATGTGGTGAGTTAAATTTACTTTTAGTAATCGAAACCAATAAAAATATGAAATTATGATATTTGAATAAATGAGTGAATTACAATGATTTATTGATGTATTTTCTGTTGTATATATGAAAATTGATTGATTTATTGATTACGAATTGGAAAGTGTGTTGAATATTAATTGTATTTGAATTTATATTTTAGATAGGATGGATGAATGAAAAATATTCTGAGAAGTTTTACGAAATTTTGAAAAATATGATTGAAAAGTGGATATGATGTATGAGGAGATAATTTAATGAATATGATAAAAATAATAATTATGAGAACGAAATGGATAGCTAAATTCAATGCTTGAATGTATGCTTGTTTCCATATTATTTCTCATATGCATGAAATAAAAGACCAGGAAGGCAGCTGGTCTGCTTGTTTTCATATTATTGCTCATATTTATAAAATAAAAGACCGAGAAGGCAGCCAATCTAGCTGAAAATAAAAGACTGGGAAGGCAGCCAGTCTAGCTGAAAATAAAAGATTGGGAAGGCAATCGGTCTAGCTGAAAATAAAAGGCCTGGAAGGCAGCTGGTCTAGCTGAAAATAAAAGGTAGGGAATGCAGCCGGTCTAGCTGAAATTAAAAGGCCAAGAAGGCAGCTGGTCTAGCTGAAAATAAAAGACCGGGAAGGTAGGCAGTCTAGCCGAAAAGACCAGGAAGGTAGCTGGTCTGGTTGAAACATGTCGATATGTAGGAAGACGTTCCCAAATGATAATATGAAATGATCTGAAGAGAAAAAAAGAAAGGTAATTTAAATTCATGCATTATATTTGCTTTAAATATTGATTGAGATGCGAAAGTATTATTCTTGATTATGAAACTATTGATAGATAAATGAGTCTCACAAAGAGACAAATATGATGAGAAAGAAATGTGAAAGTATGACATTATAAAAATTATTTGATTTATTGATTATACGCTATGAATCTCATAATGAGGTAAATAATTATGTTAAATTGATATAAGAAGAAAAATTTATATGTTTTATGATTAATTTAAGATGAGATTGATAAATAGTTGAAATTATAATAGGATTTTATTATTGATTTATATGAGATAATAAATGAATGAATATGGGAAGATTATTTGAAAGATTGAATGATTATCTGTGAAAAAATAGATGATATATATTGGTAAATTAAAAATATTGAATTATAAGATGTGACTGGAAGTATATAATTGAGTACTTCTAGTAAATTTAATTCACTAAGTTTGTGAAGCTCACTACTCATTGTTGAAAATTTTCAGGCAGCAGGCAGGGCATATAGAGTTTAGAGCTAATAGTAGAGTAACTACCTTACATAAGTCCCGTGGTCAAGTCCTCAGACATTGTAAGAAAGATGAAAGAAAAATTTGTAATAAAAATCTTTTCATGTATTTTGTTATATGTATATATTGTTTCTAAAAGGAGGATGATGATGTATTTTCTTTGAGAAGAGATAAGGATTGGATGAAATTTTTAATTTTAGTTGATGTATTTTTGTATCGTTGCATAAATATGTCGTGCTGGGATTTCAAAATGTGATGACACCGTCTTGAGGGTGGCTAACCTGGGATAGTCGTTACAATTTTGGTATCAGAGCATTAGGTTTTATGATTCTGCAGACTGCATAAAAATTTAAAGAAGTGGAAGATCTAAACAAACTATATGTTAATGCAAAGTCTGAGGATGACTCGGGGACGTACTAGAGCTTGAGTTAGAATTGTTGACCTGAGAGGGTGTGGTAGGCCCCCAATATTTAGACAAGTCGAGGTTGAGTCTAAGTTTGTGGTTCCTAGAAGGGCACATGTTGACAGTATAATTGATACTAGTAGGGGTGTGAGAGAATCTAGAGTTAAAAGAGATGAGCTAAGAGAAGCTCTTGGTCATGCTCTTGAGAAAATGAATGTAACAGATGATAGAGTTAATAGTCGATTGCATAGACTTGATGAACAGGCTTGATCAATGCCTGAGGTTGTTTTAAATCTAGTAATGGTAAATGTTCAAAAGGGGAAAGGTGAGTTTATGCACAAGATACAGGGAGATTATTTTGTTAGATATATTAAGTTGAATGCTTTATTGTTTAAAAGATCTATGAATCCTTTTGAGCCTGAGCTTTGGGTGAAACATATTGAGAGATTATTTGGTATTTTACCAGTGACTGACAGGCAGAGGGTCGCCTTTGCTTCGTTTAAGTTAGAATGAGAAGCTTTAGAATGGTAGGAGGATACTCTTCCCAAAGTAAGTGTATATGTTGATAGACCCTTAACTCGGAGTAGGTTTAAGGAGGCTTGTTCTTTTATAAATATTGCTCATATACTTTCAGAGCTCAATAAAGAGAGATTTAACTTATTTGAGGTAAAATATGTTGATTATGACTCAGTATGATAGTAGATTTGTGGCCTTGCCAAGGTTTGTATCTAAAATAGTAGACATAAAGAAGAAAAAGTGTAAAAGGTTCCTGGATGGATTATATTTTGAGATTAGATCGAAACAATCTTACATGAGGCATACCAATTATGTTAGGTTGGCAGATATAACACTTCAGATTGAGAAGGATGTGATAGAATTTAGAGGTAGGAAGGATTAGCTGAAGATGTCTAGATTTAAGGGACCCAGAGGTGGTAGTAGTATGAGTGTACAGGGTGGGAGACTACCCGAGACGGGGCGTTGCTTGTCATAGGGAACTGTAATACAAAGCCAGAGGCAAGCAGGATATGTTACTTCTGTAGCTCAGAGTAATATTGGTGGGACCCCTAGATTTGGGAGACAGGTTATAGGAATTGGAAGTTATGGTAAAAGAGTGAGTATGCCACCAAGGGGAAGTGGTAATCTAATGTATGATCGAGAGACAAAAGTTTGTTATAGATGTAATCAGGCAGGGCATTTGTCTAAGAAGTGTCCTACTCTGATGTGCTTTGTATGTGGTAAGGGATGACATATTAGTGTAGATTGTCTAGTGGGGAAATCTGTTGAGATAAGTACTGGAGGTGTTGGGAGAAGACAAGTGGAGAGAAATTGTGGATTAGGGAGTATGCGGGGAAAACACAGAAAAACAGTTGCTGAAAGAGGGAAGGGTAATCAGATGCAGTCCAGAGGGAGCATAATTTATGCATTGACCCAGCAGGATGCCCAAGCTATTCTTGATGTTTTTATGGGTACAATATCTATTCTTGATTTACATGCTAGATTATTGATTGATCTTAGTGCAACACATTCTTTTGCATCCAATTTATTTATGAAGTCTATTGATGCATGTATTAGTCCTTTGATGCATAATATTATTTTTGAAATTCCCACTAGACATAGAGTGATAATTATAAATGTTTACAAGGGTTGTGTGATTTCTATTAGTGATAGAGAATTTGAAGTTGATTTATTTTCATTTGCTTTTAGGAATGAATTGGTTGTCAATGTATTATGCCTGAGTTGATTGTTCAAGAAAGAATGTAGTGTTTAGGATATGGATAAGAGAAATTTAATTTTAGGGAGAATGTAAGATACTCTCGAACTATCTTATTTTGCTCTGACTACTAGTAAATGGTCAAGGAAAGGATGTGAGGGTTATTTGGCATATGTGGTGGATTTTAGAAATGATAGTAGAGAGGTAGAAGAAATTTTTGTAGTGAAACATTTTTCTGATGTATTTCTTGATGAGTTGTCTAGTTTGCCTCCCAGTAGGGAGGTTAAATTCTCTATTGATGTGATACCAGGTTCATCACATATATCTATAACACCTTATAGAATGACACCAGCTGAGTTGAGAGAATTGAAAGTTCAACTTCATGAGTTACTAGATAAATAATTTATTCAATCTAGTATGTTGCTTTGGGGAGCTCCTATGTTGTTTGTGAAGAAGAAAGATGGAACGATGAGATTGTGTATAGAGCACAAATAGTTGAATAAGATAACCATTAAGAACAAATATCCTTTACCTAGGATAGAAGATTTATTTGCAAAGTTGCAAGGAGCAAGGGTGTTTTCTAAGATAGACTTGAGATCAGGTTATCACAAATTGAGAATAAAAGAAGGAGATGTGTCTAAGACTGCTTTTAGGGCATGTTATGTTCACCATGAGTTTCTTTTAATACAATTTGAGTTGACTTATGCTCCAGCTGCATTCATGGACTTGATGAATAGAGTGTTTAAACTATATCTTGACAAGTTTATGGTTGTATTTATTGATGACATTTTAGTATATTCTAAAAATGAGGAAGAACATGTGAAACATTTAGAGACTGCGTTGGAGATTCTAAGGAGAGAGAGATTGTATAAATTTTTTATAAATATGAGTTTTGGTTGAATGAAGTAACTTTCTAGGGGCATGTAATATTTGGAAATGGTATAACTATTGATCCACACAAGATAGAGGTAGTGTTGAGTTGGGAGAGACAAACTAATATGACTGAGATTAGAAGCTTCTTGGGATTGGTAAGTTATTATAGAAAATTCATTCAGAACTTTTCTATGATTGTTAAACCTTTGACTAGATTGACCAAGAAAGATGTGAAGTTTGTATGGTCTAAGGAGTGTGAGAATAGTTTTTAGTTATTGAAGGAGAAATTAACTACTACTATAGTATTGGTGCTTTCTTCTAGTGATAAGGGATTTGTTGTGTGTAGTGATACTTCGCATAAATGGTTGGGATGTGTGTTGATGCAACATAGGAAGGTAGTGGCATATGCTTCTAGGCAATAGAAAAATCATGAAAGAAATTACCCGACCTATGACTTAGAGTTGGCTGCCATAGTGTTTGGTTCAAAGATTTAGAGACTTCGTTTATATGAAGCCATTTGTGAGATATTTACTGACTATAAGAGTTTGATATACTTAAATACCTAGAGAGGGTTGAATTTTAGACATAGATGTTGAATGGAGTTAATTAGTGATTATGATTGTACGATACATTACCATATAGGAAAAGTGAATGTGGTAGCTAATGCATTGAGTAGAAAATCTACAAGACGATTAACTGCTATAGAGAGCCATGATGTGAATCTGATAGTAGAGTTGAGAGAGATGATAATGAACTTGAATATTAGTGATAGATGAGTATTATTGGAAAATATGGTTTTACAGTCATCAATTGTAGAACGCTTATTAGAAATGCAAAATAGAGATGAAGAGATAGAGAAGACTAAGCAAGAAGTGTTGAGTGGAAAACATATTGAATTTAGAATTACAGATAATGGTATATTGGTATTGGGACATAGGATTTGTATCCCCAATGATGCTTAGTTAAGAAAGGAGATATTATGATAAGCACATGATTTTATAAACTTGATGCACCCTGGTAACAATAAAATGTATAAGGGATTGAAACAAAACTATCGGTGGTCAGGATTGAAGAGGGATGTAGCTAAATACATTTCTAGATGTTTGGTTTGTCAGCAAGTGAAGTTAGAGAATAGACATCCAGTAGTTTTACTATAGCCTTTTCCTGTGCCTGAATGGCCATGGGAGAATATGAGTATGAATTTTGTTTCTAGATTTCCATATCCCTAGAGAGGTCATGATATAGTGTGAGTGATAGTAGATAGACTTTCTAAGTCATCTCAATTTCTTCCAATTAAAACTAATTGGAGTCCTAAAAAGTTTGTTAAACTGTATACAGTTGCGATTGTGAGGTTGCATGAAGTACCATTGAACATAGTGTCAAATAGAGATACTAGATTTACATCTTGGTTTTGGAGAGGCTTTCAGAAAGCCACAGGTACGTAGTTATAATTTAGTATATCTTTTCATCCTCAAACAGATGGGTAGACATAAAAGATTATTTGAGTACTAGAAGACATGTTGAGGGCTAGTGTATGAGTTTCTCAGCGAGCTAGGGTGCTTATTTACCTTTTATCAAGTTTTTATACAATAATTAGTATTGAGCTAGTATTGGGATGGCACCATTTGAGGGTTTATATAGTAGAAGGTGCAGAACTCCAGTATGTTGGGAAGAAGTTGGAGAAAAAAAGATATTTGGTCCAAAAATGATATATTTGACTACTAAGAGGATCAAACTGGTTAGAGAGAACCTTAGAGTAGCACAAAACAGACAGAAGGGATTTGTTGATAATAGAAGATGACCTCTTGAGTTTTAGGTTGATGATTGGGTGTTTTAGAAGATATATCTGTGGAAGGGTGTATTGAGATTTAAAAAGAAGGGAAAGTTGAGTCCGAGGTTTGTGGGGCCATATTAGGTAATTGAAAGAGTTGGATCAGTAGCATACATATTAGATTTGCCTCCAGAGTTAAAGTAATTACACAACGTGTTTCATGTTTCACTTTTGAGAAAGTGTTTACATGATGAATCTCATAGTATTCTGAATCAGGCTGTAGAACTTCAAGAAGATTTGACCTTTATGCAAGTACCAGTCATAATTCTAGACAGAAAGAAACAAGTCTTGCGTAATAAAGTTATTCCTTTGATTCAAGTATTATGACAGAAAAAGATGTTGAAGAAATTACGTGGGAGCATGAGGCAAGAATGAAAAACTACCCCTAGCTTTTTTCATGAGTTAGGTAAGAAAATTTTGGGGACGAAATTTTTATAAGATGGGTGGAATTGTAATACCCGTTTTCTTAAAGTAAGGGAAAAGAAGTAATTTGATAGATATGAGATGAAATTAAAATAATATATATATATATATGAAAGATTCATTATTGAATAAAATAATTCTTTTGAAAAAAAAGAGTGGGACAACACCTGGACATCCAAGTGTTGTCACCCAACATAAAAAGTGTGCATGTTGGGACACTAAGCAACCACCATTTTAACCATTTTAAGAATGGTGCTAAAACGTTGGCAGTGGACGGTTTTTAAGATAAAGATATAAGTTTTGTTTTGTTTTTATTTTTCCTACCAAATCATGTTTGGTTTTCTTCTTTCTTCAATTCAAATTTCTTAGCAAAACGTTATAAAGAAAATTTCTCCAATATTAGAGATAGTACAATCATCCAAATTACAATAGCAAGATGTCATCACATTTGAGGTGTTGGTGATAGCAATCTCAAGAAATTTCTGAAAATAGCAAGAAAGGCAAAGAGGTGATCCACGAGTAGCTTTAAGTGCTACGTGGTGAGTTAGATTTAATTTTTGTAATTGAACGTTAATGATATATTTTCTGTTATATATGAAGATTGATTTATATTTTAGATAAGATGGATGGATGAAAAATATGCTGAGAAGTTTTATGAAATTTTTGAAAAATATGATTGAAAAGTGGATATGATGTATGAGGAGATAATTTAATGAATATGATAAAAATAATAATTTTGAGAAAGAACTGGATAGCTAAATTGAATGCTTGAATGTATGCTTATTTTCATATTATTGCTCATATGTATGATATAAAAGACCAGGAAGGCAGCTGTTCTGCTTGTTTTCATATTATTGCTCATATGCATAAAATAAAAGATCGGGAAAGCAGTCGGTTTAGCTGAAAATAAAAGACTTGGAAGTTAGCCGGTTTAGCTGAAAATAAAAGACCGGGGAGGCAGCTGGTCTAGCTGAAAATAAAATACCAAGAAGACAGTCGATCTAGCTGAAAATAAAAGACCGAGAAAGCAGCCAGTCTAGCTGAAAATAAAAAACTAAAAAGGCAACCAGTCTAACCGAAAAGACCAAGAAGGCAGTTGGTCTTGCTGAAACATGTCGACATGTGGGAAGTCGTTCCCAAATGATAATATGAAATAATTTGAAGAGGAAAAAAAAAGAAAGATAATTTAAATTCATGCATTATATTTGCCTTAAATATTGATTATTATTGATTGAGATGCTAAAGTATCATTCTTGATTGTGAAATTATTAATCTCACAGAGAGACAAATATGATGAGAAAGAAATGTGAAAGTATGATATGACAAAAATTATTTGATTGATTGATTATACGTTTTGAACCTTATAATGAGGTAAATAATGATGTTAAATTGATAATCCCAAGATGATTAAATATATGAGAAGAAAAATTGATATGTTTGATGATCAATTTAAGATGAGATTGATAAATGGTTGAAATTATAATAGGATGTTATTATTAATTTATATGAGATAATAGATGAATGAATATGAGAAGATTATTTGAAAGATTGAATGATTATCTGTGAAGAAATAGATGATTAATATTGATAAATTAGAAAAGATTGAATTATAAGATGTGACTGGAAGTATATAATCGAGTACTTCTAGTAAATTTAATTCACTGAGCTTGTGAAGCTCACTCTTCATTGTTGAAATTTTTTATTCAACGGGCAGGGCATATAGAGTTAAAGCGGATAGGAGAGTAACTACCTTAAGTAAATCTCGTGGTCCCTCAGACATTTTAAGAAAGAAGAAAGAAAAAATTTGTAATAAAAATCTTTTCATGCATTTTGTTATATGTATATATTGTTTCTAAAAGGAGGATAATGATGTATCTTCTCTGAGAAGAGTTAAAGATTGAATGAAATTTTTAATTTTAGTTGATGTATTTTTGTATCGTTGCATATATGTGTCATGCTGGGATTTCAAAATGTAATGACATCATCTTAGGGGTGGCCAACCCGGGATGGGTCGTTACACTATTGCTCCTTAGTATACCAACTATTTCAAACCAAGCTCCAGTTGGATCTTCACAACATCAACATAATTCTAAATCTGAGCATTAGTTTAAATTTGAAGATGATTCTAAATCTCAATATAATTCTGAACCTGAGCCAATAAGAATTGAAAGTCAAAACAATGATTATCAAGAATATGAGATAATTGGTAATTTTTGCATTATAAAACTTTCTATTTAAAATTAAATTGTTATCTAAGTGTTATCCTATTTATAAATTTTATATTTTCATTATATAGATTCTCAAAGGAGGGTGAGAAATCTAACTCGTGTCATGCGAAAGTCACATGTGTGGTCCTTGGAACGTGGAGAAAAAATTGTAGTCCACTTCAAAAAATATAATCAACCTGTGAATAAGGGTGAACGAATCTTAATTAGTTGACTTGGTAAGGTTGCAAAGAGAGGGAATCTTTGCACCACTTAGTTACATAAATTGGAAGAATATGCATTCTAACTACAAAAGAGACATTGTTCGATTGATTCAGGTAATTAACAATGAACAATACATTTTTTTTTGTAGTGTTGTATATGCATATATTCCTTAGCACCTAAACTACTTGTTTGTACCATTTCTATTTTTTTGTTGTAGAAGAAGTTTCCATATCCTTTGATTGAGAAGATCAACCAAATTTTAGTAAAGATGATTGGTAGGAAATGGAAGGACTACAAATATGAGCTCAAAATGGAACATGTACAAAGCAGAACAAAGCAACAAGTTTTAGAAAAAAAGGTTCCAAAAGGAGTGGATAAAGACTGGTGGACACAACTTGTAAACTATTAGTTTTCTGAGAAAAGTGAGGTTGTTTATTCAAAATTATATTCATTAGAATTCTTATTGTTGAAAGTGTTTACATAAAGAATATCTGAGTATTCCAAATCAATGTAAAGCCCAATATTTTTTTTGAATATTTAATTTTCAGAGTTTCATTTCGAAGTGTAAAAGTATGTGATTATTCAATTTTTATTAATAAATTAATTCATACTTAGTTGTGTGGAGTTTAGGAACAAGTAAAATTTGATAATAATAACTTGTGTTTAGGGAAACTTTTGGAGTTTAAAAAGCATGTGGGTAAATTGTGAAAGAATTATTAAGTGAAAAGTTAGTTTTATGATTTAGAAAGCTTTGTGGTAAAAATTAGGAAGGGTTTTAAATTGAATAATGGTTTTGTAATTCTTAAAGAATTACTCTATAAATAGAGGAGAGGGGAGAGAAGAACCAACATTTGTTGGATTCTTCTAGAGAAAGAGAGAGGGGGAATAAGAAGAGAAAATGAGAGGAAGAAGGAGAAGAGAAAGAGAAAGAGAGAATGGAAATTTTTACTAAACTTAAGGTAAGAATTTTGTTTTCGTTTTTCATGTTTGACCTTGTATGTAAATTGGTTAGGATTTGAGAATCTAAGTGTTCTTGAGAAAAGTTTGAGAAAAATGGGTTTTTGATTTTTGTTGATTTAAAGATTTTAAGTTGATTTCTCTTGTGGTTAATCTAAAGAATTGATGTTTGACTCCCAAAAGCTTGTGCTTTAAAATATTTATGAGTTTTATGAAGAATCAAATGAGTTTTGAGGAAGAAAAACAATGATTTTTGTGGGTTTTGATGCTGAAAACCAATAGACAGTCGACTATGTCGAATGAATAGTCAACTGTTGTCTAGACAGAAAGTTCAAGGCTTGAGCACAATCGACTGTTCAAGCAACCTGGAGCTCTCTGGACCTTGAACATTCGACTGTCCAACTTTGTTTTAACATAAAAACAATATTTTTTTTCATACCCTTTTGAACCTTAAAACTTTTAAGAATAACTTAATGAGATTTTTGGGATGAAAACATGAACTTTATGATTTAAGAAAACTACTTCTTTCCTTTGAATCTCTAAGAACAAGGTTTACGAAGATATTTGGATAAAAAGAGAGTTTTGTTGTAATTTAAAAACCTAGTTTCTTTTCCCTTTGTGTAATTATAGCTTGGTTGATTTTGTTAATTGTTGTATCTGTTAAGTGTAGTGGAGGAACATTTTAGAGACAATGAGGTATCTTAGATTTAAAATTCGATTCGAGAGGTGAGTACACCTTACCTTTAGTAAGTGTGTTTTTTAGTATAATAGAAACAAAGAGTACAAATATGAGCTACCTTGATAAGTATAAACACTAGGATTCCATGAAGAGTAAGTGTATAAACATAGTATAAAGATATTAAGGATTAGTGTTATGAGAAACTAGTATAGGTTTAGAAATAATTGTATATGATGTGGGTTTAGAAATGATTCAAGGTGATTGTGCTAAGGAAAATGTGATTTGTATGATTGAAATGAATGTGTTTGGTTGAATTGGTGCGAAAATGTGATGTGAATGGTTGATGATTGCTTGCATGTATAAGACTTCATATATTTTGCATTGTAACAATTGTTTGACGGTATGTTATTGAGGGGCGAGTGATGGATGAAGCCAGTAGATCCCTTTCCACAAGAGATGTAAGGGTACCGAACAATATTAGATGTATAGGACCCCTGAAGGGGGATCTGTTGTGATTTAATATGATGATTGGACAAACTAGTACATGGTGAGATGTTCTTGTGATGATGAGATTAGCCTAGTGAGGGGGCAGTGATTTGATTATGTATTTTACTGAACTGCATCTCATGTATACATTGTGATAATTGGCCTATGAGGGGCATGTGTAGTAATTGGCCTATGAAGAGCGTGTGTTATGATTAGCCAATGAGGGGCATGTGATGTACTTGGCTCGGAGAAGGGCATGATCTTTGTAATGGAAATAAAAAGTATTATGATAAGAAAATTCTCTCTTATTCTATTGGTCTCATGTTGTTTGGATGTATAAAGAGAGGCATGTAGTATTAAATTAAGAAAATTAGTGAATCTTAATATTAATGGTTTTATAATTGTATAAGAAATAAAGAGAAGTACTTAGAAAAAACCTAAAAACAATATTTTCATGTACTTAGTAACTAAATGAATCATAAGAAATAATGGTAATAAAAATAATAATTTCCTCCAATGCGATTGCTTCTCGTAAGGTGTGTCTCACTAATCTTTTTAGCTCTCTCTTTTATTTTTACTAACATTTCAAGTAATATTGGAGGCTGGATAGTCAAATTTGAAGGAAGCCCTAATTAAGGCTTTTGACTGTGGCATCCTCATCTTTCAGAGTCTTTGTTAGGGGTTTTAAAATATTTGGTTCGAGTTAGTCTTTGCAAGAGAAAATGTTCGAGACTCAGTGTAATAGGGGAGAAATTTTTCTTTATTGTGTTTAGTTAAAATTTGATGTATTGTAAAGAGTGTTTAGTTATAAATTGTTATTGTATAAACTTGTGATGTTTTAAATGAATGTTTGTATCCTTGTTGAGTTGTGTATGTTCGCATATAGATCGAGATGCTCGGAAATGAAAAGTGATGATACCTCCTCGGGTAGGGTCCACTACCCGAGGAGGGCTTGTTACAATCAAGCTATAAAACTTCAAGAAGATTTGACTTTCATGCAAGTTCCAGTCAGAATTTTAGATAGAAAAGAACAAGTCTTGCGTAATAAAGTTATTCCACTAGTTCAAGTATAGTGGCAGAATAGAGATATTGAGGAGATTACGTGAGAGCATGAGGGTAGTATGAGAAAAGAATATCCCCTACTATTATCTAAGACAAGTAAGAAAATTTCGAGGATAAATTTTTTATATGAAGGGTACAGTTGTAATACTCGTACCCTTGATATAAAAGTAAAGAAATAATTTGAATTATATATGCATGCATGAAAAAGAAATTTGAATTTAAAATAAATTTGAAGAAAAAATGTTGAATGAAACAAAGTAATGAGTTTGAAATAATTTTGAAGAAAACATGTTGAATATTTTGTTTTGAAAAAAATTAGAAATTTTACAAAGAAAGAAGTACAATTTTTTTTGAAAGTTTGAATGAAAGAGATAGAAACATTTTTGAAAGAAAGTTGAAGAATTTTAAAAATTTAAAGTTGGACAAGTCGACCGTAGAGTCAATTAGTTACCCAACCGGTCTGCTGGCTAGGGTGATCGATCGACTGACCGATCAACTGGCTGGGTGGAAGTAAAAATGGAAAACTTGTAAATGTTTGATGAGAGGTAGTCGACTAGTTGCTAGACCGGTCAACCAACCGGTCGACTGGAAAGAGAATTGGTCAGCTGACCAATCGGTCGGTTGATTGAAGGAACGATCGGCTGGTAGTCACCAGTAGTCCAGGGAAATATTTGTAATTTTTGAATAGGTCGAACCGATTGACTGACCTAACAGAAAAATCTTGTATATAAAGGATTTTGAAATTTGAAAACAGTTTACAAATTTGTTTTCTCTCTCTAAGATTACTCTCTCACTAGAAGAACTGATAAACACTTTGAAATCAAAGGATTTGATAGATCTCATTTTGAAAACGGTGAATTTATGGAAGGATTTCCAAGAAATCTGAAGAAAAGATTTGACAAGGTAAAAATTATGGAATTGATTATGAAATTATGAAGTTTTGCAGTTCATTCTTCTACATTTCTTAAAAGAAGCTTTGAATTCGTATTTAAACAAGAATGAAAGGAATTTCTATTGAAAATATTGAATTTAAAGATGAATATGCATATATGAAATCTAAACCGGTACAGGGTATGCAGATTGAAAGTAAGATTGAAAATTTGATGAGTATTTTATGATTTGGTGGTGGTGGTGATCAACAATCCGGTGTAGTTGCTAAAAAGGGTAGAAAAGGAAAGGAAGTGACCCATAAGTAGCTTTAAGAGCTACATGGTGAGTTGAATTTACTGTTAGCAAGCGAGACATATGTGAAAGTTACATAAAACTTGAAATGATTAATTATTCAATATATATAATGAATATGATTGATTTGGTGAATATGATTGAATTAGTGAAAATATGATATATGTATTGTTTAAATGATTAAATAGAAGTATGGAATATTATATAATTAAAAGAAAGAATATATGACAATGTTAAAGAATTAATCATTGAAAGGATATTAATGATGATAAAATGATGAATTATATACTGATAAAGAGAAATAAATCTCTTTAGATTGTGATAGTTAAATTGATGGTATACTTGAAGAAAGAATATGATTCATATTAAAGAAAGAAATTTTGAGAAAACGTTCTTGACGTGAATGATATTATGATATGTATGCTTGTATGTTGTTATTCATATGTATTGCTGGGCCGTTCGTAGAGTTATGGTATGTAGTCCCGAGGAAGACCAAAACCATGGTTAGTCTAGATGAAACATGTAGACATGTGGGAAAAAGTTCCCAAAAGTTGTACCAGATACTGGTATGGATACCTGAAAATGGATGAGTTACCCATGCGTTGATAGTATGGAGATGTGTGGTAATATGAAGAAATGTTAAGAAAGAAATGAAATATTAAGAAAGAAATGAAATCATGAGAAAGAAAGAAAGAAATGATGAGATGATGATATGATTGCATTCATGTTTATTATAAATATTATTGAGATGCTAAGGTATTAGATTGATTGTATACGATGATGTGAATATGAGTCTCATTATGAGACATATGATAAGAAGTGATGAAAAAGAAATGTGATATGGAAATTATAAATGTGATAAAAATGATATTATAAATGATAGTTATAAATTGATCAAATATTTGAAATTATACTTCATGATAAAGTAATTGTGCTAAAGAGATAATAATATGATATAAAATTTGATAGATGATACGATGAATGATGTGAATTATTTATGAGAATTGTGATATAATTATGATTAGAAGTTTACAAATCGAATACTTCTAGTAATTTGAATTCACTAAACTTGTGAACTCACTCCTCAATTATTAATGATTTTGGGTTGTCAGAAGAACCAGTAGAGTTTACCTTGAGACCAGAGTGAGACCCTAGGTAAGTCTGTGTGGTTAGCATCCTCAAACATAATAAAAAAGAAAAATTATGAGAAAAGTAGTTCATGCACTTTGTATATATTTGAATATTATATATGAAACAGATGTAACTCTTCTGAAAAGAGTTGAGGAAATATGTTGTAATTATATTTTGGTTGATGATGCTTTAATTGTGTCATTGCTAAGATATAAAACTTGATTATACCGTTGGGATGGCTAACCTGATATAGGTCTTTACACCACCAACTTGAAGGGTTGACCAGCTCAGCCCCAAAGAAGTTTGAGTACTGTGTTAGGTGAGCCCAATTCACTGGGCCCCACCAGCTTGAATGGTCAACCAACTTAGTTGCAAAAGGAGTCTAAGTACCGAGTTAGGTGAGCCCAATTCACTATGTCTCACCAACTTAAAGGGTCAACCAGCTTGACCCTAAAAGAGTTTGAGCACCGAGTTGAGTGAACTCAATTCACTGGTCCCTACCAACTTGAAGGTCTCTAACTCGGCCCCAAATAAGTTTGAGTACCGAGTTAGGTGAGCCCAATTCACTAGGTCTCACCAACTTAAATGGTTAACTAAGTCGGCCCCAAAGGAGTCCAAGAACCAAGTGAGGGAGCCCAACCAACTCGGCCCTAAGGTAGTTGAGTACCGAGTTGGATGTCCAAATTCACTAGGACCCAACAACTCAGTCCACAGAAAAACCAAGTACCAAGTTGGGTATCCCAATGAATTGTGGCATAACAACTCGGACCAAAGACCAACCGAGTACCGAGTTAGGTGTCTCGATTCACTAAGACCCACCAACTCGGCCTAAGGACAAGCTGAGTACTAAGTTGGGTATCCCAATTCATTGGGATCCAACAACTAGACCCAAAGACAAGCCAAGTACAGAGTTGGGTGTCCCAATTCACTTGGTTCCACCAATTCGGCCAAAAAAAAAACATCTTCCAAACTTCATTGGAAAGACATTGTTTAAAACTCACTGCTCTTTTAAAACTAAAGGAGTCAATGGGAAGGGCATGTGATATAGGAAAAATATACCCTCAAATTAGAAGATGACACTTATCAACCATAGGGGAAAAACGATAACCTTTATCCCAATTGGACCCTACTCTCCCTAATTCTTATTCTAACTTAATCTTCAAAAGGTCCTTCCTGGAGCCATCAACTCTAGGTCAGCTTATTTTTCAGGTATCATGGACTCAACTTGGACCAAATGAGAACTAGTCATTGTACGACCATCCTTTGAACAACTCAAACTTGACCCCAGTTATAGACCCAATTAGAACTGAATAAACTGATCTATTTTCGGCATCAACATAATACCTTTCCTATAATGAAGCAAATGTATCAATCAACAATTTCATCTCGTACTCCAGATTTCCAAGGGCACATAAAGTTTTTTTACAGTTTGCAAATATACATGCAGTTATAACTTTCAGTTATAAGCTTTACTTTCCCATAATTTAACAAATAAAACTGTTATTCGATTATATACATAGTTCTTCAAAAGGATGCATATAGAGAGACACCATTTCGTCTAATCAATTAAATCATAAGCAAAACACCAAGAAAACCTCATTCAATCTATTGAATCATCCACAAAACTAACAAAATCCATGCAAATTTTCCACGATTGACCCAACCTTCATGGTTATTTAAGTCTGATGAAAACAACGATACAAACACTCTCTAACTAGCAACATGCACCAGTTTCACATGAAAAGGAGAATCATATTATACTCTAATAACTAAAAATGTAGACCTACGTTCTTATATCATATGATCATCATACAGGATTCAAGTTTGGATCAATTCAATACACAATACGAATATAAATGACAATATCGGATAAGACATCGTAGCAGCTGAAACTTATATTTTCATTAAATTAACACCTCCGTTTGAGACAAATATACAATCAATTACATACAAACATGTGAAACAAGTTTTTATGTATACAGATGTGTCGTTAAATAGATATACTACATATCAAGTATAATCTATTGAATAATAAGAAATGGAGATCTAACTTGTAAAAATCAATGGATTTGATCTTATTTTTCGAAACCGTGACTGCTAAAAGTTAGAGAGAGATAGAGAAACGAGTTCAAACCCTAAAAAAATAGGGCATAATAGATCTGGTGATACATCACAGTAGAAAAAACCCTACACCAACTCATTTTTATCACTTAGAAACTTCACCTTAAATTTATATATTTGATTTAAACACAGAAATAAAAATAGGTTTTGAGTTTTGCCTTTTATATTGCGGGTTCTTTGCAACTAGGGCAGTGGAGCGGTGGTGGGCGATGGAGCTCGCGGGTTCTTCACGAAAAGGGTCGGTTCTTAGCTAATTCTTCACCACTTGGGCTTAAGTTTCTTCATCGCTTGGAGAGTCTGATTTGTGAGTTTGATAGAGAGATGACTGATTTTAGAGAGAGATGACTAACATGGTCTGTGTTGAAGAGAAAAAAAGAGTGCGAGAGAGAGATATAACATGAATGAGTTTTTTTTTTTTTATTTTCTAAGGAAAATACCTTTAATTTTGCAGTGAAACAGCTTGCGGGAGATGTGATGCCTTTTTATTGGGTTTTATACTTATGGTTCTCAAATTCCATCAGTATATTATAGGTATGTACTTACGGATTTTGGGAATCCATCAATATATACTAGGTCTATAGTGACAAATTTTTTAATCTGTCAGTATATATCAAGTTTATATTAATAGATTGATAATCCATCAGTATAGACCATCTGTACTTATGGATTTTAAATCCGTGGGTATAGACATCCATCGGTATATTGCATTTCTTTTGTAGTGGCTCTCTAAGACTAATGAAGGATATCACAAGGTCTAAGCATATGAGGTAAAGTTCTTGACAGTTAAGGAGATCAATAAAGTAGGGTGACATTATAAAAAAGAATAATAGAACAGATACTTTGGTTGCTAATGCTCTAACCAAAGGTGTAACGACCCATCCCGGACGGGCCCACCTAAGATGATATCGTCACTTTTCAACACAAAGCACAGACTTATATGCAACAAACTTTTTCATAACTTGAAAGATAGTTACAACATATATACTCCTCAATTCTTTTAAGAGGAGATACAAAAGTTTATTACATTTTTCATAAAAATAAATACATCCATTCATGTTCATATATAAACTCAATTACAATTTTCACAAATATTTTTCTTTCCTTTTCTTTTTTAAGGATGCCAACCATGGGGACCCATCTAGATATTCAAAATAGGCCTCAAGTCAAGGAGTTCCATCAACCTTCCTGTTTGCAACCTGAAATTTGATTAAAGTAATAGGAATGAGCTTTACAAGCTTAGTGATACTCAATTTACTAGAAGTATTTGATTTGTACACATTAATTCATAACTATAATTACAATTCATATATCAATCAATATACTTTCATTCAATCATCATTTTTCATATCGTATCATATTTCACGTATTTTATTCAACATATATGTAGATATCACTCCAGATATCCAATTCAAAATCATTTTTCTCATCACATCATTTCACAATCATCTCAACACAAAGTTTCAAAATCATTTTGATGTATTAACATCTTATTAAACTAATATGCACATGTCATAATGCATATGCATAAATTTTAAACTTTCTTTCCACATCACATATAATCCATACTATCTCAAGTTTGGGCACTTTCATCCATTTTTGGGTATCTATTCCAGTCTCTTATATAGCTTTAGGGGATGTTTCCCTATATGTTGGCACTCACTCGTCCAAACTAGCCATAGTTTTAGCCTTTCTCAGACCATGCTTCATACTTATGGCCCGACAATGCATATGTACAATCACATACAAGCAAGCATAACAAAACAATATACAAGTCAAATAATTTTATCATAAAATCTCCAATTTTTCATAATAATTCAATCCATACGATTTTCTCATCCTTTCAATGATATGTATGAGTTCATATCAGTTCATCATATATTTTCATACATTCAATCTTTTAATCATTAAGAGTTACATTTCTTTTAATAATTAAATATATACTTATATCATGTATTTCATCATATTTAACATATTTATAATTTATTCATTAATTTTTCTTATTTATAATCAATTTCAAGTTTTGTTCATAATTCTTTTTATTCTCGCTTACTAATAATAAAGTGAACTCACTATGAAGCACCAAACACTATTCGTGGATCACTTCTTTGCCCTTTGCACTCATTTCAGTGTCACCAATAGATGTTTCATCTCCACCTAACAAGAATATGCTTAACCAATATTACTATCTCATAATTTAATTTAAACCCTTGGGTTAATTGCATTAAGATATGTATGCAGGCTCCATCTTAATTTCAAATTCAAAGTTCCAGTTAAATTCCTTTCCTTTGATTTTGAATCAAATACAAATTCATTTAAGAAGAATATGAAGATTTATATTCTTAAAATCATAATTTTTATATTAAAGAACAAGAAAAATGAAAGATTACCTTCACAAAGTTTTTCTCAAAAATTTCTTGAAATCAGTCCTTGAACGATCAAATCCAACCAAAGTTTATGAAGTCCTTAAGTTAATAAGTAGTTTGAGAGAAATTTAGTGAGAAAAAAAAATATTTAGAGAGAGAATGAAGAGTATAAATGAAGAAGAATGAAATTTTGGTCATTCAAAGCTATTTATGTAGCTGAAATACCCTACTAGTCGACTACCCAGTCGACTGATGTGGTCTTGGTGAAGACCAGTTGACTGACACCTCATGGTGCATTTAAAAATCCAATTTTAAAACTTTTATGCGTTCTAACTTATTTTCTTCAGTATATTTTAAAATTCTTGTTTAAATATTTCTTCAAACTTGAGTTTTAAATCAATTTGTATATGTATGCATCATAGTTATCATATCAAATTGAAATTATCAAATTACCTTTCCTTTAAGGGTATGGATCTTACATTTCTACACACTATATGAAAATTTTGTCATTGGAATTTTCTTACCTACATCAGGAAAAAGTTAAGGATATTGTTTTCTTATGTTCTCTTCATGTTTCCAGGTAATTTCTTCTACATTTTGATCCCGCCAAAGTACTTAAACTAGTGGAATAACCTTATTGCATAGGACTTGTTCTTTTGTATCTAAAAGTTTGATTGGAACTTATACAAAAGATAAGTCTTCTTTAATTTCTACAAATTGATATGGAATTACATGTGACTTATCAGGTATGTATTTTCATAAAGTAGAAAAATGAAAAACATTATGTATTTGATTAAGCTCTAGAGGTAACACTAGTCTATATGCCATTGGCCCAACTCTTTCAATTATCTCATAAGGTCCAATATATCGTGGACTTAACTTTCCCTTCTATCTGAAATGTAATAGTTCGTTCCAATGAGAAAGTTTTAAATGAACCCAATCGTCTACTTGAAATTCAAGAGGTCTCCATCTCTTATCAGCATAACTTTTCTATCTATTTTGTGTTGCTCTAAGGTGTTTTCTGATCAACTTGATCCTCTCAGTTGTTAAGTCTATTAATTATGGACAAAAGATTTTCCTTACTCCCACTTCTTCCTAACACACTAGAGTTCTACATCTTCGACTATACAGAGCTTTAAATGGTGCCATCCCAATAGTAGTTTGAAATTGATTATTATAAGAAAATTCTGTAAGAGGTAAATAAGCATCCAACTCCTTGAGAAACTCATTACACTCGCCCTCAACATATCTTTTAGTATTTGAATAACTCTTCAGTTTACCTATCTTTTTGGGAATGAAAAGTAGTGCTAAACTATAATTGAGTACCCATGGCTTGTTGAAAGCCTCTCCAAAATCGAGAAGTAAATCTAGCATCTCGACATGAGACAGTAATTAATTGTACTCCATGTAGTTTTAGAATCTTTTATACATACAATTAACTAACTTCTCAAAAATCCAAATAGTTCTAATAGGGAGAAAATGAGAAGATTTGGACAATCGATCAACTATTACCTAGAAAATATCATGAAATCTCTAAGTACAGGGAAATTCTGTAAATAAATTCATACTCATATTTTCCTATGGTCATTCATACATAAGAAGAGGTTGTAGTAAATTTACTGGATGTTTATTTTCTAACTTCACCTATTGATATAATAAACATAAAAAAAAAATATACTGTACTACATCCCTCTTCAAACCAGACCACCAATAATTTTGTTTCAGTCCCCTATATATCTTTTTATTTCCTGGGTGCATTTAGTAAATTGCATCATGTGCCTCTTTTAATATTTCTTTTCTCAACAACCTATCATTTGGAACACAAATCCTATGTACCAACATCACCATACCATCCTCTCATATTCTGAACTCTGATTGTTTTCCATTCAATGCTTCATGTTTTATCTTTTTTATCACCTCCTCTTTACCTTGGGCTTCTAAAAGGCGATCTACAATAAATGACTATACAATCATATTAGCTAGTAATCCTCCACTCCCACCTATCTTCAATTCAATTCCCATACTTCTCAATTCCACCAACAAATTTATATTTTGAGTTTCTATAGCAGCTAATCTTCCTGTGGATTTTCAGCTTAAAGCATCAGTTACTACATTTGCTTTCCCTGGATGATAATGAATAGTACAGTCATAATCATAAATTAATTCTATCAAATGACTTTATCTCAAATTCAATTCTTTTTGGGTAGGTAAATAGGTAAGACTTTTATGATCAATGCATATTTCACAAGTGGCTCTATACAAATGGTGTCTTCAAATTTTCAATGCAAAGACTATGGAAACCAACTCTAAATCATGGGTTGGATAGTTTTTCTCTTGATTTTTCAACTGCCTAGATGCATATGCTATTATCTTCCCATACTGCATTAATACACATCCCAATCTCTAATGTGAATCATCACTATACACTGCAAATCCCTCATCTCCGGAAGGAAGTATTAATATTGGAGAAGTAGTTAATTTCTCTTTCAACAATTGAAAACTCCTTTCACAGTCCCCATACCATTCAAATCTCACTTATTTTCTAATCAGTCTAGTTAAAGGTGTTGTAATTATTGAAACATTTTTGATAAACCTCTTATAATATCATGCTAACCCAAGAAACTTTGAATTCCTATCACATTAGTAGGTTTCTCCCAATTAAACTTACTAGAATCCACTAAATGGACCTGATTAATTTCAAAATTAGGCATTAGTAAACTTTCATGTTAAAGACAAATAGGCATTGTTTGGAAGGTAATTTTCAACTTAAATCATCCCCTTAAAATTTGAGGGATAGTGTTTTAAATTTTATTCAAATCACCTCTCAACATAATAAAATTATGGGTTAAAAATATGTCTTGTTAGGCATCAAGGATCGGGAAGCCAACTATAAATTTCATTTGAAAGGGTTGTTGGGAAGAGGTATGATGAAATGAGTGGTGATTGGGAATATAATTGTTTTTTTTCTTCATATTTTTGTTTTGTTTGACCATTATGATGATTAAATATTAATTATAAAAAACTCTAGTGGTGGTAACATCTAGATTCAAGCAGAGACAAAAATGAAAACTTCAATTCATCCAAACGATGTGGTGTTTTTTCATTGACCAAATTCAATAATATGATAAAAAGATAGACAAGTGATGACTACCAATCTTTACTCATTATGATACGTGCATTAGACAACCAAACCAATAGAGAAAAGTAACCAAGGTATCCTTATGAATAATATATGGATCTTTGAACCTACTATTTTATGATTATTATACTCTTGAGCCAATTTCATCACTGAAATCTTTTTTTTTTTTCGAAGAAAATCATTTCATTTTTTTTTTGAAAAAATTCTATCAACAATGAAATAATTATAAAAAAACCACATCATCGATGAAATTTAAAGACTTTCAGTGACGGAAACTGAGTTCGTTACTGAAGTCCATAAAATCCCTAAAAACCCGATTTATCTTCTTCTTCATTTTCTTCCTATTTTCAATCCTTTCTCTCTTTGTCTCTCTAGACCAGACCCAGAAAACTATCTCTCCCATATTTCTCTCTCCTTGCTTTTCTTTTTTCTCTCTTTCTTTCTTTTCTTCTCTCCCTATGCCTCCTTTTTGTCTCTCCATCTCACCGGAAAATGTTGTCACCGCTGAGTCTTCCTACTCCTTTGGGTAAAATATATGGTTTAGTAATTTTTTTTTTAATTTATGGGTTATGTAAAAATTATAGGTTTTAAGGTTTTTTTTTTTATTTAAATTTAGTAGTTATGTAATTTAAAGTATGTAAAATTTATGGGTTTTACGTTATTTTGGTATTTGAAAAAATTGGAAAATTTTTTAAAAATAAAAGAGACTTTATCAAATTTCCTGTAGAATTTCTCATTAATTTTAACCTTATAAATACAACTAGTTTCTCCAATACCACTAATTTCTAGTTTATAATGGCTAACAAAGATAATGACTAGTGAGCTCCATGTATACTTTACTAAGTGTCTTTTGCTTGTTTAGAAATGTATTGTATAAATTTGTGTTACAAGTTGATGCATTTTGTTGCATACTAGCAGTGCCTTGATGCATTCTGTTGCATACTAGCAGTGCCCTAGCCATTCAATTTCCTATGATCATGGTGCTAAGGGGATTAGGTTGGCAAAGCAGTGCGCAAATGTTTCCTTTATTTACCATCTGATTCTAAATGCATTATAGTAATGGGATAGATCTCTTTAAATTATAATTTTGACATTATACAAGGATGACAGTGTCTGTTTATATTATATTCAACAGTAAATTTTGAAAATCTAGTTGTTCAACTTTGTCTCTCAAGTTTGTAGTTATGACTCTATCTGTTTTGGTATTTCAAAATAATTTAAAAATCGTTCTCCTACTGGAATTCTAACATTGTGGACCACTTTCATCCCTCGTGCAATAGTTATTAGCTATTAAAAGAAAAGATGGCGTAGTTGAGCCATAAGTCTCGTATAGTCTCTTTGAAAAGGCTTTTTACAAATAAAAGCATATTAAAGTGTAAGAATTCCTACAAATAAATTCAACAACTCCACTTGGATCATAATAGAAGAATATAAAATACCCAAATAATGATTTGACAGAAAATAGGAACATACATTGTTTAGGATCCATTTTGAGATGCACAACAAAATTGCAACAGATAATGCTCCTTATTAGCGTAGGTACTTCCCCTTCTTATTGATTCCTCTTATTGTTAACCTTAATGAAAGAAGTTGTAAAACCCTAGAGAAAAGAGATGTATTCTTTACTAGAGAATTCTATATCTTGGAATCAGAAGGGGTAGCATCTCTTTATATAGTGATTCATTGGCTTACTCATTACAAGCCCAATGACCATTATGGCTCACACTAGCTAGCCTGTATTAGACAATTAGAGTTACAGCTGTATATGTCACTTAATAGATCAATCTCTCAGCCCGTTTATTGTAAAACCCAAAAGCCTAATCAATTTTAGCACATACTAGTGGAATTATTATAACATTCTCCCAATTGGGCGACATTAATTGGGGTTAATTTTCTAAAACATATTTTATTTTGAAAACAACTCTCATGCTAAGCCAACTTAAAAGTTTTTATGCTCACATTTTGAAAAACATTGGCTAGAGACTACTCTCAATGTCAACCCGATCCAATGGAGTCATCAACACCAAATCATGGTACTAATTGCATTTTCTAAACGACACAGGACCTTCCATGGTCACAAAAGCAAATAAACACCATCGACGCAAATTGACAACATCCACAAAGTAGTTCCTTTATATGTTTCCCCTTTGTCAGTCACTTTCAATTTTCTATTCCTTAAGTGGCACAAGCATACTAGAGAAAATTCTTTATTATATGTCTTATATTTTAATATCTCGAGTTATACTTTATGTGTCACAAGACTTTTTGCTCAAGATTGACACAAATCTTAAAACTTTTAGTGGATTTATATGACACGTCAATCTTATATAGCAATCATAAGCTAAATATAACTGTAATGTCATAAATTTTAGGTTTAATTACAAAAAATACATTGTGGTTGATTACATTTTCAAAAAAGACCTCGAGATTTTTTTGTGGCAAAAAATACCATGAATTTTCTTTGGTGGTAAAAAATACCCCATGGAATGTTTTTTGTTAGAGAAAAATACCCTGTGATGTGTTTTTTTAAGTAAAACACAAGCTATTTTTTGCTAACAAAAATATACCACGGGGTATTTTTTAAAAATTCAGTCAACCATAAGGTATTTTTTGTAATTAAGCCTAAACTTGATTAAAATAGACATAGACCATGTTTGGTACTTGACTTAAAGCCACTTAAAGCAACCACTTTTACATAGCCATAGTCAATATAATCCAGTACTGTAACGACCCATCTCAGATTGGCCACCCCCGAGACGGTGTCATTACATTTTGAAAATCTCAGCACGACACATATATGTAACAATAAACATAATACTCATAGAATTTCTTTATATCATCCTGATATTAATTTAAACATAATATAAAACATAAAATGCATGAATATTTACAAATAAAATTTTTGTTATTTTCTTTTCTCACTAGTCTGAGGATATTGACACGTATGTGGCTTACAAAATGATTTCGTCTAACTCTCAACCCACCAGACTAATTGTCCTGTCTGCTACCTAAAATCATTGTACAATAAGAGATGAGCTTCACAAGCTCAGTAAATTAAATTTACTAAAAGTACTCAAATTGCATAAATAGCACTTTAATATTTAATCATTTATCTCTTATATAACTGGATAATAGAATAATGTCTAATATTTAAATAAATCCTATCATATCATATTTCTAAGTCTTTTTCTCACTGTAATTGTCTCCCTGTGAGACTCATTTATCTACAAAAAAAATGATTAACCGCAACAACATTCAGTAAAAATATCAACATGTAACAGATGTCATGCATGAATTATTATTATGGGAACGTCTTCCCACATGTCGACATGTTTTTATCTTAGACTGGCTGCCTTCCCGCTTATTTTCATTTTTATTAGACTGACTGCCTTCCAAGTTCTTTTCTTTTATTTAATGCATATGCATATAAAATATTCATTTGAACAATAACATTAAAAAAAAACATGAATTCAAATATCTAAATTGTCTATTCTGATTTTTCTCAAATTATATATAAAAATATTCTACTAAATTTCTCTCATCCTAAATCACATCAAATCATCAATCAAAACTTGCCAAGATCCACTAAATTCATCTTCTCATTTATCACATCAATTTATTAACCAAAACTCGTCAAGTATTTATTTATCATCATTATTATTAAATCAACTTACGATTATAATAATATTTCTTTTTACATAATAATTTTCTACGTGTCCAATATTCATGTCATACCTATCAATTTAATCTTTGTCTACCACCAAAACATAAGCTAATAATTTATTTTAATATTGTCACTAGATTTTTTATTTTTTTATTTAGATTACTTAAAGTAAATCCAACTCACCACATAGCACTTAAAGCTAGCTGTGGATCACCTCCTTGCCTTTCCCGGTCTTCTTAGGAATTTCTCTCGGTTGCTAATCGTCAACACCTGACATAATATTTATATTAAAATTCTAATTTCTTTTTCACTTCTTCATAAACCACACCCTTTGAAAATTTCCACTTTGACTTCCGAGAAATTTCATGTATGCTAAAAATTCAAAAATAAACATTACGTTATTACCTTCCATTTTTTTATAGCTTCTCGTGACTTTCTATAAAGTTCCTCCGTAATCTCTTCAAAATTTTGCTCTTTCAACTTTTTTTTGGGTCTCTAAGTGTTTAAAGAAAACAAATAATAGAATATTAATTAAACGAATTTGTAAGTAAGTAATACAAGTTAACTTTTATATATATATATATATATATATATATATATATATATATATATATATATATATATTTGCTTCAGCAACACCCCCTTTCCCAAAGGTTTCCACGTTTTGGGCTTTGCTGGAAGGCATACAAAGCTCAAATTTACGCTTGGCAGCAAGTGTTGCCACCTGCTGCTATGTGTCCCATTTTTTCTTTTTTTTTTCTCCAAGGATGTTCCTAAATATTCGAATTTTTTTTACAATTTAACTTTTCGTATTTAAAAATATCTATACATTATTTTAATTCTATATCATATTTATTAAAGTACTTTTTTACCCTTACTTTAAAAATACTGGTATTATAATTCTACCCACCTTACAAAAATTTCGTCCCTGAAATTTCTTTACTAAAAAATAAGAAAAGAGTTGGGGGTAATCCTTCCTCATTCTTGCTTCATGCTCCCACGTGACTTCTTCGACATCTTTATTTTGCCATAATACTTGAATCAAAGGGATGACTTTCTTGAGCGAAACTTGTTCCTTTCTGTCTAGGATTCTGACTGGTACTTGCATAAAAGTCAAATTTTCTTGAAATTCTATCGCCTGATTCGAGATACTATGAAATTCATCGTGTAAGTGTTTTCTCATCAGTGACACATGAAACACATTATGTAATTGTTTTAATTCTGAAGGTAAATCTAAATGATATACTACTGATCTAATTCTCTCAATCACCTCATATGGCCCCACAAATCTCGGGCTCAACTTTCCCTTCTTTTTAAATCTCAACACTCCCTTCCATGGAGATATCTTTAAAAATACTCAATCACCAACTTAGTACTCGAGAGGTCGTCTTCTATTATCAGCATATCCCTTATGTCTGTTCTGGGTTGCTTTGAGGTTCTCCCTAACCAGTTTGATCCTCTCAGTAGTCAAGTCTATCATTTATGGGCCATATATCTTTCTCTCTCCAACTTCTTCCCAGCATACTGGAGTTCTACACCTTCTACCATATAAAGCCTTGAAGGGTGCCATTCCAATACTAGTTTGATACTGATTATTGTATGCAAACTCGATCAAAGGCAAATAAGCATCCCAACTCACTGAGAAACTCAATACACTTACCCTAAGCATATCTTCTAGTATTATGATGATTCTCTCCGTCTACCCATCAGTTTGTGGATGAAAAGTTGTACTAAACTGCAATTGCGTACCCATAGCTTCTTAGAAACCCCTCCAAAATCTAGAATCTCTATCTGATACGATACTCAAGGGTACTCCATGTAATTTTACTATCTCTGCTACATACAACTCAGCCAACTTTTTTGGACTCCAGGTAGTTTTAATAGGAAGAGAATATGAAGACTTAGAAAGTTTATCCACTATAACCCACATAGCATCATGTCCCCTCTGGGTATGGGGAAAACCAGAGACAAAATCTATACTCACATTTTCCCATGGCCACTCAGGTACTAGAAGAGGTTGTAATAAACCTGCTGGATGTCTATTCTCAGACTTCACCTGTTGACAAGTCAAACATCTAGAGATATGTTCTGCTACATCCTTCTTCATCCCTGACCACCAATAATTCTGTTTCAATCCCCTGTACATCTTATTATTATCTGGGTGCATGGAATATACAGAATCATGAGTCTTCCTTAGTATCTCATTTCTAATCTCCACATCATTGGGAACATAAATACTATGCCCCAATACCACCATACCATCTTCCCTAATTCTAAACTCGGTTAGCTTCCCACTCAACACTTCCCGTCTGATCTTCACTATTCCCTCATCTCTACCTTGCATCTGTAATAAATGATCAATAATAGGAGATTGAATCACCATATTCTCCATCAATACTCCTCTATCATTGACACTCAACTACATCCTTATCCTTCTTAATTCTATCATCAAGCTAGTATTATGACTCCCAATAGCAGCTAATCTTCCTGTAGCCTTTCTACTCAGTGCATCAGCTACTACATTAGCCTTTCTTGGATGATAATGAATCGTACAGTCATAATCATAAATCAACTCCATCCACCTCCTCTATCTCAAATTCAACTCCTTTTGGGTTGGTAAATGCGTCAAGCTTTTATGATAAGTAAAAAATTCACAATTGGCTCTATATAGATGATGTCTCGAAATCTTCAAAGCAAAAACTATAGCAGCCAATTCTAAATCATGGATCGGGTAATTTCTCTTATAGTTTTTCAGTTGCCTAGACGCATAAGCTATAACTCTACCATGTTGCATCAACACACATCCCAACCCCTGATATGACGCATCACTATAAACCACAAATCCCTCATCACCAGAAGGAAGCACTAATACCGGGGCAGTAGTCAGTTTCTCTTTCAACAGCTGGAAACTTCTCTCACATTCCTCTGACCACCTAAACTTCACATCTTTCCTGGTCAATTTAGTCAAAGGTTCAGCAATCATAGAAAAGTTTTGGATAAATCTCCTATAATAACCAGCTAACCCCAAAAAGTTTCTAATTTCAGTTATACTCGTGGGTATTTCCCAATTTAACACTACTTCTACTTTTTGTGGGTTAACTATTATCCCCTCTCCCGACACAACATACTCCAATAAAGATATTTGGCTTAACCAAAACTCACATTTAGAGAACTTTACATATAATTTTTCTCTAATAAGAATCTCCAACATTATCTCCAAATGTTGCATATGCTCCTCTTCATTCTTAGAATATACCAAAATATCATGGATAAACACAATCACAAATCTGTCCAAGAATGGTTTAAACACCCGATTCATAACGTCCATAAATGCTGTAGGAGCATTAGTTAACCCAAATGGAATCACCAAGTACTCATGATGGCCATAACTTAGTCCTAAAAGCAATCTTAGGCACGTCCCCCTCCTTTATCCTTAATTGGTGATAAACCGATCTTAGATCTATCTTAGAAAACACTCTATCTCCCTGTAACTGCTTGAATAAATCATCTATCCTGGGCAAAGGATATCTATTCTTGATGGTGATCTTATTCAACTGTCTATAATCAATACAAAACCTTATTGTCCCGTCCTTCTTCTTGACAAAGAACACAGGAGCTCCCTAGGGTGACATACTAGGTCGGATAAACTGTTTATCTAGCAACTCCTGTAGCTGAACTTTCAACTCTCTCAGTTCAGCTGGTGCCATTCTATAGGGTGCTATGAATATGAGTGCTGATCCTGGAATCACCTCAATGAAAAACTCAATCTCCCTATTGGGAGGTAACCTAGTCAAATCTTCTGGGAAAACATTAGAAAAATCTTTTATTACCAAGATTTTTTCTAACTTCCTACTTTCCTTGCTAGAATCCACCACATATGCCAAAACCCTTCACAACCCTTCTTCAACCATTTACTAGCAGTTAAGGTAGAAATAAGACAATTAGCAAGTATCTTACGTTCTCCCTAAAAATTAAAATCCTCCTATCCAGGTATCTTAAACACCACATATTTCCTAAAACAATCTACACAAGCATGATATGCAGATGACCAATTCATCCCCAGAATTAAATCAAAATCTATCATATCTAAAGGCAATAAATCAACTTCAAATTCTCTATCAGCAATATTAATCACACAGCCTTGATAGATTATCCTGATAATAACTCTATCTCCAGTAGGAACCTCAACAACAATAGCATATATCAAAGGACTAGCACTAGTATCAATAGATTTCATATAACTGCTAGATGCAAAAGAATGGGTTGCACCTGGATCAATTAATAATCTAGCAGGCTTACCAATGATAGATATCATACCCATAACAACATTAGGAGTGGCTTGTGCATCCTGCTGGGTCAATGCGTAGACTCTACTATCTCTGGACTGAAACTAGCTGCCTCGTTCTTGCTCTACTATTGATCATCGACCTCTGCCCTGCACACTCCCTGATCCACCACCTCTCTCCACAGATCTTCTTCTAACACTTTCAACATCTATGTCAGCAAATTTCCCCGCTGAACAATCTACAGCAACATATCCTCCCTTACCACCTAAAAAGCATATCTGTGTAGGGCAATTCTGAGATAGATGCCATATCTGATTTCATCTAAAGCAAACCCTTAACTCCCGATCCTACATCAGATTACTACTTCCCCTTGGTGACATATTTACTCCTCTACTATAACTCTTAATTCTTATAGCTCTTCTCCTAAATCGAGGGGTCCCACTGGTATTACTCTGATCTACCTAAGTAAAAGATTTTTCTTGCCTCTAACTTTGCCCTACAGTTCCTTGTGACAAGGAACACCCCCTCTGGGATGGTCTCCCGCCCTGTACACCCATACTGCTACCACCTCTAGGTCCCTTAAATTTAGACATCTTAAGCCAATCCCTCCCACCTCTAAACTCCATCAAATCCTTCTTAATCTGTAATGCTTTTATCCACAAGTATAGTATAATTCCCTATGCCCATGTAAGAGAGTTTAGATCGAATTTCATAGTGTAACCCGTCTAAAAATCTCTTACATTTTCTCTCCTCCATATTCACTAATTCAAGTAGAAATCTTGACAGAAGTATAAATCTGCTATAATACTCAGCCACAGATAGGGTATTCTGCCTTAAATGAATAAAATCTCTCTCCTGATGGGTTCAAAATGTATCTAGAAAGTATTTCGCAAAGAACTCATCCTTAAACTTACTCAAAGTTAAAGGTTGTTCCACTTGTGTACTCACTCTAGGCAGAATATCTTCCCACCATTGTGAAGCCTCATCTTCCAGCATAGAGGAAGCAAAATCAATTTTCTGTCTATCTATCACTAGTAAGACTTCAAAATATTTCTCCACATATGTAATCCACTACTCAGCTTCCACAAGAGTTACAGATCCTCTAAAAAACTGATGTTTAAACTTTAAAAATCTCACAAAACAATCCTCTTGCATCTTACGTGCAAACACACCTTCTCCTTCATAAACCTCTCATCTCACCACATCAGGTTCTACTCTGCCCCTTTCCTCTAATCTCTTCTGCAGATTATCAGCCCTTTCTTCAGCTGCATTCATCTTTTCTATAGCACGATTTAGAGCTTCTCTCAACTCATCTTTCCTAACCTCAGATTCTCTCTCGGCTCTACTAGTACCAGCTGCACTATCAACATGTTCCCTTGTAGGAACCACAGACTCAACTTCCTCATTTGCTTCAGTTCTCCTAAAAATTGGGGGTCTATCACGTCCCCTCTGATTCAGAACTCTACCT
Source organism: Bretschneidera sinensis (assembly GCA_023935145.1). Taxonomy (NCBI): domain Eukaryota; kingdom Viridiplantae; phylum Streptophyta; class Magnoliopsida; order Brassicales; family Akaniaceae; genus Bretschneidera; species Bretschneidera sinensis. The sequence continues at coordinate 67,183,332 of CM043697.1, forward strand.
CTAGCTCTAGCATGACCACGTGTCATTCTCAAACTCTGCATTTAAAATATAGTTTATTTAGATATTCCACCTTTTAAGTTCTCATGCAGTCTACAGAATCTTAAAACCTAATGCTCTGATACCAAAATTGTAACGACTCATCCCGAGTTGGCCATCCCCAAGATAATGTCATCACATTTTTTAAAATCTCAGCATGACACATATATGCAACAACAAACATAATACTCACAGAATTTCTTTTATATCATCATGATATTATTTTAAACATGATATAAAACATCAAATGCATGAATATTTACAAACAAAATTTTTTTTATTTTCTTTTCTCACTAGTCTGAGGATATTGACACGTACGCAGCTTACAGAAATGATTTCGTCTGACTCTCAACCCACCAGACTAATTGGCCTATCTGCAACCTGAAATCATTGTACAATGAGGGATGAACTTCACAAACTAAGAGAATTAAATTTACTAAAAGTATTCAAATTGCATAAATAGCATTTTAATATTTAATCATTTATCTCTCATATAACTGGATAATAGAATAATGTCTAATATTTAAATAAATCCTATCATATCATATTTTTATTTCTTTTTCTCACTATAATTATCTCTCTGTGAGACTCATTTATCTACAAAAAAAATGAATAACCTTAACAACATTCAGTAAAAATATCAACATGTAAAACAGATGTCATGCATGAATTATTATTATGGGAACATCTTCCCACATGTCGACATGTTTTTATCTTAGATAGGTTGTCTTCCCGGTTCTTTCATTCTCATTTAGACCGGCTGCCTTCCTGGTTCTTTCATTTTCATTAGACTAGTTGTTTTCCTGGTTCTTTTCATTTTCATTAGACCGGCTGCCTTCCCGGTTCTTTTTTTATTTAATGCATATACATATGAAATATGCATCTGAACAATAACATAAAAAAATAAACATGAATTTAAATATTTAAATTATCTATCCTGATTTTTCTCAAATTATATATAAAAATATTCCACTAAATTTCTCTCATCCTAAATCACATCAAATCATCCATCAAAACTTGCCAAGATCCACTAAATTCATCTTCACATTTGTCACATCAATTTATTAACCAAAACTCGTCAAGTATTTATTTATCACCATTATTATTAAATCAACTCACGATTCTAATAATATTTCTTTTCACATAATAATTTTCTACGTGTCCAATATTCATGTCATACCTATCAATTTAATCTTTATCTACCATCAAAACATAAGCTAATATTTTTTTTTAATATTATCACTAGATTTTTCATTTTTTTTATTTAGATTACTTAAAGTAAATCCAACTCACCACGTGGCACTTAAAGCTACTCGTGGATCACCTCTTTGCCTTTCTCAGTCTTCTCAGTAATTTCCTTCGATTGCTAATCGTCAACACCTGACATAATATTTATAATAAAATTCTAATTTATTCTTCACTTCTTTATAAACCACACCCTTTGAAAATTTTCACTTTGACTTTCGGGGTTTAGTTACAAAAGAGAAAAAAAAAAAAAAAAGGTGAGGCACAAACACCTAGAGCCGAGGGGTAACTCATAAATTGCATCCATAATGCATGCAAGACAACAAAAAAGTGAACGATGCAAATGGAAAAGGGGGATTGTTGTGTGTGTGTGTGTGTGTATATATATATATATAGTTTTTATTTTATTTATTTCCTACCAAATCCTGTTTGGTTTTCTTCTTTCTTCAATTCAGATTACTTTATTTATTTAAACACTTGGGGACTGAAAGAAATGTTGAAAGAGTAAAATTTTGAAGAGGTTTACAGGAAAATTTTAAAAAGAGTCAAGGAAAGCTCTAAGAAAAAGAAAAGGTAATAATGTGAATTTTATTTTTGAAATTTAGCATACATAAAAATACCTGGAATTTGATGTATAAATTTAAAGGTATGAATTAAAGAAAATTGAAAAATAAATTAAAATTTTTAATATAAATATTATGTGAGGTGTTGACGATCAGCAATCTCAAGAAATTGCTAAAAGGGGCAGGAAAAGCAATGAGGTGATCCACGGGTAGCTTTAAGTGCTACGTGGTTAGTTAGATTTACTTTTAGTAATCGAAACCAATAACAATATGAAATTATGATATTTGAATAAATTGGTGAATTACAATGATTTAATGATGTATTTTCTGTTATATATGAAAATTGATTGATTTATTGATTAGGAATTGGAAAGTATGTTGAATATTAATTATATAAGAATTTATATTTTAAAAATGATGGATGAATGAAAAATATTTTGAGAAGTTTTATGAAATTTCTAAATAAAGAAAATATGACTGAAAAATTTATATGATATATGAGGAAACAATTTAATAAATTTGATAAAATTAATTTTGAGAAAGAGCTAGATAGTTAAATTGAATGCTTGAATGTATGCTTGTTTTCACATTATTGCTTATATACATAAAATAAAAGACCAGGAAGGCAGCTGGTCTGCTTGTTTTCACATTACTGCTCATATCATAAAATAAAAGACCAAGAATGCAGTTGGTCTGTTTGTTTTCATATTATTGCTCATATGCATAAAATAAAAGACCAATAAGGCAGTTGGTCTGCTTGTTTTCATATTATTACTTATATGCATAAAATAAAAGACTGGGAAGACAATCGTTCTAACTGGAAAAAAAAACCCGGGAAGGCGGTTGATCTAGCTGAAAAGACCAGGAAAGAAGTTGGTCTAGCCAAAAAGACCAGGAAGGCAGCTAGTCTGGCTGAAACATGTCGATATGTGGGAAGACGTTCCCATATGATAATATGGAATAATGAAATGATGTGATGAAAAAGAAAGAAAGAAAGATGATTTAAACACATGCATTCATTTATTTGGTTATTTTATTATTATTGATTGAGATGCTAAAGTATTAGTCTTGATTGAGAAATTATTGATAGAAAAATGAATCTCATGGAGAGACATATATGATGAGAAAGAAATATGAAAGTATGATATGATAAAAATTTATTTGACAGATTGATTATATGTTGTGAACCTCATAACAAGGTTAATAATGATGTTGAATTGATAGTCTCAAGATGATTAAATATATGATTGAAAAATTGATAGTTTGATTATTAATTTAAGAAGAGATGGATAAATGGCTGAAATTATGATATAAAGAGTGGTAATAGAATATTATTATTGAAATATATGAGATATTAGATGAATGAATGTTGGAAGATTATTTGAAAGATTGAATTATTATATGTGAAAAAATAGATGATTAATACTGGTGAATTAGAAACAATCGGATGTGACTGGAAGTATATAATCGAGTACTTCTAGTAAATTTAATTCACTGAGCTTGTGAAGCTCACTCCTCATTGTTAAATAATTTCAAGTAGCGGACAGGATAGATAGATTGGTGAGCTGAGATTCAGACTGAATTATTTTCTATAAGCCACGTGGTCCACATACTCAGACTAATGAAAAAAAAATTGTAAATATTTATGCATAATATGTTATATATAATGTTTCAGTTGAGATCTTAATACTGTAACTCCTCTGTTGAGGGTTGAGGATTTATGTATGTATGTAATTTCAGTTGATGTTTTTATATTATTGCATATAGGTGCCGTGTTGGGATTTCAAAACGTGATGACATTGTCTCGAGGGTGGCAAACCCTAGATGGAGTGTTACACTACTATTATCTCTATCGCGGTAAATATCGAAAGAATACATGAGCAGAGAAAGATGGGACTCACTGATTGAAGAAACTTCGCATAGTTTTGGTACCTCGAGTCTTCGAGCTTCCCACGGTGATAGAAACTCCAAAGCTCCCAAACTCCAAAAGCTTATAAACTCCTAGATTCCTTGATGAGGACACGACTAACAAATGGGAGGCAGATCCTATTCAAGTTCCAATTGGTCAAGTTACAAGGGCCCGAGCTAAACGGTTTATTCAAGTTCCAATTGGTCCATTTATAAGGGCCCGAGCTAAACGGTTCAAGAAAACTCTTAATTGGCTTATTCAACATATTTGGGCTAAGAACCATCTTTGGGGGCCCAAAGATAATGCTATACATGATCCACAAGGATGGGTTTCCATGATTCAAGGGAATTTCCACTTTAGAATTTCGGGAGGACCCAACGAACAGAATTAAAATGGTCATATCTTCTTGCCCACAACTCCAAATGGGCTGAAACTTATTATGATGGAAAGATGACGTCTTGGCACTCAATTTTGACCTAAGAAAGTTTAAAAAAGGATATCGTTTGGGCCTGGTATGATGGGCCGAAATCTAATAGGCTGTTGCATCCGAATCTACGTTGGGCTTGCATCTTTTCTTAATTGTTTCCTTCTAAATTTAATTGTTGCATTATAAGGCTTGCATGTCAAGTTAAGTACTTTCCTTATTTGAATTTTAGGTTACCAAAATTCTATTTAGGTTTATTTCCTATTTCGTAGTTTTCTATTCCTACCAGAATTCTGTTTAGGTTTATTTCCTATTTTTTTAGTTTTCCTTTTTCTATTTGGCTATGAATTCTCATGTATTTAAATAGTCATTGGCTTTTGGAATAAGACAATTCAGATTTGATTCATACTTTCGGAGAGAAATTTCTCTTTGGTTCTTTTAGAACTTCTAAACTTATCAGAGTTTCTGTGGCATTCATCTTCGACTTATCAATCAATCCTTCCATAATTTATTGTGGTGTCTTCATTATACCAAGGTTCTTGCTTCGATATAAGCAACGGGTCGCGGTCTTAGTCTTCATTATACCAAGGTTCTTGCTTCAATATAAGCAACGGGTCGCGGTCTCACATAAATCTGCTTCTAGACGATCTTGGAAGTCTTCTTGATCCACAAATTTCTTAGTTCTTGGCGTGGATCATATCAGTTGGTATCAGAGCCTTCTAGTTGCAGGTTTGCTTATCTTTTGTTTTGATTCATAAAAAAAAAAAAAAAAAAAAAGTAAAAAACAAAAAAACAAAATTGGAAAAAAAAAGAAGAATAAATTTTCAATTTAGGAAAAAAAAAACGTGAAAAAAAGTGTGTAATATTTAGATTCAATCCTTTTAATCCTTATTTCTGAATTTCTTTGTGAGTTATTGGTGAATTGTTGCTGGAAACTTTGATACTTGTTCGGTTAGTTTGATAAGAACCTATAGAGGATTATTACAAGTGGAAAAAGACAAGAGTGGTGAGCACATAAGAGAGGAAAAACTAATCTGATTTTTTGTGTGAAAACACGAGTAAAATTGAGTGACTTATTCTTTTAGTGAAACACGTGAGGGAGTGTGTGAGGTCCTTTTTTTTCTAACGTTATTTTTGCAGCAAATATGTCAGACAACAAGAACAAAAATAATTCCAGAGATACGTTGGGAGATAGTGATCCGAAGTTGCTCATGGAAGCTTTAATGGGTGAGATGAGAAGAGTATTGTGAACGGAGATGGAACAGGTTCATGAGCGGATTGATCGGGTAGAGAATGCATGTGTGGGGCAGCAACAAAACACTCCTAATGTGCGTAGGAGGGAGAGAGTTCAACCTAGGGGAGAGAGAGTTGAAGATGAAGAGTATTATGGGAATGGATTTGATGAAGAAGATGATCGGGAATCAGTTGTTAGCCATAGGAGATTTGGTGGTCGAGGTAGAGAAGCTAGGAATCGGGAAGACAATAACTTGGGTAGTATTAAGATGAAGATTCCATCATTTCAAGGCAAAAACGATCCTGAAGCTTACCTTGAGTGGGAGAAGAAGATAGAATTAGTGTATGATTGTCATAATTATTCCGAGCTTAAAAAGGTTAAACTTGTGGCCATTGAATTTTTTGACTATGCGATTGTTTGGTGGGATCAGTTAGTGTTAAATAGGAGGAGAAATAGAGAGCGTCCAATAGAGACTTGGGAGGAGATGAAAACCGTGATGAGGAAACGGTTTGTTCTAAGCCATTACTACCGTGAGTTATACCAAAAATTGCAAAGTCTTACACAAGGTAATTGGAGTGTAGAGGATTATTATAAAGAGATGGAAGTAGCTATGATTCGAGCAAATGTAGAGGAGGATCGATAGGCTACTATGGCTAGGTTATTGGCTGGTTTGAACCTGGAAATTGCTAATTCGGTGGAGTTGCATCATTATGTGGAATTGCAAGATATAGTGCACATGGCTGTCAAAATTGAGAACCAACTCAAGAGGAAGGGCAGCAATACACGACAAAACCCTAACTCGGGTTCATCTTGGAGGCTGAATTTTGTGAAGCAAGCCACGGCCAAGCCCAAAACCGAGCAAAAGCAAGAAAGTACCAGCCATGGAAATCAAGGTAAAATTGACTATTCCACCACTAGAAATTGTGATATTAAGTGTTTTAAATGTCAAGGCAGGGGTCACATAGCAAGCCAATGTCCGAACAAAAGAGTTATGGTATTGCGAGATAATGGTGAAATTGAAACCGAGAGCGAAGAAGATACCGAATCTATGCCACCATTGGAGGATGCGAGTGATGAGGAATATGCTGCCCAAGGAGAATTGTTGGTTGCAAGGAGAGCTCTAAGTGTGAAAATCAAAGAAGATGACAAAGTACAACGAGAAAACATCTTCCATACTAGATGCCACATGCAAAACAAGGTATGTAGTATGATTATTGATGAAGGTAGTTGTACTAACGTTGCTAGCACTACAATGGTTGAGAAATTAGGGCTGCCAACGATTAAACATCATCGGCCTTACAAGTTACAATGGCTCAATAATAGTGGTGAACTAAGGGTGAACAAACAGGTGTTAGTTCCTTTCATATTGGAAAATATGAAGATGAAGTTTTGTGTGATGTAGTTCTGATGCAAGCTGGACACTTGTTACTAGGCCGGCCATGGCAATTCGATCGGTGTGTTAAGCATGATGGCTTCACCAACAAATATTCATTTGTTAACAATCAAAGAACAATCACTCTAGTTCCTTTGACACCAAAGTAGGTTTATGAAGATCAAGTGAGGTTACAAAAAGAGAGTGAGCAAACAAAAGAGAGTGAGAAAAAGAGAACAAATGAAAACCTGAAAGAGAAAATGAGAGAGGTCAAAAAAATTGAGATAGAAAATAAGAGAGCTGATTCGGCCATTGAGAGAAAAACAAATTTCTATGCAAGAACGAGTGAAATAAAAAGAACGATGATTTTAAATCAGCCAATGATTGTACTTTTGTACAAAGAGGCGTTAAACACTAACCAATTTGACTCATCTTTGCCTAGTTCTATTGTTTCTCTTTTACAGGAGTTTGATGATATTTTTCCCGAGGAGATTCCACATGGCTTACCATGGCCAAGTCCCACGAGTGTAGGTCAAGTTCATAGTTTTCATGGACTTGCTAGTTTTTGCAAGAGGTTCATGAAAGACTTTAGCAGTATTGCCGCACCGCTTAGCAAAGTCATCAAGAAGAACGTTGGATTCAAATGGGGAGACGAGCAAGAGAAGGGGTTCCAATTGATCGAAGAAAAATTAACTAATGCTCCTTTTCAAGTCCTTGAGCACATCAATAACAATGCATACAAATTGGATTTACTAAGTGAGTACAATGTTAATACCACTTTCAATGTTTCTGATTTACGCCCTTTTGATGTAGGTGATGATTTGAGGACAAATCCTTTTCAAGAGGAGGGGAATGATGAGGACACGACTAACAAATGGGAGGCAGATCCTATTCAAGTTCCAATTGGTCAAGTTACAAGGGTCCGAGCTAAATGGTTTATTCAAGTTCCAATTGGTCCATTTATAAGGGCCCGAGCTAAACGGTTCAAGAAAACTCTCAATTGGCTTATTCAACATATTTGGGCTAAGAACCATCTTTGGGGGCCCAAGGATAAGGCTATACATGATCCACAAGGATGGGTTTCCATGATTCAAGGGAATTTCCACTTTGAAATTTCGGGAGGACCCAACGAACAGAATTAAAGTGGTCATATCTTCTTGCACACAACTTCAAATGGGCTGAAACTTATTATGATGGAAAGACGACGTCTTGGCACTCAATTTTGACCTAAGAAAGTTTCAAAAAGGATATCGTTTGGGCCTGGTATGATGGGCCGAAATCTAATAGGCTGTTGCATCCGAATCTACGTTGGGCTTGCACCTTTGTTTCCTTCTAAATTTAATTGTTGTATTATAAGGCTTGCATACCAAGTTAAGTACTTTCCTTATTTGAATTTTAGGTTACCAAAATTCTATTTAGGTTTATTTCCTATTTCGTAGTTTTCTATTCCTACCAGAATTCTGTTTAGGTTTATTTCCTATTTTTTTAGTTTTCTTTTTTTCTATTTGGTTACGAATTCTTATGTATTTAAATAGCCATTGGCTTTTGGAATAAGACAATTCAGATTTGATTCATACTTTCGGAGAGAAATTTCTCTTTGGTTCTTTTAGAACTTCTGAACTTATCGGAGTTTCCGTGGCATTCATCTTCGACTTATCAATCAATCCTTCCATAATTGATTGTGGTGTCTTCATTATACCAAGGTTCTTGCTTCGATATAAGCAACGGGTCGCGGTCTCAGTCTTTATTATACCAAGGTTCTTGCTTCAATATAAGCAACGGGTCGCGGTCTCACATAAATCTGCTTCTAGACGATCTTGGAAGTCTTCTTGATCCATAAATTTCTTAGTTCTTGGCGTGGATCATATCATTCCTAAATCCTGAATGCTTCTAGTACTCTGAGCTCCCAAATTCCGAGGGCTCTCAAATTTTAAAGGCTCTCAAATTCTAAAGGCTCTCAAATCTTTTGATAGTTGTAAATGAAGTGAAAAACAAAGGAAAGGCTCTTCCTTTATATAGAGTTCCTCACACAAAGAACAAAGATGCGTGATTAACTCAGCCATATTCTTGAACATTGAAGCAACGCTTTTTTCCAAAACCAAGAAAGATACTGCATCTTCAAGAACCTTAGGACATGCGCCGCCACTTCTTAGCATTTAAGAGGACGACTCGAGATATCCTCATTTAATGTCCAGATAATGTGCCAGGAAAATCTAGGGCAAGATACAAAGATCAAGCCCTAAAGTTTAGCATCTTAAGCCCAAAGAAAACCCTAGCCCACTACAACAAAGCCCATAAAAACTAGAAGGGGCGGAAGGCCCTATGAAAGGTACTCCGCATATTCAAAATAACCAAGTCCTTTCTCCTCGGATGCAACTTACATTCTTCAAAACTCTGAGCAGTTAGAGTCCATGTCCAACTCCTCGGACTTCTTCAACAAACTCTAAGCAGTTGGAGTTCATGCCTTTCACCTTAGAATTCTCTAAGAAATTCCGAGCAATTGGAGTCCATATCCAACTCATTGGACTCCTTCAACAAACTCCGAGCAATTGGAGTCCATGTCTAACTCCTCGGACTCCTTCAACAAACTCCGAGTAGTTGGAGTTCATGTTTTTCTTCTCAGACTTCTCCAAGAAACTCTGAGCAGTTGGAGTCCATATCCAACTCTTCGGACTCCTTCAATAAACTCTTAGCAGTTTTGACTGAGTGTTAACTCCTCGAACTCAATCGCCAAACTCCAAGTAGTTTTGACTAAGTGTCAACTCCTCGGACTCAATCGCCAAACTCCAAGTAGTTTTGACTGAGTGTCAACCCCTCGGACTTAATCGCCAAACTCCGAGTAGTTTTGACTGAGTGTCAACCCCTTGGACTCAATCGCCAAACTTCGAGCTAGTTTGATTGAGCATCAACCCCTAGACTCAATCGCCAAACTCCAAGCAGTTTTGACTAAGTGTCAACTCCTCGGACTCAATTGCCAGACTTCGAGTAGTTTTCCAACTCCTCGAACGTACTTAGTAAACTCTGAGGATGACTAGCCTAACGGACCTCGTCATAGTCTCCTCTCAAACAGATCCAAGCCACCTTTCTAAGCTGCACAATATACGCAGTGCTACCTACTTCCTCAAGTACATAAATGCACTTAAGAAAGTGGGGGCATTTGATGTAGGAGAAAATTCCCTCTCCAATGATATAGTGACACTTGTCAATCTCTAAGGTAAAAATAGTAATGTTATAACCACGACAATAAAACCAATCTCCTCTTGACACATGGCAAGGGCATAAATGTAATTTCGCACCAAAAGACCTAATGCTATTCCACCACTCCGACTTTTGGATAAACTCGTACGGCTTATAAACAATTCCCAAAATAATGCTACTCCTATCTCAACACTACAATTGTTCTCCTAATCAGACTTTGCTTCGACACATTATAAAAAATGGTCTTCATAAATCAAAAGGTACACACGATTTTCCATACACAGCTCTTGATTTTATACAGCTCCCTTTGTTTCTCCAAGAAAAATCTTTATACTAACTTAGGCATCGGAGAGTCCTCCGGAAGCAAACCCCCCTCCTACTCTCCGTGACTTTAGGTTTTTTCTCGTTTTGTGTGCGTAGGTCTCACTCCTTGACTATCTAGATTCCAATTGATTTTCAGCATCAACACATCCGTAATTTTCAAGCTTGAACAAAATAGTAAGTTTTATTAATAAATTATCAATTTATATCTGTTAAAATAAAATTAGTCATTAAATAATCAGTAAACTATGTCGATCACAACTCTATTAATTTTATTGTGAATTATTTTATATTAATTCAATGTAATAATAAATGTCGGAGATCCAAATTAAACCAACCTTTTTCAAATTTATTAGTTTGTGACAACTTATATTTCCTCAAGGTCACATGGTTACGGGATGGTTAAGAAAAATTCGATATAGATAGTAAGAGATATGACTATTAATTAGATTATAATGGAGCCCATGATCGAACCGAACTACCAATGCATTCATTCCATCTCCCACGGAATATTCACCCTTAAGCATAGCTTCATCCCTCTTCTATGAAGTTGCAGTGAAGCAACCAAGCCTCGCCCAACCACAAGAATGGAAAAGAGAGCAAGCACCCTCGCTTTGCCCAAGTCATAGTAATGAATTATAGGTTTTAATTCCGCAACCGGGGCATGCGGCATGCCCTAACACATTCATAAAGTCAAATTGAGTTATAATAATATGTTGTGCCAATATTATCCCCTTCTGATCAATTAAGTACATTCTGGGAGATGATATACCAAGGCCCTAAACAGTTTACATGGTCTTCACCTTTTCTGCTGTTTCTAATCTCATACGCTGTGGACCCATACTAGAAAATCCTCTCAATATTTGTGGTCAAAAGAATCTATGATAAAGAATATATAATAAACTGAAAACAATTAAAAGTAAAAGGAGAAGGTAGCTTGAAGGGAAATGGGAATGGCATGAGAAGCGCAAACAAAAGAAAGCCCACTTGATGTATGAGATGAGCTGGGCAAACTTTTGGCGCAGTGAGAGGGTGGGTCACCAACCTATAAGATTCTCCGAATTTGCCATTTACTTGCTCTTATTTTAGCCTCTTTCTTTTCCCTTAGAAATCTTTCTAGAAGCTTTAGATTGTTTATGCTATGGGTAGGCTTGTAGGAAGATGTGCCTATGACCAAGCCAACCATACCCCCATAAAAATTAAACTGTCCGGCTCTAGTGACAGTCTGTTTCTTCAATATTGGATGGGATAGGCGGGTTGGTTGAATTGTGAAAACGACGTAATTTCAACTATATTTAGTAATATAATACTATTTTTTATCAGTTGATTATAACTTTTTTAGTTGACGCGATGATTTAATTTATAATTAATTACAACCCATACATAATAATTTTTTTTATCCATAAAAAAATTATTTATATGAAGAATCAATATCGAGATAAAATATATTTGATCTGAAATAATAATTATTGAACAAAAGTTTTATTTTAAGAGAGTTTTGGATGAATGGCATGGAATTGAGTCTTTGATTCGGATTGTAAATTTATTTAAACCAAATAGACTATAAATTTCTATTGGTCTTTCAATTAGATTTATATTCAAATCCATAAAAAAAAAATCGTTTGATCCAGATTGCATGAGTAGCAGCCATGCTGCCAGCTATGTACTCAGCTTTCTGTGTGTATCTTGCTACACATCCCTATTTCTTGGTACCCCAAGAAACAATTGCACCCCCAAAGATAAACAAATGTCCTGAAGTGGACTTTGCGTCATCTTTTCCCCTCCAAAATCTGCATCGGAGTAACCAATTACATCAAGCATATAAGCTTGATATACTAATTTAAGGTGCAAGGTAACCCTCGGGTACTTGAATATTCTTTTAATTGCTTCCTAATTATTTGGATTACTTTGATATCTACTAACCAAACTTATTGGATATGCTAAGTATAATTGAGTATACAACATGGCATACATCAAGCTTCCAACTACTTGAGCATACGGTTCTTCTAAAGACTTCTGTCCCTCTCTAGAACGCTGATCTTTAGACAATCTATTCCCCATAACTAAGGGTGTTAGTGCCAGATTGCAATTTAATATTCCAAATTTATTAAGGACTTTGAGCAATTACCTTTCTTGATTTAAGCTTAATGCTCTAGATTTTCTATTCCTCAGAATTTGTATTCCTATAACATATGACGTTTTACCTATATCTTTCATCCCAAATCTATTCCTTAGTTCTGACTTGGTTTTATTTAACATTTCAGTGTCATTTCTGGCAAGTAGAATATCATCTACGTACAATGACAATATAGAAAAAATGCTTTCACTTTTACAAGTATAAACACAATTATCTAACTTATTTGAGACAAAACCAAGTTGCAGTATTACCTTATGAAATTTGAGGTACCACTGTCTAGATGATTGTTTCAAACCATGCAGTAACTTCTTCAATTTGTAAACTTTATTTTCTTGACCTTCTACTTGAAATCTTTCAGATTGGGCCATATAAATATTCTCCCTCGACATCCATTTGAAATAGTTCCAAGTCAAGACATGCAACAATAGCCATAATCATTTTAATTTATGCAAAATTTGCTACCAGAGAATATGTCTTCTGAAAGTCTATTCTTAGTTTTTGAGTAAAACATTTGGTAACTAATCGAGCCTTGAATTTTTCAATGGACACATTAACACAAATTTTTGTTTTGAGCACCCATTTAAAACCTATGGACTTTCTATTCTGAGACCTATAACCTTTTAACCTTACATATTAGCCTATAAAAATGCATTTCAATATTTTGAAGTCCAATTTATCTCTCAACTAAGATGGAATCAAAACATACGTTATACAACCTCATTTCTTTAGATGACTTAGGTCAAGTTTACGACCATTTCATATTTCATAAGGTGTTGACTCGACAGATTTAGTAGGAATACGATTCACTATATAGTTTACCGTAATCAAAGCCTCTCCCCAAAATATTTTGGAGGGAGATTTGAGTGTGACAACATACATCATACAACATTCACTAATGCTCCATTTTTTTTTTATTTCTGCCACACCATTCTGTTGTGGCATATAAGACATAGTAGTATACCTTATAATTCTATGTTTTACGCAAACATTGTCAAAATCACCTGAATTATATTCCCCTCCCTATTAGTCCTTAATACTTTAATGTTTCTTCTAAGTTCATTTTCTAATTTTGTTTTGTATCTCTTAAAATATTCAAATGGTTATGATTTGAAATATATAAGATATACATAAGTAAACTTGGAATAGTCATCTATAAAAGTAATAAAGTGTTCCTTATTACTATGGGATTTTACACTCAAAGGGTCATATATGTTTGAGTGCACCAAATCAAGAAGTTGACTAGCTCTTTGACATATCTTAAAAAGTTTTCTAGTCACTTTTCCAACTAAAAAATGTTGAAAATATTGCATGGCATTTATATTATATAAACATGGTAACAAATTCATGTTAATTATTTGTTTCATCTTAGATAAACCAAGGTGTCCTAATCTTAAAAGCTATAATTCACATGCAGAATAATCAAGAGACAGAGAATAATTCAAAACTACATCATTCTTACTATCGTTCACAGTAGGTAAACAAAAAAATCATGTTCGACCATAAACTTGCCTATAACAAAAACTTTTATGTCCTTTCCAATGGATGCCTTTTTATTATAGAACATAACCTATAGCCTCTTCTTCAGTAGTGTAGGGATAGAAACCGAAGTATGCCTCATCTCAGGTGCATAGATCATATCCTTGAGGACCATAATACTATCCCTAAGATTCAATCGGTAAAATCTAATACCTTCCACATCTAGGTAGGTATTGTTTCCCATGAAGATCCTTTGTTCCTTTTTTTTTTCAACTCCACGTAATCAAATAGCCCCTCTTTGGTCTTTGTAATGTGGCGAGTTGTACTAGAGCCAATCCACCACCCATCTATGTCCGTGGCCACAACATTGCATTCTATCACTTAAATAAATTCTCGTTTGTTAGATCCTCCTTGTTTCGAGCGTCTTGAATCACCCCTATTTCCTTGATTGTTTTTCAGGCAATTGGACTTGAAATGTCCATATTTTTCACATCTATAACAAGCACCCCAAGGAATGATCAGTTTCTTGTTGTTGCGGTGTTGTAGCTGTGAATGCTTGAAAGAGGCCTTTCGAGGGCCAAGCTGACGATTATGATTTCTCAGTTTGAGCTGAGCTAGATATAGCTCATCTTGCTACACAAGGTTTAGTTCTAGTCTTTTTCTCTTGGCTACCAAATCTTTCTCGATTGCCAACATGGATTGTAAATCACTCATGTTCTTAATGGTGCTAATAAATCTCAAAATAGTGGCAATAGAGTCCAATGAAAGAATTAGACCATTCAGAATAGTTTCCACCTGCATTTTCTCTGGAATCTGAGTTCCAATAATTTTCAGGCCATTAACCATGATAATCATCTTATTGCAATGGTCCATCACACTTTCACTCTCCTTCATTCTACAGGTATTATTGTTATGGAGGAAAGGTTGTATGTTCACCTCAAAAATTGTTTCATACTTTTTCTTGATAGTCATCCATAAATTTTTTTCTGTTTTACAATTCTCAAAAACCTTTATGAGATTATCCTCCATGAACATTAATATAAGGCTATTCACCTTATTGTTATTTACTTGTCACTACTCGAACTCTCTCTTCTGAGCATCAATGGAGTTTTCAGCAAGGGTTGGAGCAGTGCCATTGATTACATAATTGATATTGTCAAATATTAGGCCATACTTAGTTTTCCTACTCCACATGTCATAGTCGACACCATTAAGTCGTTCAATTTTTGCTAATTAATAAACAATCAATTTGCTAGTTATTTTGAAAAAGATTGTACTGAAATAATTTATGAAAAAATGAAGATTTTAATAATAAAAAAATAACTTAACTACTTGAAAATAAAGGTGTAAATATAATCTAACCTTTCTGAACAGAGAAGAAGGGGGTTATACAAACTCAAGAATAGTCGATTGAGTAGTCAGCTGGTTAGTCGTCTGGGAGGCTGCTAAGCGACTGGTGGGCTGTTAGATGACTAAGTAAGCGATTGATGGGCTGCTGGATGACTAAGTAGGCGATTGAAGAACTGCTAAGTGACTGGTGCCTTTGCTGGTTGACTAGGTAGTTGACTAGAGCTTCTGTTAGTCGATTGGTGCTTCTACTAGTTGATTATGTAGTCGACTAGTGCTTCGTTTCGTCAACTAGGTAGTCGACTAGGGGTGTTTCAGGTGAAAAATGGTTTTCAAGGAAATTTCTAGCTTTGATACTAATGTTTGGTTTAGGTATTTGGGATTTCTAGAACAATATCAATGAAAAGAAGAATAAAAATGGAACATTACATGGGGCTCCGATGATAATTAATTCTTGCTTGGTTTCAAAGTGTTCAACAATGGGATCCTCCCATCTATTTATAGAGGCTTCCAGTCTCATCTTCGCCCCTGATAACTGCCTCTTTGAAATTCCAATATGGATAATATTTATCCATAATTCCTGATCATCTGTAACTGATGATCAAATATGACCTTATCTCATCATTTTGGGATAAGTGTTCTCTAATATTGGCTGAGATTCCCTGATAAGAGACGAATTGTAATACCTGTATTTGTAAAGTAAGGGTAAAAAATTAATTTAATAAATATGACACGGAATTAAAATAAAATATATATGAAAGATTTATTATTTGAATAAAACAATTATTAAAAAAAATTTATGGACAATATAAAGGAAAAGGAAAAAGAAAGAGAAAAAAAAAACACATCCCAAAATAGAAAAAATGGTGCATGTGAGACACCTTTCATTTCATGGTAGCATAAGAGTTGGGGGGGGGGGGGGGGGGGCTGCTGAGTGTTGAATTTTTTTTTTCCATATAAATAGTTTAGTTTTTCTTTTATTTTATTTCTTACCAAATCTTGTTTGGTTTTCTTTCAATTACAATTCAAACTACTCTATTTCTCTAAACACTTGGGGACCGAAAGAAAGCTTGAACGAGCGAAATTTTGAAGAGATTTACGAGAAAATTTTATAGAGAACAACGAAAAGCTCTAAGAAAAACATAAGATGATAACGTGAAGTTTATTTTCAAAATCTAGCATACATGAAATTTCCTGGAATTCAAAGTGGGAATTTTCAAAGGATGTGAATTATGGAAGAATTGAAGAATAAATTTTAATATAAATATTATTAGGTGTTGACGATCAACAACCGGGGGAAATTGCTGAGATGAGCAGGAAAGGCAAGGAGGTGATCCACGGGTAGCTCTAAGTGCTACGTGGTGAGTTAGATTTATTTTAAGTAATCAAGATAAATATGAAATATCTAGTGATAATATTAGAATAAATTATTAACTTATGCTTTGGGGATAGATGAAAGTTGGTTGATAGGTGTGATGGGAGTAGTGGATGTGTAGAGAATTATTTTGGGAAAGAATTGGTTATCGACGTATTATGTCTAGGTTGATTGTTCCAGAAAGAATGTAGTATTCAAGATATGGACACAAGGAGTGTAATTTTAAGAGAGAATATAAAATACCCTCGAACTATCTTATTTTACTCTGATTACTAATAGATGGTTGAAGAAAGGATGTGGGGAGTATTTGGCATACATCATGGATTCTAGAAAGGAAAATAGGAAGTTAGAAGAAATCTTGTTAGTGAAAGATTTTCATGATGTGTTTCGTGAAGAGTTGTCCGAATTGTCTCCCAGTAAGGAGATTTAGTTCCTACAGATGTGATTTTGAGTTCAACACACATATCTATAGGACCCTATAGAATGACACCAGCTGAATTGAGAAAGTTGAATACACCATTTTAAATTTTTTTGGATAAACAATTTATCAAACCTAATGTATTTAGGGAGTCCATGTGTTGTTCGTGAATAAGGAAGATAGAACGATAAGAGTGTGTATAGACTACAAATAGTTGAATAAGAACAAATACCTTTTACCCAGGATAAATGAATTGTTTGAGTAGTTGCAAGGAGTGAGAGTGTTTTTTAAGATAAACCTGAGATCAGGTTATTACCAATTGAGGATAGAGAAGGAAGACGTGCCTAAGACTGGTTTTAGGACACGTTATGGTAATAAGCTTCTAGTGATGTCATTTGGATTGATTAATGGTCCAGAAAACATTCATAGACTTCATGAGTAAAATGTTTAAACTATTTCTTGATAATTTTGTGGTTGTGTTCATTGATGACATCTTGGTGTATTCTAAGACTAAGAAAGAGCATGTAAAATATTTAGAAATTGTGTTGGAGATTTTGAGGAGAGAGATTTTATGCTATAATTTCCATAAATGTAAATTTTAGTTTAATGAAATAACTTTCTTGGGGAGTGTGAGAAAAGTTTCCAATTACTAAATGGAGAAATTAACTACAGCTCCAGTATTGGTGCTTCTTTCTCACGATGAAGAATTTGTGGTGTATAGTGATGCATCCCATCAAGAGTTGGGATGTGTTTTGATGCAACATAAGAAGATAATGGCATGTGCTTCTAGGAAATTGTGGAATCATGAGAGAAATTTCCCTACCCATAGCTTAGAGTTGGCTGCCATAGTGCTTACTTTAAATATTGGATACATTATCTATATAGAGCCACTTATGAGATATTCACTTATCATAAGAGTTTGACATGCTTACTTACCTAAAGAGAGTTGAATTTGAGGCAAAAATGGTGGATGGAGTTGATTTGGGACTATGATTGTACAATTCACTATCATATAGAAAGGGAAAAGGGGGTAGCTGATGCATTAAGTAGAAAGTCTACAAGAAGGTTAACTACTATTGGGAGTCCTGATGTGAAATTGATGATAGATTTAAGAGAGATAAGAATGAAGTTGAATATCGGTGATAGAGGATCATGGTTGACGAATATGGTTATACAGTCATCCATAGTAAAATGCTTTAGAGATGCAAGGTAGAGATGAAGAGATAGAAAAGATATACATTAAGAGCTTACTAGAAAGCAATATAAGTACAAAATTTGAAATGAGGGTATTGGAACATAGGATTTTTGTTCCCAATGATGCGGAGTTGAGAAAGAAGATATTGAGAGGGGTACATGATGATGTATATTCGATGCACCCGAGTAATAATAAGATGTATAGAGGGTTGAGACAGAATTTATGGTGGTCAGGATTGATGAGGGATGTAGCTGAATATATTTCTAGATGTTGGTTTGTCAGTAAGTGAAATTAAAGAATAAACATTCGGGGGGGCCTACTGCAGCCTCTTCCTGTGCTTGAATGACCATAGAAAAATGTATGGAATTTATTTATGGATTTTTCCATACTTAGAGAGGTCACGATACAGTGTAAGTGATAGTAGATAGACTTTCTAAGTCATTCCAAATTTCTTCTAATTAAAACTAATTGGAATCCTAAAAAGTTGGCTAAACTGTATGTAGCTAAGATTGTGAGGTTGTATGGAATATTATTAAGCATAGTGTCAAATAGAGATTCTAGAGCTACATCTTGGTTTTGATGAGGCTTTTAGAAAGCCACGGGTACGCAGTTACAATTTAATATTGCTTTTCATCCTCAACAAATGGGTAGAAGGTGAAGAACTCCAGTATATTAGGAAGAAATGGGAGAGAGAAATATATTTGGTCCATCAATTATTGAGTTAATAACTGAGAGGATCAACTAGTTAGAGAGAACCATAAAGTAGCACTAAATAGACCAAATAGCTATGCTGATAATAGAAGAAGACCTCTCGAGCTTCAGGTAGGTGATTGGGTGTATTTGAAAATATCTCCATAAAAATGTGTGTTGAGGATAAAAAAAAAAAAAATGAAAGTTGAGCCTGAGGTAAGCGGGACCCTATGAGGTTATTAAGAAAGTTGGGCTAGTTGTGAATAGCCTGGGTTTGCCTCCAGAATTGAAGCAGTGACATAATGTATTCCATGTTTCACTTTGGCGAGAGCGCTTACTTGATAAATCTCATAATATTTCGAGCCAAGCTGTAGAAATTCATAAAGATTCAACTTTTAAACAAGTATCAGTGAGGATTTTAGACTAAAAAAGAACAAGTCTTGTATAATAAAATAATTGCATTAGTTCAAGTTCTGTGGCAGAATAAGGATGTTGAAGAGATTACGTGAACGCGTGAGACAATTATGAAGAAATATTATTCACAATTTGATTCTTAAGTTAGGTAAGGAAATTTCGATGACGAAATTTTTATAAGGTGTGTAGATTTGTAATACCCGTATTCGTAAAGTTAGGGTAAAAAAGTAATTTAATAAATATGACATGGAATTAAAATAAAATATGTGAAAGGTTTATTATTTGAATAAAACAATTCTTAAAAAAAATCGTAGATAGTATAAATAAAAAATAAAAAAAAAAAGAAAAAAAAACACATGGCAACAGGTGGCAAGACCTATTTCCAAAATAGAAGAAATGGTGTATATGAGACACCTTTCATTTCATTGCAACATGAGAGTTGGAGGGGCTGCTGAGTGTTGAATTTTTTATTTTTTTTTTGCATGTAAATAGTTTAGTTTTTCTTTTATTATATTTCTTACCAAATCCTATTTGGTTTTCTTGCAATTACAATTCAAACTACTATATTTCTTTAAACACTTGGGGACCGAAAGAAAGGTTGAAAGAGCGAAATTTTGAAGCGATTTACAAGAAAATTTTATAGAGAACCATGGGAAGCTCTAAGAAAAATATAAGGTAATAATGTGAAGTTTATTTTTGAAATCTAGCATACATGAAATTTCCAGGAATTCAAAATGGAAATTTTCAAAGGATGTGAATTATGGAATAATTGAAGAATAAATTTTAATATAAATATTATATCAGGTGTTGACGATCAGCAACCGGGAAAAATTGCTGAGAGGAGCAGGAAAAGCAAGGAGGTGATCCATGGGTAGCTCTAAGTGCTACGTAGTGAGTTAGATTTACTTTAATTAATCAAGATAAATATAAAATATCTAGTGATAATATTAGAATACATTATTAACTTATACTTTGGTGATAGATGAAAATTGGTTGATAGATATGATAGGAATAGTGAATGTGTAGAGAATTATTTTATGATAAATAATATTATTGGAATAATGAGTCGATTTAATAATAAAAGCGATAAGTGAAATTCTTGATGAGCTATGGTTGATGATTTACTATGATTTATGAGGAGAGGAAATTTAGTGGATCTTGACAAGCTATGATTGATGATTTGATTTGATTTATGAGGAGAATAATTTAGTGAAATTTTTTAAATAATAATTTGAGAATAATCAAGATAGCTAATTTTAATATTTGAATTCATATTTTTTTTTGTATTATTGTTCATATGCATATTTCATATCATTGTTCATATATATATGCATGAAATAAAAGAACTAGGAGGGGGCCGATCTAATTGAAAAACTGTGACAGCTGATATATTCTGGAAATAAAGGAAAACCGTGACAGTTGGTATATGCTAGAAATAAAAGAAAATTGTGACAGCCAGTTTATGCCGGAAATAAATAAAAACCGTGACAGTCGGTATATGCTGGAAATAAAAGAACTAGGAGAGGGCTGGTCTAAGATAAAAAACATGTCGACATGTGGGAAGACGTTCCCAAATAATAATTTATGCATTGCATCTGTTTTAAATATTGATTGTAATACTGAAATGTTGAAGTGTTGATTGTTATTATAAATTTATTTATAGATGCATGAGTCTCACAGAGAGACAGTTATGGTGAGAAAGAAACATAGAAGTATGATATGATAAGAACCATCTAAATGGTAGACTTTATGCTGTGAACCTCATAGCGAGGTAATTATGAGAAAATTGATGGTCTTAAGGTGAATAAATATATAAGAAGAAGAGATTGATAAAGAATTGGACTTATGATATGTGTAATGATAGTAGAATACTATTATCAAGTTATATTTGATATCAATGATTAAATATTAAAAGATTATTTATACAAATTGAATACTTCTAGTAAATTTAATTCACTGAGCTTGTGAAGCTCATCCCTCATTGTACAATGATTTCAGGTAGCAGGCAAGACAGATAGTTGGTGAGTTGAGATTCAGACGAAATCATTTTCTGTAAGCTATGTACGTGTCCACATCCTCAAACTAATGAGAAAATAAAATAAAAATTTATTTGTAAATATTCATGTATATTTCATTGTATTTAATGTTTAAGTCAATATCAAAATGATGTATCTCCCATGTTGAGGGTTGACGATGGATATAAAAATTTCTATTGGTGTTATTTTTCTTGTTGCATATATGTGTCATGCTAGGATTTTCAAAATGTGACAACACCGTCTCGGGAGTGGCCAACCCAGGATGGGTCGTTACAATTTTGGTATCAGAGCATTAGGTTTTATGATTCTGTAGACTACATAAGAACTTAAAGAAGTGGAAGATCTAAATAAATTATATTCTAACGAATAGTCTAAGGATGACATATGGACGTACTAGAGCTAGAGTTAGAGCTGTTGATTTGAGAGGGCGTGGTAGGCCCCCAATATTTTGACAAGTCAAGGTTGAGTTTGAATTTGTGGTTCCTAGAAGGGAACGTGTTGATAGTATAATTGATATTAGTAAAGGTGTGAGAGAATCTGAAGTTGAAAGAGGTGAGCTAAGATAAGCTCTTACACATGCTCTTAAGAAAACGAAAGTAACAAATGATAGAGTTGATAATCTCTAGCATAGACTTGATGAACAGGCTAGAGCAATGTCTAAGGTTGTTGTAAATCCAGAAATGGTAAATGTTCAAAAGGAAAAAGTGAGTTTATGCACAAGATGCAGAGAGATTGTTTTGTTAGATATATTAAGTTGAATGCCTTGTTGTTTAAAGGATCTATGAATCCTTTCAAGCCTGATTTTTTAGAGAAACGTGTAGAGAGATTATTTGGTATTTTACCAGTAACTGATAGGCAGATGGTTGCCTTTGCTTCGTTTGAGTTAGAAGGAGAAGTTTTGGAATGGTGGGAGGATATTCTTCCCAGGGTAAGTGCATATGTTGATAGACCCTTAACCTGGAATAGGTTTAAAGAGATTTTCTTTGATAAATACTTTCCTTAGACCTTTAGAGCCCAACAAGATAGATATTTTATTTATTTAAGGTAAATGTGTTGACTGTGGCTCAATATGATAGCAAATTTGTGGCCTTGTCAATGGTTATACCAAAAATAGTATACCCAGAGGAGAAGAAATGTAAAAGGTTCAAAAATGAACTATGTTTTAAGATTTAATCGAAACTATCTTACACAAAGCATATAAATTATGTTATGTTGGCAAATATAACACTTCAGATTGAGAAGGGTGTGATGGAAATTAGAGGTAGGAGAAATCTGCGAAAGAAGTCTAGATTTGAGGAACCTAGAGATAGTACCAGTATGAGTGTGCAGAGTGGGAGACCGCCCAGAGGAGGCGTTCCTTGTCACAGAGAATTTTAGTACAGAGTCAGAGGCAAGCAGAATCTGTTACATCTATAGCTCAGAGTAATATCGACGGGACCCTTAGATTTGAGAGATAGGTTATGGGAACTAGAGGTTATGGTAAATGTGGGAGTGTACTACCTAGAGGATGTGATAACATGATAAAAATACTAGAACATGTTATAGATGTAATCCGATAAGATATTTATTCCATAATTATTCTAATTTGAGGTGCTTTATATATAAAAAAGGTGGACAAATCAATGTTGGTTGATCCTGGTGCAACCCATTCTTTTGCATCCAGTTTTCATATGAAGTTAATTTGTTACCTTTGAATATGATAGATCTTCATTCGATTTTGGGAAAGAATTGGTTATCGACGTATTTTGTCTGGGTTGATTGTTCCAGAAAGAATGTAGTGTTCAAGATATGGACATAATGAGTGTAACTTTTAGAGAGAATATAAAATACTCTCGAACTATCTTATTTTACTCTGACTACTAATAGATGGTTGAAGATAGGATGTAGGGAGTATTTGGCATACATCATGGATTCTAGAAAGGAAAATAAGAAGTTAGAAGAAATCTTGGTAGTGAAAGATTTTCATGATGTGTTTCGTGAAGAGTTGTCCAGATTGTCTCCCAGTAAGGAGATTTAGTTTCCTATAGATGTGATTTTGAGTTCAACACACATATCTATAGCACCCTATAGAATGACACTAGCTGAATTGAGAGAGTTGAACGTATTTTTTAAATTTTTTTTGGATAAACAATTTATCGGACCTAATGTATTTGGGGAGATCCTGTGTTGTTCGTGAATAAAGAAGATGGAACGATAAGAGTGTGTATAGACTAAAAATAGTTGAATAAGAACAAATACCTTTTACCCAGGATAAATGAATTGTTTGAGTAGTTGCAAGGAGTGAGAGTGTTTTCTAAGATAAACCTGAGATCAGGTTATCACCAATTAAGGATAGAGAAGAGAAACGTGCCTAAGACTGGTTTTAGGACACGTTATGGTCATAAGCTTCTGGTGACGTCATTTGGATTGACTAATGTTCCAGAAAACATTCATAGACTTCATGAATAAAATGTTTAAAGTATTTCTTGATAGTTTTGTGGTTGTGTTCATTGATGACATCTTTGTGTATTCTAAGACTAAGGAAGAACATGTAAAATATTTAGAAATTGTGTTGGAGATTTTGAGGAGAGAGATTTTATGCTATAATTTCCATAAATGTAAATTTTGGTTGAATGAAATAACTTTCTTGGGGAGTGTGAGAAAAGTTTCCAATTACTAAATGGAGAAATTAACTACAGCTCCAATATTGGTCCTTCATTCTGGTGATTAAGAATTTGTGTTGTATAGGGATGCATCCCTTCAAGAGTTGGGATGTGTGTTGATGCAACATAAGAAGATAATGGCATGTGCTTCTAGGCAATTGAGGAATCATGAGAGAAATTTCCCTAACCATAGCTTAGAGTTGGCTGCCATAGTGCTTACTTTAAATATTGGAGACATCATCTATATAGAGCCACTTATGAGATATTCACTGATCATAAGAGTTTGACATACTTACCTACCTAAAGAGAGTTGAATTTGAGGCAAAGATGGTGGATGGAGTTGATTTGTGACTATGATTGTACAATTCACTATCATATAGGAAAGGCGAAGGTGGTAGCTGATGCATTAAGTAGAAAGTCTACAAGAAGGTTAACTGCTATTGGGAGTCCTGATGTGAAATTGATGATAAATTTAAGAGAGATAAGAATGAAGTTGAATATTGGTGATAGAGGATCATGGTTGAGGAATATGGTTGTACAGTCATCCATAGTAAAACGCTTTAGAGATACAAGGTAGAGATGAAGAGATAGAAAAGATTAAGCATTAAGAGCTTACTAGAAAGCAATATAAGTTCAAAATTTGAAATGAGGGTATTTTGGGTATTAAAACATAGGATTTTTGTTCCCAATGATGCGGAGTTGAGAAAGAAGATATTGAGAGAGGTACATGATGATGTACATTCGATGCACCCGAGTAACAATAAGATGTATAGAGGGTTGAGACAGAATTTGTGGTGGTCAGGATTGATGAGGGATGTAGCTGAATATATTTCTAGATGTTGGTTTGTTAGTAAGTGAAGTTAGAGAATAAACATCTGGGAGGCCTACTACAGCCTCTTCCTGTGCTTGAATGGCCATAGAAAAATATATGGAATTTGTTTATGGATTTTCCCATACTCCGAGAGGTCACGATACAGTGTAAGTGATAGTATATAGACTTTCTAAGTCATTCCAAATTTCTTCCAATTAAAACTAGTTGGAATCCTAAAAAGTTGGCTAAACTATATGTAGCTAAGATTGTGAGGTTGTATGGAATACTATTAAGCATAGTGTCAAATAGAGATTCTAGAGCTACATCTTAGTTTTGATGAGGCTTTCAGAAAGCCACGGGTACGCAGTTACAATTTAATATTACTTTTCATCCTCAATAGATGGGTAGAAGGTGAAGAACTCTAGTATGTTGGGAAGAAGTGGGAGAGAGAAATATATTTGGTCCATCAATTATTGAGTTGACAACTGAGAGGATCAACTGGTTAGAGAGAACTGTAAAGTAGCACTAAGTAGACCGAATAGCTATGCTGATAATAGAAGAAGACCTCTCGAGCTTCAAGTAGGTGATTGGGTGTATTTGAAAATATTTCCATGAAAAAGTGTGTTGAGGGTAAAAAAAAAAAAAGAAAAGTTGAGCCTGAGGTAAGCGAGACCCTATGAGGTTATTGAAAAAGTTGGGCTAGTTGTGAATAGCTTGGGTTTGCCTCCAGAATTGAAACAGTGACATAATGTATTCCATGTTTCACTTTAGCGAGAGCGCTTACTTGATAAATCTCATAATATTTCGAGCCAAGCTGTAGAAATTCAAAAAGATTCGACTTTTATACAAGTACCAGTGAGGATTTTAGACACAAAAAAAAAAAAACAAGTCTTGTATAATAAAATAATTACATTAGTTCAAGTTTTGTGGCGGAATAAGGATATTGAAGAGATTACGTGAAAGTGTGAGACAATTATGAAGAAATATTATTCACAATTTGTTTCTTAAGTTAGGTAAGGAAATTTCGATGACAAAATTTTTATAAGGTGGGTAGAATTGTAATACTCGTATTCGTAAAGTAAGAGTAAAGAAGTAATTTAATAAATATGACATGGAATTAAAATAAAATATGTGAAAGGTTTATTATTTGAATAAAACAATTCTTAAAAAAAATTCATAGACAGTATAAAGGAAAAGAAAAAAAAACACATGGCAACAGGTGGCAACACCTACTTCCAAAATAGAAGAAATGGTGCATGTAAGACACTTTTCATTTCGTAGCAGCATGAGAGTTGGGGGGGGGGGGGTTGCTGAATGTTGAATATTTTTTTTTATTTTTTGCATGTAAATAGTTTAGTTTTTCTTTTATTTTATTTCTTACCAAATCCTATTTGGTTTTCTTTCAATTACAATTCAAACTACTATATTTCTTTAAACACTTGGGGACCGAAAGAAAGGTTGAAAGAGCGAAATTTTGAAGCGATTTACAAGAAAATTTTATAGAGAACCATGGGAAGCTCTAAGAAAAACATAAGGTAATAATGTGAAGTTTATTTTTGAAATCTAACATACATGAAATTTCTCGGAATTCAAAGTGGGAATTTTCAAAGGATATGAATTATGGAATGATTGAAGAATAAATTTTAATATAAATATTATATCAGGTGTTAACGATCAGCAACCAGGGAAAATTGCTGAGAGGAGTAGGAAAGGCAAGAAGGTGATCCACGGGTAGCTCTAGGTGCTACGTGGTGAGTTAGATTTACTTTAAGTAATCAAGATAAATATGAAATATTTAGTGATAATATTAGAATACATTATTAACTTATGCTTTGGTGATAAATGAAAGTTGGTTGATAGGTCTGATAAGAATAGTGGATGTGTAGAGAATTATTTTATGATAAATAATATTATTGGAATAATGAGTCGATTTAATAATAAAAACGATAAGTGAAATTCTTGATGAGCTTTGTTGATGATTTGATATAATCTATAAGAAGAGGAAATTTAGTGGATCTTGACAAGCTATGATTGATGATTTGTTGTGATTTATGAAGAGAGTAATTTAGTGAAAATTTTCAAATAATAATTTGAGAATAGTCATGATAATTAATTTAAATATTTGAATTCATGTTTGTTTTTATATTATTGTTCATATGTATATGCATGAAATAAAAGAACCGAGAGGGGACCGGCCTAATTGAAAAATCGTGATAGTTGGTATATGCTAGAAATAAAGCAAAACCGTAATAGTCGGTATATGCTGGAAATAAAAGAACCGGGAGAGGGTCGGTTTAAGATAAAAACATGTTGACATGTGGGAAGAAGTTCTCTAATAATAATACATGCATTGCATCTGTTTTAAATATTGATGGTATTACTGAAATGCTAAAGTGTTTTTTGTTATTATAAATTTATTTATAGATGAACGAGTCTCACAGAGAGGCAGTTATGGTGAGAAAGAAACATAGAAGCATGATATGATAAGAACCATCTAAATGGTAGACTTTATACTGTGAACCTCATAACGAGGTAATTATGAGAAAATTGATGGTCTTAAGGTGAACAAATATATAAGAAGAAGAGATTGATAAAGAATGAGACTTATGATATGTGTAGTGATAGTAGAATGCTATCATCAAGTTATGTGAGATATCAATGATTAAATATTAAAAGACTATTTATACAAATTGAATACTTCTAGTAAATTTAATTCACTGAGCTTGTGAAGCTCATCCCTCATTGTTCAATGATTTCAGGTAGCAGGCAGGACAGATAGTTGGTGAGTTAAGATTCAGATGAAATCATTTTCTGTAAGCTACGTATGTGTCCACATCCTCAGACTAATGAGAAAATAAAATAAAAATTTATTTGTAAATATTCTTGCATATTTCGTTGTATATAATGTTTAAGTTAAGATCAGAATGATATATCTCTCCTGTTGAGGGTTGAGGATTGATGTAAAAATTTCTATTGGTGTTATTTTTCTTGTTGCATATATGTGTCGTGCTGGGATTTTCAAAATGTGACAACACCATCTCAGGGGTGGCCAACCTGGGATGGGTCGTTACATGAATCCTTCTGAATTAATTTTAGGATAAGATCTTCAGTTGGTTGAGTAGTCATAACTAACACTTTTATGTACAAAGTCATTTCCAGGATTCTGATGAATAGGTTGTCTCCCATGCTCTCTCAGTTAGTGTCACCTGAACAGTCAATTTTTGTTCAAGGTAGAAGCATTCAATAAAATATAGTGCTGGCACATGAGTTAATCCAGGATATTGATAAGAAGGTGAAGGGATCTAATGTCGTTTTTATAATTGACATGTCGAAGGCATATGATAGAATGTAATAGGGTTTTTGCTTCTGACTTTGTAGAAATTTGGCTTTGCAGAGCAGTGGTGCGATATCATTTTCAAATGTTTATCAAATGTATGGTATCTGGTTTCATTGAATGGAATTCAACATGAATTCTTTCAATCATCTGGAGGTTTACGCTAGGGTGATCCCCTATCCCCTTTACTTTTTATTTTGGCTAAAGATGTATTCTCAAGGAATTTGAATATGAGGATGGATCAAGGGAGAATTGTGTGATATCGAGTGTCAGGTAAGACAGTTAGCATATCCCATTTGTTATACACTGATGAAATGTTAACTTTTTTAATGGTAGAAAATCTTCAATGGTTGCTTGTACTACTTTGTTAAAAGATTATGAAGCCTTATTTAGGGAACAAATTAACTTGGTAATAAGTTCTTTTATTGCGAGCACAAAATGAATTATAGTAAGGGCAGCTTTAATGAAACGATGGACCTCCTTCACTCGAATTTTCCTACCCATTCAGTATTTAGGAGTCCCTCTGTTTAAAGAATGCACGCTTGGGGCAATATTTTGTTTATTTGGAGGAGAAAGTGAGGAAAAAAATATCTATATGGAAGGCCAAGTTTTTATCTACTAGTGGGAAGTTAACATTACTAAAGAGTGTCCTTACCTCGATTCCAATACATTCTTTGGCTGTTCTTGCTACCGTATATATTTTTACAATCTTTGGAGAGATTATTTGCTTCTTTGTTTTAGAGTAACAAAGAGAAGAATAGACACGGCTGGGTTGCTTGGGACACAATTTATAAGCCTCTTAAGGAAAGGGCTAGGAATTAGAGCCTACCCAAGGTGATGAACTCTTTGCATGAAAATTGGCTTAGAGCTTCGTGCAAAACAAGTTTGTGTGGGCAGATTTTATATGCAGGAAGTATGGAGATCCTTTAGGTAATATAAATGTTTTGTAGTATAGTTCAAACTATTGGCGTAATCTGATTCCACATATTAAAATAGTTTTAGCGAATTCCATCTGTATGATTAGGAGGAGGGACATCAGTTTTTGGAATTTCATATGGCATCCTGATAGCCTTGATGGGGGATCTTACCCCTTCCTAGAGTGTTCAATTGCTAAAGTCATTTAGGACCAGGAGAAAGTAAGGGAGGTGAAGGCTCTTTTCCCTGTAATTGCGCCTACAATTGATAGAATTCACATGGATGTTCCAGATAGGTTAATGTGAGATCAAGATTCATCGGGTCTCTTTACTAGTAAAGGATACTGGAAGCTAATTCAAATAAAAGGCCCTCAGTTTAGTTGGTATAAGAAGGTATGGAACAAGTTAATTCCAACAAAAGTGTCATGCTTTGTTTGGAAGATGTTTCATGGGGGACTGCCAGTGGATAATTTTGTTCAATGGATTGGTATAAACCTGGTTTCTAAATGTAACTATTGCTGCTATCCTAAAACCGAGTCTATCACTCATCTGTTCAAGGGTGGTGAAACAACACATGAGGCATGGGCTTTTTTTGGTTTACAACTTGTTGATGTCAAAAAGTCACTGTGACCGACGTGGCCTAGGTGTTGACATGGCCTGGGTGTTGACGTGGCTTGGGTGCTAACGTGGCCTGGGCTCTGCACAGGTAATAGGCATGACCTAAAGGCCCTCGGAATGAGGGGAGGAGGAGACCTCCGAGGGTGCTCCGAAGCTTAAGTTAGAACGAAAGCTTAAAAAGGGGCGAGGCCGAGGGTTAAATCTAAAGGAGCTTGGGTGTAAGTAGATTAAGTCTGAATGAATTATGAATTCCATACCTTGGCTTATTTATAGCCCTCTGAACAGGGCGGCGTATTATAAGCAACTTCAAGGTGGCGTGTCGTAGGGCTGTGTAAGATGGCTACAGGGCGGCATGTTATAGAGGGAACCCAAATGTAGGTTTATTGGGCCGTTCCTTATTGAGCTGGAGTGTTTATGGGCCGGAGCGTTATGGTCCGGAGTGTTTATGGGCCAGAGTGTTATGGGTTACATCAGGCCCCATCACAGGCCCCCCACTTCCTTGAGTACATTTATGTTCTTAAGGAAGTATTGTGGGGCATGGTCATTTAACAAAAGAGTCAGTGTGTCGCGCTTAGACAGAACCTAGCTGGGCATGCGTGGGGCAATTCGTATGGGTCCGAGCGTGGGTAGAGCTAGGAATGTATGCAGCAGTCCGGGTGCTGGGACTTGGAGCGTTGGGTGTCCGATCCTGGGGACACGTGAGTCAACCTTGCATTAAATGACGGACCTTGGGAACGGGTTTGTTGCTCTTGGGAAGCGAGAAGATGCCTATAGAAGTGTGTGAGCGGCTTGAGATCTTAAAAGTCTCATCTTTTTCCGTGCTTGCATTAAGTGCCCTCATTGGTCGTGTTTTCCTTTCTTATAAAAAAGGGGTTTCTGTTAGAAAATTCAAACCAAAGTGAGTTTAAGAGTTTGAAACTAAAACCCCAATGCTCGGATGGTAGTGGTCCTAGAGAGGGAGGGGAGTCAGTAGTTCCTTGAGGGATTTATGGAAGCCAAGAGGAGGGTCGAGGTCATGTGCTCGGAGATAGACTCCTTAGTCTTTGATCTACTGGAGTCTGAGGAGGAAGAAGAGCCTGTTTGGTGAGGGAGCAACCTGAGGGGCAAGAGCAGATGGGGGGCAAGAAGAACATCAAGGCACAGGACAGCCCTCCGTAGGGGATGAACGCCTAGGCTCAGGATGAGTGTAGTCCGTCACGGAGAGGGGAGGTCTTCAAGACAAAGAGGCTAAGGCAACCCCTTCCTTGATTGACTTGCACTAGAATTGTTGCTTTTTTTTTGTACTTCGAGGCCATTAGGGTCCTCTTTTGCTTGTACTTCAAGGTCGTTAGTTGTAATTTTTGATAAATTAATAAAATATTATTTTTTTAATTTTGCCTCGCATACATTATTTTCCTACTTTTATACTTTGCTTTCAATAAAACGAGAGCTTGATTTCGGAAAAATCTTGGCCGAGCGTTTGAGGAGAAGTTCAAGCGTTCGGTTTCGGAGAAATCGTAGTAGAGCATATAAAGAACAGTTCAAACACTTGGTCTTGGAGAAATCTTGGCCGAATGTATGAAGAACAGTTCACACGCTTGGTCTTGGAGAAATCTTAGGCGAGTGTATGAAAAACAGTTCAAACGCTCAATCTTGGAGATATCTTGGTCGAGCGTATGAAGAACAGTTTAAACGCTCGGTCTTGAGAAATCTTGGTCGAGCGTATGAAGAATAGTTTAAACGCTCGGTTTTGGAGAAATCGCGCCGAGCGTACCCAAAGCAGCTCATACGCTCGGACTTGGCGAATTTTGGCCGTGCGTATGACAAGTAGCTTATACGCTCAGACTTGGTGAATTTTGGCCGAGTGTATGACAAGAAGCTCATACACTCGGACTTAGCGAATTTTGGCCGAGCGTATGACAAACAGATCATACGCTCGGACCTGGCAAATTTTGGCCGAGCGTATGACAAGTAGCTCATACGGTCGAACTTGGCAAATTTTGGCCGAGCGTATGACAAGCAGATTATACGCTCGGACCTAGCAAATTTTGATCGAGTGTATGTCAAGCAGCTCATATGCTTGGACCTGACGAATTTTGGCCGAGCGTATGACAAGCAGCTCATACGCTCGGACCTAGCGAATTTTGTCCGAGCGTATGAGAAGCAGCTCGTACACTCGGACCCGGCGAATTTTGGGCTAGCGTATGACAAGTAGCTCATATGCCCGAACCTGGCGAATTTTAGCCGAGCGTGTGACAAATAGCTTATACGCTTGGACCTGGCGAATTTTGGCCGAGTGTATGATAAGCAGCTCATACGCTCGGACCTGGCGAATTTTGGCCGAGCTATCAGGACTTGGAGAAATCGTGCTCATGGATTTACTCACATCGTTTGTTCTTGGCCTTTCGCTTTGACCGATCAATAGAAATACTCCAACACTCCACCTTTGTCATATATTCCATACATCACACTAGATAGATAGGCCTTATGGGCTATTTCTTTGTATTGAGCCCATAGGTTCTTCTTCGATAGGCAAAATAAATAATGGCGGCTGTCCTTAAATGGCGGTGTGTTGGGCATAGCAAGGGACGTGTTTCTATGACAGTTGGCACCTCGGGGTATTGAAACGGCGCCTTGGTGACAGAAAAGGGTGCGTTGCTTCGCTTGGAGAGTTGAGTTAATGCTCATCGGTTCTGCTGCCACAGCTTCTATTAAAGGGGATCCATCCTCGTTTTATTTCTCACTTGCACTTTAAGTGATTTTGATAGCACATAGTTAGAGAAACACTTCGAGAGCATTCGGTTTCCTTAGCAGGTGACCCAAAAAGATCTCGTGGTGAGTAGAATGTCTTAGAGCGAAATAAGCAGGGACCTTTCAAAAGAGTTGGAGGAGGCAATGGGTGTTTCCTCCAGCGATGCAGCCTCTTCTTTGGAGGTTGCCCCTCGTGATGGGGCTCTGGCCCTTGTACCTTATATTCCAGGGATAGGGGATAGAGTAGAAAGCGAGGATGGAGAGTCATCTGGAGAAGGAGATATCCAGGTGT
Source organism: Bretschneidera sinensis (assembly GCA_023935145.1). Lineage (NCBI taxonomy): Eukaryota > Viridiplantae > Streptophyta > Magnoliopsida > Brassicales > Akaniaceae > Bretschneidera > Bretschneidera sinensis. The sequence continues at coordinate 67,216,063 of CM043697.1, forward strand.
CGATGCTCACTATGGACGACGCCCTAGATACTGAGAGGGAGGAGTGAAACGAACTCCATTTCGAGTTTGGTAGAGGAGTCTAAACTTGTGAGGATGAGAATTAGGTATAGGATTCCCATGGAGTACCATCTGAGGGCACCAGAAGGAGGGGAGAGGGCTTACGATGCTCTCCCTAGCTAGGTGCCTTATGAGCTATGTGTTTACGAATAGCAGCTAAAGGCTGGGCTTAGGTTCCCTCTCCATCTGTTCTTCTACTCGGTGCTCAGATACTTCAGTATCGCGCTGAGTCAACTAGTACCCAACTCCATCTGACTGATTCTGGCATTCATTGCCGTGTGCCAGGAGGTGGGAGGGGTAATGACGTGTTCAAAGCCCACTTCCAACTAGCCTGTCTTGGTCATTCGGGGTGGGTTATCGTGAGTTCGAGGAGGCGAAAGAGAGTTTTAAAGAACAAGCCTTTTTCCATAAAGAGGTGGAAGGGGGCTTTCTTTTTTATAAAGAGTGCTGAGAGCTTCGATGTCCCCCTCGCTTGGAGCTTGGAGCGTGTTGGCAAATGCAAGAGGCCACACTTCCTGCACCGAGAGCAGGAGATGTTGAATGCCATATTGGCCGCACCCTTGGATATTGAGGTGTTTGGAGATAACGAAGAGCTTCACAAGCGCGGCCTCTGCCCTCCTAGCCTTCCGCCAAACCTCGAGCACGGTAGCCCTTAGTCTTTTAGCTTATAGTAATTTTGATTTTTTATTCCAAGTTACTAATGCTCGTTCTTTTTGCAGAGATAGAGGTAGCTGCCAAGGCTAGGGAGAGGGCCAAACGCATGGCCTGGGAGAAGAAGAGGGCTGTAGAGGCTGGTGGCTTTGGGCAGAAGCAGGAGAAGAAGGCCCGGGCCCTAACCCCGGTGCCCATTGTAGTGGGGAGCCCTCTAAGGGTTCCAGTTTCTGAGGAGAGGGCGGATTCCGCTGCACCCACTCCTCCCCCGGGACCGTCTTCATTCAAGGAAGGACTTGGAGCAGCTGTCATCTTCATGCCACGATGGGCAAAGAGGGGAGATGATTCGGTGTTTGCGTATCCGAAGGTTGCTCGCGAACACTTTTTCTTAGGGATCCCTCCCTGCGATATGCTGGAGCTTTCGGCAAAGCTCTTCGAGGCACTTTGCTCGGTCGCGAAGACCGATTTCTCCCAGGTATCGTCTCTTTCCTTCGTTCTGGCTTTTCAATTCATTTGCTTTTCTTTTAACAATGTTCTCATTTTAGGCTGGAGTCCTTGGCGGGGTCCTTGCTCAGCGAAGCACTGATATGGCCGAGCACTTAATAAAAACTGAGTATAGGCTAAAAGAGACCCAGGAACTAGTCTGGGCTTTGTCCTCCTCCCTAGAGGCGGCTGAAGGGGCCAAGGATGATGCCATCTTCGAGAGAGACCATCGGCGCAAGGCTGAGGATGCCCTTAGGAAAGAGAGAGACCTGATCCGGGCCCAGATGGAGGAGGTGGTTACTAAGGCCGCTAAGAGAGAGAAAGTGGAGACTAAGGGCGATGAGGTCTTATTGGATGAGGCCGGGGCTCAGTTCCTGACGGGCTTCAATGAGGCCAGGGGGAAGGCTGAGTCTCTCTATCTGGGGCTCTAATTTTTCGGCCTTGACCTTGGTGCACTTTCAGGGGAATTGGGTGTGGCTGCTATCGGAAGAGATGCGGCGGACACTGCCGCAAATGATGTCAGGGAGATCGCGGAGGGCGAGGCTCAGGAAGTTGCTGGGGGTGAGCCTCAGGAGGTAGCAGGGAGCGAGGGCGAGGCCTATGAGGCTCCTACTTCTTTAGAATAGATTTTCTTCTCTGTTTTTTGTACCCAAGGCTGATAACGCCTAATTTTGTACCTCTATTCTTAACTTAATGAAATTTTGGAATCTTCATTTAAACTTCGAACTTTATTAATTTTTTGCTTTACATTTCATATCACTGATAGAATTTGCGGAGATTCTCCACATTCCAAGTACGAGGGAACGGCATGCCATCCAACTCTTCGAGCTCAAAAGTACCCATCCGGCAAATTCTTCGGATTCTGTACGGGCCTTCCCAGTTCGAAACGAGCTTTCCCGTCTGCCGAGGGCGAGACACTTCACTCTTCCGTAAGACGAGGTCATGGAGTTTGAAGCTCCAGTTTCAAACTCGGGAGTTGTAATACCAGGCCGTCCTCTGGTGGTACGCAACTAAATGAATCTGGGCATTAACCAAGTATGCGTTCATCCTTAAGGCTTCCTTATTGTTACTTGGTTAAAAAAACTGTACGTGCATTGATGGAATTCCGATTTCGACTGGGATGACGACTTCCGAACCGTACGTTATGAAGAACGGGGTTTCTCCTGTTGGCGTACATATGGTTGTCCAGTAGACCCAAAGAACATTGGGGAGCTAGTCAGCCCACTGTCTATCTTTCTTTTCTAGTCTTTTCTTGATACATTGGAGAAGGGTCCTGTCGGTAACTGCAGCTTGGCCATTGGCCTGCAGGTATCCGACGGATGAGAATCGATGCTTGATTTGGAGGTCTTCACAGAATGTTTTGAAACGGGAGCTATCAAATTGTTTTCCTTTATCGGTAACCAGTACCCAAGGAATCCCGAACCGATATACGATCGACTTCCAAACGAAGTTCTTGGTTTGGTGATCCATAATGCTGGCCAATGGTTCTGTCTCGACCCATTTGGTGAAATAATCAATGGCCACAATGAAGTGCTTCTTTTACCCGGCTGCGGCAGTGAACGGGCCTAGTATGTCCATTCCCCACATAGCAAAGGGAAGTGGACTAGTGATCAAGGTGAGGGGATTAGCAGGCTGGTGCGGCACTAGGAGTACTGTTGACAGTTTCGGAATTCTTAACCAAGGCAGCTGCATCTTTTTTCATCTGGGGCCAGTAATATCCTTGGCGTAGAACTTTGAAGGCGATGGCTCGAGCTCCTAGGTGATTTTCGCATATGCCTTCGTGGACTTCTCGGATAGCGTAATTGGCCTCGGCAGGGTTGAGACATCTCAAGTAAAGCATAGTCAGAGCTCTCTTATACAACTACTCATTTATGATAATGTACCGGGAGGCTAAGGATATTAACTTGTTGGCTTCGCTTTTCTGCTCAATGACCTTTCCATCTTTCAGGTAGTGCAGGATTGGGTCCATCCATGTCGCACCCTCTTCTACCGGTAGGACAGAGGCTTCATCTATGCTAGGAATGGAGAGGGTTTCTAGATAAACATCTCGAGTTGGTTCTAGGTGCCAGGATGAGGCCAGGTTGGCTAGGGTATCTGCCTTGGAGTTTTTGACCTGCGAAATTTGAGTTACTCGAAATATTTTGAACTTGGTAGCGAGCTCTTTCACTTTTTGAAGGTACCAGGTGAGCTTTTCTCCCCGGGTTTTAAATTCTCATGTTACCTGACTTACTACTAGTTGGGAGTCACTGAACACATCTACGACTTTGGCGGCTAGGGCTTTGGCCAACCTTAAGCCAGCTAGTAGGGCTTCATACTCAACCTCATTCTTGGAAGCCTTGAACTCAAATTTCAGAGCGTACTCGACTGTGAAACCGTTGGGCTGCAGAGGATGAGTCCTACTATACTCCCCACGGTATTTGAAGATCTATCTACATGGAGGGTCCATCTTGAAGGTGATTCGTCTGGCGTCTGGTTTGGTGTCGGCTTTATTTCCACACTGGGAACCACAGGGAGGGTTGTTTTGACGATGAAGTCGGCCAGAGCCTGACCTTTGATAGCCTACGCAAGGGTGATATTGAATGTCGAATTTCCCAAGTTCCACTGACCACTTCACCATTCTCCCGGAGACACTTGGACTATGAAGGACTTACCTCAAAGGCTGGTCGGTCAAGAGAACAACTGTGTGCGCTTGGAAATACGGTCGGAGCTTTCATGCGGTTATTACAAGGGCGTAAGCCATCTTCTTAATGGGAGGGTACCTCACTTCTGCCTCGTGTAGGATTCTACTAACGTAGTAGATGGATTTCTGAATACCCTCATCTTCCCGAATCAGGACAGAGGCCACAGTGCTTTCCCCAGCTGACAAGTATAGGAACAGCTCTTCACTCGGGAGGGGTTTGGTTAGGAGTGGGGGCGAGCTCAAATACTTTTTTAGCCCTTCGAACGCTTTCTGGAAATCCTTTGTCCAGGAGAAATCTTTGGCCTTCCTAATGGCCTTGAAGAAGGGCAGGCACTTTTCCGCATATTTGGACATGAAACGACTTAGGGCGGCGATTCTCCCAGTGAGCCGCTGCACTTTTTTCACTGATCTAGGAGGGGCCATGTCGAGGATGGCCTTTATCTTCTCGGTATTGGCTTCTATTCCTCTTTGGGTGACCACGAATCCTAAGAATTTCCCTCCAGTTACTCCGAAGGCACATTGACTGGATTCAATCTCATATTATATTTGCGTAGTACTCCGAATGCTTCTTCTAGATCGGTCCTGTGGTCCTGAGCCTTCATAGTCTTGACCAGTATGTTGTCCACATAGACTTCCATGTTTCGTCCTATTTGCTCTTTGAAAATTTTGTTCACCAGCCTTTGGTAGGTTGTGCCGGCATTCTTGAGTCCGAAGGGTATGACCTTGTAGCAATACAACCCTCGGTCAGTGATAAAGGCGATCTTTTCTTGGTCTGTCACGCACATGAAAATTTGATTGTAACCGGAGTACATGTCTATGAAGGAGAAGAGTTCATGCTCTAAAGTGGTGTCTACCAGCTGATCAATTCGGGGAAGGGGAAAACTATCCTTTGGGCAGGCCTTGTTTAGGCTGGTAAAGTCGATGCAAATTAGCTATTTACCATTGGCTTTTTGAACCATTACTACGTTAGACACCCATTCGGGGTATTTCTCCTCTTGGATGAAGCCGGCCTCAAGCAGCTTGTCTACCTTAGTATTGATGGCGACCTGGCATTCTAGGGCGAAAGATTTTTTATTCTAGACAACTGGCTTGTACTTTGGGTCCATATTTAGGCGATGCTCAATGGTCCTAGGGTCAATCCCTGGCATGTCTAATGCGGACCAGACAAACAAGTCCTAGTTCTTCTGAATGAGGGAAATGAACTCTTTCTTGTGCTCTTTGGAGAGGTTTGACCCTATCTAGACAGTTCGGGTGGGGTCTTCACCGAGAGGCACCAATGTTAGCTCCTCCACTGGTCGCCCTCTTGGGGTTTTCATCTCATCCCTGAGGTCTTCCATCTCGAAGGGCAGAGCTTCTGTCTTCTTTCCTTCTTTGTTTGCATTCAAGTAGCAAGACTAAAAGGCCTTTTGATCGCCTCTAATCACTCCTACTCCCTCACTAGTAGGGAACTTAACCTTTAGATGGTACGTGAAAACAACAACTCTTAGCTTGTTGAGGGTGGGTCGCCCAATGATCATATTGTAGGAGGAGGGTTGTTTTACCACAAAAAATGTGGTTTGCACAGTGGAGGTCTGTGGCGCTGTCCCTGCGGTGACAAGGAGGACTATACTTCCCTCAGGAAAAACTAGAGATCCTCCAAAACCATAAAGCGAGGCCGGGACCGGCTCTTGACGCTTGTCCTTCAGTTCTATGCATTGGAAGGCATCATAAAATAATATATCGACAGAGCTTTCATTATTAATCAAGACACGCCGTACCTCGGGGTTGGCTACTAAGAAAGAGACTGCTACTGCGTCGTCATGAGGAGTCTGCATATCCTCCAAATCATCCTCTATGAAAGAGATTGTTAGCTCCGATTTTCTTTACTTATGGGGTCCGTTGACAGAGGCCACGGTTCTGACGTACGCCTTACTGCTTTGCTTCGAGCTCCCCCCGACGGCAGAGCCTCCGTACATTGTCTTGATGATCCAGGTGGTAGTCACCACTTCTTGGTTTTTCTGACCGGGTGCTTTCCGCCCAGCTCTGGAGTCTCGCCGAGGGCCTCGTCGCCCTTGTTCTTGGGTATGGAGATGTCTGGAGTTTCTTCTTGGTTGAGTGGGTACCTCTCTCCTCTAGGAACTTGTAAATTCCTCCAAGTGTCCCAGGCTGATAAGGGCCTCAATCTGCTCTTTCAAGGCATGACAATCTTTGGTATCATGACCGTAATTTCTGTGAAAATGACACCATTGTCTTTGATCTCCATCGAGGGACTGCGTCCTAGGTGGCCACTAGAGGACTGACTTATCTTGAAGCTGCATAAGGACACGAGTCCTAGATGAATTAAGGGGTGTGAAATTGTCGAACTAAGGGTGGGGCTTGTACCTGTTGTCTTGGTGAGGTTTCTTAGCCGCCCCTCTCTGTGGATCAACGTCCTTTATCTTCTTTTCTTTTTTTCTTTACCTTTCCCTCTTGAACGCCTGATCATCCTCTGCTAGTATGTACTTCTCTGCTCGGGTTAAGACCTCGTTCATGTCCTTGGGTGGGTGCCTGGTTAGCTTGGAGCTGAAGATCCCGAACCTCAGCCCATTTTTGAACGCCATCATTTGGACGTTTGGGTCGAGGTTGGGGATTTCCCAGGCTGCCGAGTTGAACCTGGATATGTAGGCTCGAAGCTTCTCTCCTCGGTGTTGAATATGTTGAACAGGCTTTCCGAGGTCTTCTTCGGTCCCTTGCTACTGAGAAAATGTGAAGTAAAGGTATAACTGAGTTCTTTGAAATTGCTGATGCTCCCCGACCTTAGGTGTGAATACCAAGTGCCTGTAGCCTTCTCGAGGGTCAAGGGCAAGGCACAACACATGATAGGGTCGGAATGTCGGTGTAGCATCATGGTCGTCTTGTAGTGTTGCAAATGGTCTAGGGGGTCTCATGAACTGTCATATATTCTGACTTGTGGCATTCTGAAGTTGAGGGGGAGCGGGGTCTCGAGAACAACTTCTGTAAACGGGGGATCTTGGATGCTAAGTTCATCCAAGATACTGAGATTCTTGTGTCTTAAGGCCAAGTCTATTTTTTCTTCCATTTCCTCAAATCGCCTGTCTATGTTGAAGTTGCTTTTAGAAGTTGAGCTTTCCTTGGATTGGCTGCCACGCAGCGAAGGCTCGGTAGGGGGTTGGTTGTAGGTAGGATCATCTCTGTCAAATGACTTTACTTGCTTTGGAGCTTGGTGGGGAGACAGGGAAGGTTGTTGGCCTCCGCCTCGGACTTGAGCTGCCAAATCGGCTATCATCCAAGAGAGTCCTTGGAACTGTGCTTGGGTTACAGGGGCCTGGAGATTCGCAGTCATTTCCTCGTAACCAGGAGAATTGATTCCGGAGAGGTGAGGGCATTGTTCCCTGTCGGGGGGCTTCTACTTGACCCGGGGGTAACATGTTCGGGGATTGCAGAGAACCTAGGTTCAGATTGTTGGCTGCGGGTGCTGCCCTGGATAGGAGCAAAGCATGCTGTAGGGGCCTCCTTGTCAGTCATTCTCGTATTGTTTCTAGGTGGCATCGTAACAGATGAGTTCTTTTGTACTTTTTCGCTTTTGTTGTTGATGAGAGTCATAAAATGCATCTAAACAATACTTAATTGTTAACATTTTAGGGTTGATCTCGGTCGTAATCGCACTTTTACATGTTGATAACTCTAAAGTGATATTCATAAATTATTGACTTAATTCGATGCATTTTCAGGTGCTTTGAGTACAAAAGAGATAATAAAGCGATCCATGTTTAAAGCACCAAAAGATCTTGGGTGTCGATGCTCGTTTTTGTCCAAGGTTTAGACGTGTCCAAACATGATTCAAAGATGGTTAAACTCTAAACTAAGGCTGGAGTAATAAAGTACAGTAAGTTAAAAGACTGCACACAAGTGTGTGCATCACTTTGGAGCAAGTTAAGGGTAGGCACACTAGTGTGTGCACTTCTGCATACAAGCTGAAGATGTTTCACTGAATTGCCAGAATTTCCCGTACAGATCAATCATCTTTGCAGATTAAACTGTATTGATGTAGGAAGAACCAGACGATGAGCCATATATGCTTAGAAAGATCCGGAAGTCTATTTTCTGGAGAATTTTACGGTTCGTAAAAAGGATTTTTCTAGAGAAAGTTATGGCAGTTTTAGTGGAAACAGTTCAGGCCAGCACAGCAGGCCCAGGCGCACAGCACGGCCCACTCGCCTCTTGACCGGATTAGGGCAAGCAAATGACATTCTCCAAGACCAAAACACCCCCCTCATGCTCTATAAATATATCTTTATGGAGTGTGCAGCTGGGCATTGAAGAGAGAAAGCAAGGAAGAGAGAAAAAAGAGAGGATTCAAGGGATCCAAATCCAGCATTCTTCCATTTTATTTCTAAGTTTTCTTTGGTTGCAAATCAAGGGGAGAACATCCATATTGTTCATCCACCTTGAACTCCATGGCCAAATCAAGGGGAAAGCATCCTTATTGTTCTTCCACCTTGATTTCAATGGCCAACTAATCATTTTACAAGGGAAAGGGATGAATCTTTAGGGATTTCTTGTTCTTTATTTCTTGTTCTTGATTCAGTTGTATGGATTTATTGTTAAATATTGTTTATGAATTATTCATTGATTAAGTAAGAAGCTCCATTGGTGAAACCTCGCCTAGATCAAACCATAGTGCACCCCCATCAGAGAATTTAGAGGATTTTGTTAACATGGCTGAAAATCCTAATGAGAATGGTGCTAGGACACTTAAAGATTACCTACATCCTAGCCGGACAGCCACACCATCGTGCATTATGTTTCCAGCCAATACCCGTCATCAAGATTTTAAAACAGGGATGATACAACTTCTCCCTACTTTTCATGGCATGGAAAACGAGAACCCCTATGTGCACATTAGAGAATTTGAGGAAGTAGTTGCGACTTTCCATAGTCACGATGCAACTGATGATATCGTGAGACTCAAGTTTTTTCCTTTCTCCTTAAAGGATAAAGCTAAGAGTTGGTTATACTCGTTGAGACCACGATCAATTGGGTCATGGAATGAGATGACCCAAGTCTTTTTTAACAAGTACTTCCCTCAACATAAGACTAACGCTTTGAAAAGACAAATCTCCACCTTTGCACAAAAGGAAAACGAGACTTTGTATCAGTCTTGGGAGAAATTTAAAGAGCTGTTAAGTATGTGTCCACATCATGGGTACGAAAATTGGCGTTTAGTGAGCTATTTCTATGAGGGTCTTACCTACAGAGAACGTCAATTTGTTGAGATGATGTGTAATGGAGAATTTCTGCAAAAAGACCCTGATGAGGCTATTGAGTACCTCAATGAGCTTGCTGAGAAAGCTCACACATGGACTGGACCTAGTGCTACTGAGAGCACAAATAGGTCACGACCTAGTGGTGGAGGAATCTACCATCTTAGGGAAGAGGATAACCTCAAGGCCAAGGTCGAAATGCTTACTAGAGAGTTGGAGGCATTAAAAACGAAAAAACCAACACACATAGTTAATCAGGCCGAACCTTTAGAATCATGTTTTGAGTGTGGCGGGGTTGATCATCCCGCCCAAGATTGTCCCACTTTTGTTGACATGAGAGGGCTGTACGAGGAACAATGCAATACCTTAGGCATGTACAAGAAGCCCTCAGCACCCTTCTCTAACACTTATAATCCGGGGTGGCGAAATCACCCAAACTTCAGTTGGAAATCTGAAAATCAGCAGCATGTGCAGCCCCCTAGATCGTACCCAGCACCTTATCATGCACCCTCATCTTCTAGGAACTCTTTAGAAGACTCCTTACATACTTTTATAGAAGCACAAGGCAAGACAAACCAAAAGTGTGAGGCATTAATTACACAGTTGGTTGAGGAAAACAAAGAAATAAGGAGCCAAGTGTCTAAATTGATGAACTCCTTGAGTGTGACTGAGCGAGGTAAGTTCCCTGCTCAAGCTCAGTCCATACCTCACGGTCAACATATGGCACAAGAAAATGTGAAAAATGTAAATGCCATTGTGACCCGAAGAGGTAAGTCACTACACATTTCACCAGAGAATAAACCCGAGAATGTGAAGGGTCAAACCAGTAGTGAGACCAAGTTGCCTAAAGACCCTGAAGTGACCCAAAGTCCTGTTAAGGCCCCATTCCCCCAAGCCTTAAAATCCAACAAGAAAAATCTGGAAATGAATGATGAAATCCTTGAGAACTTAAGGCAAGTGAAACTTAATCTTCCCCTTTTGCATGTGATTAAACAAGTCCCCACCTATGCAAAAGTTCTCAAAGATTTATGCACAATTAAGAGGAAACATCATGTCAAGAAAACAGCTTTCCTAACTGAGCAAGTTAGTGCACTAATTGAGCAAAGAATTCCCCCGAAATACAAAGATCCGGGCTGTCCTACCATTGCTTGCAGCATTGGAAATCATGAGGTTGGACAAGCCTTACTAGATCTGGGAGCTAGTGTAAACCTGATGCCATTTTCAATTTACTTACAGCTGGGGTTAGGAGAAATCAAACCAACCGGCGTGATATTACAATTGGCTGATCGCTCAGTCAAGGTACCCCGAGGTATGGTTGAGGATGTTTTGATTCAAATTGATAAATTTTATTATCCTGTTGATTTCTTAATTCTTGATACTACTTCTGCTGTAGACACTAACTCTAAAATTCCTTTGATTTTGGGTAGACCTTTTCTTGCTACTGCAAATTCGCTAATAAATTGTAGGAATGGTCTCATGAAACTGTCCTTTGGCAACATGACCCTTGAAGTAAATATTTTCAATGTTGCAAAACAGCCCGAAGATGAGGACGAAAACCACCAGCTTTACATGATCGAGTCACTCGTCAATGAGGGAGTTTTCTTAACTCATGATTATGACCCTCTTGAAAATTTTCTTGTTAATTCTGAGATAGATTTATTTGATGATAAAACTGATATAATTGATATATGTGTTGTTTTTGACAAATCTCAGGATTATGGAAATCGGGCATGGCAACCAAGGTTTGAGGAGCTGCCCGAAAGAAGCAAGACTCAAGTCCCCTCAAGTGTGGAAGCACCTAAAGTCGAATTGAAGCCACTACCTAAGGGTCTAAAACATGTCTTTCTCGGTCCAGGTGATACCTTTCCTGTTATAATTTCTTCTGAATTAACTGAGACCCAAGGTAAGAGATTAATTCAAACTTTAAATGAACACAAATCAGCCCTGGGATGGAGCATGGCTGATTTAAAGGGAATTAGTCCCCTAATCTGCTCCCATAAAATAAATCTGGATAAAGGAACCAGTCGTCGTAGAGACCCTCAACGTAGGCTTAACCCCACTATGAAAGAAGTAGTGAAAAATGAAGTACTGAAACTATTAGATGCGGGTATTATATATCCTATAGCTGATAGTAAGTGGGTAAGCCCTACGCAAGTCGTCCCGAAAAAGTCCGGAGTCACTGTGATAAAAAATGATCTAGGAGAGTTAGTCCCTACCAAACTTGTGAACGGGTGGCGTGTGTGCATTGATTACAGAAAATTAAATGCTGCCACCAAGAAAGACCACTTCCCACTCCCTTTTATTGATCAAATTCTTGAGCGTGTAGCTGGTCATCCCTTCTACTGTTTTCTAGATGGTTATTCTGGTTACTATCAAATAGAAATTGCATTAGAAGACCAAGAAAAGACCACCTTTACTTGTCCCTTTGGCACCTATGCTTTTCGTAGAATGCCATTCGGATTATGTAACGCCCCTACTACTTTTCAACGCTGCATGATGAGCATTTTTAGTGACATGGTTGAAAATTGCATGGAGGTTTTTATGGATGACCTAACTGTTTTTGGATCTTCATTTGAAACATGCTTAATGAATTTAGAAAGAGTATTAATTCGCTGTGAGGAAAAAGAATTGGTTTTAAATTGGGAAAAGTGCCATTTCATGGTACCATCCGGTATTGTCTTAGGGCATATTGTCTCTTCTAAAGGAATAGAGGTTGATCAATCTAAGATTGAGTTAATCTCTAAGTTGTCTGCCCCTAAGACAATAAAGGATGTGAGATCTTTCCTTGGTCATACTGGTTTTTATAGGAGGTTCATACAAAATTTTTCAAAAATATCTAGACCACTATGCGCCCTCCTAGTTAAAGATACCCCCTTTGAGTGGAGTCAAGCTTGTCAAGAGGCCTTTAAAACGTTGATTGGCAAGCTTACTTCCGCACCTATAATGCAGTCGCCAGATTGGACTTTACCTTTTGAAATCATGTGCGATGCTAGTGACTACGCTGTAGGTGCTGTTCTTGGACAGCGAAGGGAAGGTAAACCTTTTGTCATTTACTATGCTAGTAAGACTTTAAATAGTGCTCAAATGAATTACTCTACAACTGAAAAAGAGTTGCTAGCTGTAGTATTTGCTTTAGATAAATTTCGTGCTCATCTAATTGGTTCTCCTATCCTTATTTTTACAGATCATGCAGCCCTCAAGTATCTTCTTACGAAGAAGGATGCTAAGGCACGACTAATCCGATGGATCCTCCTCTTGCAAGAATTTGATATCACCATCAAGGATAAAAAAGGAGTGGAGAACGTGGTAGCTGACCATTTATCCAGACTCACTTTTGAGGACACTTGTGATGACATGCCAATCAAAGATGATTTTCCCGATGAGCAATTACTTTCCATTACTTCTCTACCATGGTTTGCTCACATCGTAAATTATTTGGCTACAGGTGAGATACCTATGGATTGGAGCGCTCAAGACAAGAGGAAATTCTTATATGAGGTACGTAATTTTTATTGGGATGACCCCTATCTTTTCAAGTACTGCCCTGACCAAATTCTAAGGCGTTGCATCCCTAATGAAGAGATTTCGAGTGTCTTAGAATTTTGTCACTCCCAAGCTTGTGGAGGCCACTTTTCGATGAAAAAAACCGCTGCAAAAATTTTGCAGTGTGGATTTTATTGGCCTACTTTGTTTAAAGATACAAACACCTATTGTCGCTCATGTGAAAGATGTCAAAAGTTAGGAGCTGTGTCTCGCCGAAATATGATGCCCCTGAACCCTATTTTAGTGATTGAAATCTTTGATTGTTGGGGCATCGATTTCATGGGACCCTTCCCTCCTTCCTTCGGGTACCAGTATATCATTGTAGCAATAGATTATGTATCCAAGTGGGTAGAGGCAGCAGCTTGTCGAAACAATGATAATGGAACGGTGATTAAATTCCTTAAAGAAAAGGTGTTATCTCGATTTGGTACACCACGTGCTATAATTAGTGATCGAGGTACACATTTTTGCAACCGTTCCTTTGAAGCTTTAATGAAAAAATTTGGGGTATTACATAAAATCTCTACTGCCTATCATCCTCAGACTAGTGGACAAGTAGAGCTTGCTAATAGAGAGATTAAACAAATTTTAGAAAAAACGGTTAACCCCGATCGCAAAGATTGGTCTTTGAGACTAACTGATGCGCTTTGGGCTTACCGTACAGCCTTTAAAACTCCCTTAGGTATGTCACCCTATCGGCTTGTTTTTGGAAAGCCTTGCCACTTACCCGTGGAGCTCGAGCATCGAGCTTATTGGGCCATCAAGTCTTTCAATTTTGACATGGGCGAAGCGGGTAAACTTCGAAAATATCAGCTGACCGAGTTAGAAGAATTAAGAAACGATGCTTATGAAAATTCTAGAATCTATAAGGCTAAGATGAAAGTATTCCATGACAAAAACATTTTGAGGAAAACATTTAAACCCAATGATCGGGTATTCTTATACGACTCTAGACTTCATAAGCATCCTGGAAAACTTCGGTCAAGATGGACCGGCCCTTTTATAGTAAAAAATGTTTTTGAAAATGGGGCGGTAGAAATTGAGGATACTAGAGATGGTCGGGTCTTTAAAGTAAACGGTCAACGACTTAAGATCTTAATTGATAGACATGATCCGGAGATGGAAGACATTCCGCTTATGGATCCGGTCTATTCACCTTGACCACACAACAAAGGTACGTTATTCCTTTTAATTTTTGTTCTGTTTTTAGTTAGTTTTCATTCAATCTTAATTATTAGTTTTTAGTTTACCTCAAATTTCAAAAAAAAAAAATAATAATAATAATAATATATATATATATATATATATATATTAATATTTCGTTGTCAAGTCTTTATTAACTTTGAATTTTGGTTGTGTTAAGTCTATTTTAATTTTTAGTTTCTAGTTGATTTCAGCGAAAAGAACGGTATGCAGTTCAATTGGTGGTGCGCAATTTTCAGCTTTTGTGCATTTTTGGCCACACAGGGAGTTTCCTTTCCTTTTTCTTTTACATTGAGGTCAATGCAATGTTTAGGTTGGGGGTGGAGGAAACATATTTCTTTTTTTTTTTCATTGAACTGCGTGGTGTCACTTTCTTTCTTTTCGTTGTTAGGATAAAAAAAAAAAAAAAAAAAAATTTGTTTGTTTGTTTTTAGCATGTTTTGTGTTAGCCTTGGAGTTAATTCACATGTCAATGATATGAGCTTAATCGAGATAGCATATAGCATTTAGAAGAAGTTAAATCTTGCTTCGCTTTGAGAATAAATTAAGTGTCAATTTTTCTTTGGTTTGAGACTCTGGTTTGTGGTAAGATTGCATGATTAGTCTAAAGCATTTGGAAAAGTTTTATGCGCGGTTGTTTTGTGAATACTTTTGCGGTCTCTACAAGCTCTAGAACTTATTTAATAATCACTTGAGGCAAAAAATCATAGAATGCACACTACTTAGGATATGATATAGGCCATTTTTGGACCGTTTGAGCCTTTTTAAACTTACCCTTGTTATATTTATCGCTAGTCACCTATTTGAGCATTTTTCTTGAAAAGAAAAATTGAGCCTTGTTTCTTTCGATAAACCATTTACTTACCTTTATGAGCCTAAAAATATTTTATCCTTACCTCTCTTTTAAAAGAACTTAGTTATACACATGTTGTGAGAAGCACTTAAAATGAGTAAGGGTGGAAATATGAGAAAATATTACTATCATAACCCAAGTACATTAAAAGAGATAAGTTGGGGGTTGTGGAAAAGAAAAGAAAAGAATGAAAGAGGAGGTGAATGATCTTATGCCAAAACAAAAAATAAAAAAAAAAAAAAGAGAAAAAATGAATTATGGCAAAGAAAGAAAAAAAAATGGTGATTTATTGCCAGAAATGCTCGAAAAATGGTTGAAAGAGTTGGGTGTTGAAGTAAGGTTATCTTGTGCTTAAAGTGGTTGTGTTTAAATTAAGAGACTTAGTTCTTTTATTTGTTTAAACTTTCCCATTCTTTCTTGACCTTTACCCTAGCCTAATGTTGCAAGCTTATTAAAGACCTATTGATCCGATGAAGTGTGATTTTTCTACATAGTGGAGAGTGATTTGAAAAGTGAGCATATGGAGCTTGATTTGTGATTGATGTCACACAAATTAATATGTTTTTAGAGGCCAAGACTTGTATTCATGCTATGTTGTGCATAAAATCATCTAGGTGTTCGGACTAATGTATTGTGGTAAGATGGATGGTAAGAGTCGATAACGATTTTAAGGTTGACATTTGGATTATTCTTGGACCTGAGTGATATTTAATGATTCTATGTGCTGTATGTTATGCATGATTTTTGAGATAGATTTTTAAATCACTCTTGGTTAACGCCAGCATTGCTGTATTTTGTTTTGATTTCTAAATAAAGAATTCATTTCATGCCTTTCGCTTGAATTGCTAGGGACTAACAATAAGCTAGTTGGGGGTTGTGATGAGAGTCATAAAATGCATCTAAACAATACTTAATTGTTAACATTTTAGGGTTGATCTCGGTCGTAATCGCACTTTTACATGTTGATAACTCTAAAGTGATATTCATAAATTATTGACTTAATTCGATGCATTTTCAGGTGCTTTGAGTACAAAAGAGATAATAAAGCGATCCATGTTTAAAGCACCAAAAGATCTTGGGTGTCGATGCTCGTTTTTGTCCAAGGTTTAGACGTGTCCAAAAATGATTCAAAGATGGTTAAACTCTAAACTAAGGCTGGAGTAATAAAGTACAGTAAGTTAAAAGACTGCACACAAGTGTGTGCATCACTTTGGAGCAAGTTAAGGGTAGGCACACTAGTGTGTGCACTTCTGCATACAAGCTGAAGATGTTTCACTGAATTGCCAGAATTTCCCGTACAGATCAATCATCTTTGCAGATTAAACTGTATTGATGTAGGAAGAACCAGACGATGAGCCATATATGCTTAGAAAGATCCGGAAGTCTATTTTCTGGAGAATTTTACGGTTCGTAAAAAGGATTTTTCTAGAGAAAGTTATGGCAGTTTTAGTGGAAACAGTTCAGGCCAGCACAGCAGGCCCAGACGCACAGCAGGCCCAGGCGCACAGCACGGCCCACTCGCCTCTTGACCGGATTAGGGCAAGCAAATGACATTCTCCAAGACCAAAACACCCCCCTCATGCTCTATAAATATATCTTTATGGAGTGTGCAACTGGGCATTGAAGAGAGAAAGCAAGGAAGAGAGAAAAAAGAGAGGATTCAAGGGATCCAAATCCAGCATTCTTCCATTTTATTTCTAAGTTTTCTTTGGTTGCAAATCAAGGGGAGAACATCCATATTGTTCATCCACCTTGAACTCCATGGCCAAATCAAGGGGAAAGCATCCTTATTGTTCTTCCACCTTGATTTCAATGGCCAACTAATCATTTTACAAGGGAAAGGGATGAATCTTTAGGGATTTCTTGTTCTTTATTTCTTGTTCTTGATTCAGTTGTATGGATTTATTGTTAAATATTGTTTATGAATTATTCATTGATTAAGTAAGAAGATTTGAGTTCATGTGATAGATGTACTTCTTATTCTTCTTCTTTTAGACTCTCTTAATCCGGTGATTGCATCCTTTTCCTCCATTGAGGTTGCTTGGATGTGATTGATTCCGGTAGATTTATCTTATTGATTGTCCATTATTACGATATTGTCTTTTAAGATTTATTGTCGTTTCTTGATAATCTTTAAGATCGGTCATGTGTGCATGAACCGAAATCAATGATTAATTCGTAGCAATTATATAAGAATTGTAAATGTGCTTGATTGAATATATTCCGATTGCTTGTTTGGGAGTTGAAACTTGCAATCGAGATAAAATCAATTGAATCAAGAGTTGAAATAGGGAACAAACCTAAAGAGGATTCCCGGAACCTTGTTATTTCTCATTTATATTTCATTTACATTTACGCAATTTTCCTTTACATTATTTCACCATCAAAGCTTAAAAATCTTGAGTTTAACTTTTATCGTTCGTTTTAAGGTTCACACATTTTCCTTTGTACTTAACTTGTTTCCCTGTGGAATCGACACCCCAAAGCCGTACTACAATAACCGTGTTATACTTTGGGCGTAATCAGTTGTTGCGAGAGATTGTGGTTTCCCACGGACGGCGCCAATCTATTGATGCCAAAAAGTCACTGCGATCGACGTGGCCTGGGCTCCGCACAGGTAACAATGATGAACTAAAGGCCCTCGGAAGGAGGGGAAGGGAAGACCTCCGAGGGCACTCCAAAGCTTAAGTTAGAATGAAAGCTTAAAAAGGAGGGAGGCCGAGGGTTAAATCTAAAGGAGCTTGGGTGTAAGTAGATTAAGTCTGAATGAATTATGAATTCCATACCTTGGCTTATTTATAGCCCTCTGAACAGATATTGCTCACGTCTCGTCAGTGTTAAGGCATTGATTGCATGATCAAGGGACAGTGTGTTGCAGGGTGACTGCAGGGCGACGTGCTGTAGGGTGGTTGCAGGGCGGTGTGTTGTAGGCGGCTGCAGGGCTGATTTTCGTAGGGCGGCATAGGGTGGCTATAGGGAGGCATGTCGTAGGGCGGCTACAGGGTGACATGTTATAGAGGGAGCCCAGACGTAGGTTTATTGGGCCGAAGTGTTTATGGGCCGGAGTGTTATGGGCTACATCAGGCCCCATCACAACTGAATGTGAGTTTTCCTAACTCTTTCGAGAACTTAGCGAAAGCATGGTTGTGCAAGTCTAACTTTAAATCTCAATTGGATTTTACAAAGGTCATTACATTTATGCTAGTGTGTTGGAAGATATGGTTGGCAAGGAACAATGCAATTTTTTAGGGGCTTACAATGCGTGTTGCTAGTATTATCGCAAGGGTGGTAACCAAAGTTCGAGAACTGAGTTCTATGTTTAACCCAAAGCAGAGTTTAACGTTTGAGGATATGTTATTCCTAAGCTCTATGGTGGCTAATCCGAGAGTAGCCAGGGGTCAGTGGATATGTTGGCAGTCCCATCAGGACAACATAATAAAATTAAATTGTGATGGATCAACTTGCGACTTGAGGGCGCAGGTGGTGGGATAATCAGGTCTAGTAATCCTTTGATGATCGTAGATTATTCGCAGTTCTTTGGGAGATGCACGAACATGCAGGCAGAAGCACAAGCATTACTAGAGGGATTAAAGCTTGTCTGCCTTTATTGCATACGACTTAATTGCATAGAAACAAATTCTAAAGTCCTAGTTCAAATTATAAACAATGAGGTTGATCCATCGTGGAACTTAGTCTATGTGGTTCCGTAAATTAAGGTACTTTTAGATGCAACACTGGCAGTAAAGGATATATTTCGTGATGGTAGCCACGTGGCAGATTCTTTAGCTTCGCATGAGCATGTCCATCACTTGAATGAGATCTACTGGTCTAAGGGAGCTCTTTCTGAAAGCTGTCGTGCAACTTATAATAATGTTAGTTATGGCTTAGCTTTGTATGGAAAAAAAAGTTTTGTTTTTTTTTTTTTTTTTTTAAGGTAAAGCTTAAGATCTTCTGAGATCAAGTTTAAAACCTTTTAAGTATGGTGCCTTTTTATCTCTAAATTTAATTGTATTTATTTATTTTATTTAATAAATGAATATGGGTCATGACAAACCCCCTCTTTCACAAGGAGGTTGTTATTAGAAAAAACCAGAATTTTATAACTATCCGTGTTATTAGTATTTTCATTTTAATAACTATTCCATAATGGATTGGATGTATGCGACATGTGGACAATGATGGTGAAACCATCTAAACATTTTTTTTTCTTTAATTTGATACTTTATAGGTAAATTTGAGTCTCAAAAATATGAAATAAAATTTGAAAGTCGTTTTTTTCCTTAAATTTGTTACATTTTGTTTAATATTTCTTTTAACATCCAAACGAAATATATAGAAATACTCTCTTGTTTGTTTGCCATTTTTCTTTCTATTTTCTTTTTCTTTAAGCTTTCCTAAATCCCTACGTAACATAATTTTTTCAGTAGTTAATTGTTTGTTTATTATTTAAGATAAGATGCATGTGATTTCATCGGATCCAAATCTCAATTGACTATCATATTAATTTACATTAATTAGTTTGTTTTAATGAAAAATAACAGTTTATTTTACTAGTGTTTAAATTATATAAAAATTAAATTAATATAGATTAAGATTTTACACTATTTAATGAAAAGCTTAATAAAATAGTTTTTACTCATTTTTTATGAAGTTGTTTTACAAATGATTGAAAGATACTTCTTTCTTTGCAAAAGAAATTACTCTCTCATTTTTTTTAAATTTCTCTCTCACATATTACACTACTAATTTTATCTTTTTATTTATTTATTTATATTTTTTATTATTTATTTTCATACTTTAACTAAACAAAAAAATTAACTAAAATTTATTATTTTATATGAAATTAATTTTATATTATGATATATTTTACATGAAAAAAAACAAAGCTTTTGTACACACTTCCTTGGAAAAGAACATATGCTATTCCTTTGGTTCAAAATATGACCTTATGCTTCCACATGGTTCGTAGCCTAATTTTGTTAGATTGCACAGCATGATAGAAAAAAGAGTTTTTTTCTTTTAATTAAAAAAATTACGTAATAAATTTTAAGAGAATAATTTTTTTTATTAAATAGGAAACATTTAATATATCGTATGGGCACATGGAAGGTAGGGAGTGTTAGTTATTTCTATATGGGATTGACAATAGTAAGTGGAGTAAGTGGAGGTGGTCTTCTAGAAACCCTTTAAAATAATAATTGCACTAATTGTTTTTTATATAAAAAAAGTATTTTACTATAGAAGCAAAGAGTGGAAAGACAGAAGACCATAATATAAAATAAAAAGCTTGTGAAAAGGAATCAGGAGATAAGAGTTGGTTGGATAGTGAACAAAATAATGAAATGTTTGGTGTGACACCTTAATTAGTTTTAAATGAATCTGCAGGGTTTTCGCATTTGTCGTGTTACCATGGATGGCCCAAAATTTTGCTCATAAAAATGGGTGACAATCAAAGCATTTTTCACGTTTTTGCCTTCAGGTCCCTGTTTGATGCTAGTACCGAGTATTAAAGAGGGTGCCCTTTCAACTGAATTACATAAGATTACAGGTACATCTCTTACGTTGATGTTAATTATAATTTAATTAAAAAAAATTTAAAAAAATATAAATTTATTTTATTATTGAGAAATTCAACAAAAAAAAATATTATATATCGTTTCACTGCTATCCATCATAAATGGGTTGGATTAACCATTGCTCATCGACTCATTTATAACATATTTATTTATAAAAAAAATACTCATATTCTACCCGACATGAATAACATTCAACCAACTCACTAATCTATAATGAAAATTTAACACTTTTTATTTTTTTTCTTTAGCAATATATATATGGGTCGCTCAAGTTTTGGATCATTTAGCTCACATGTTGCTCAAGTCTTGGATCGGTAGGGTGGTTTTGATTGCTTAGGTTTTAGATCGTTTGGATCACAAGTCACCCGGATCATGAAACACTTAATTCACAGGTCAATCAGGTCAAGGGTCACGAACTGCTCGCGTCAAGGATCGCTCGTTTCACAATAAGTTTTGTATCCCAAGTTGCTCAAGAGCTCGGATTCCGGACTATTTGGGTCCCAAGCTACTCGGGTCTCAAGTCGTTCAAGTCACATGTCGTTCATGTTACGTGTCGTTCGAGTCTCCGATTGTTAGATCACGGGTCAATTGAGTCTGTAGTCATTATATTTCCATATGTATTTTCGAGTTCAGGATATTTGGATCGAATTAAATTATCTCATATATATATATATATATGCTTTGCTTTAGTTTAATATATTTAAATGGGTCGATTATGTGTTATCCATACCTAACCCATCAATATCGTTTATAATTTGGTTTTTCGAATATTATTTATTAACTATTCATTTAAGTATATAAGTTAATTAAACTTATTCACATTTCAGTAAGACATTATAGATTCAACATTATATGGCTAGTCAAAAAGTATTTTAAATGATTTTTGCTTTGATGGTATTTATTTTGAATGTAACTTTTATAACTAAAACTTTGAGGAAGAAAATATCGTTTTTTTTTAAATTTAAGATTAAGTTGTAATTATAAAAAATAAAAAGAAAAGAGAGCAAAAGTTGAGGGACACAAGTGCAAAAATGAAAGAGAGAGCAAATAACTCCAACTACATGAAAAGTAGCTACCGACCAAATCCAGCACTAACTTAAATTGCAACCACTCGTCTTTCTCACCAATTCGGTCAAATACCTTTTGCAATATATTAACAAAGGGCCCCGAGTCAATTGCACCTGCCCTCTCCTCACCACGTCCCATTTATGCTCCTGCTCTCTTCATTTCTCTCCTTTATCCACAACAACGATCCCTTTGCCTTTGTTTTGTTTTCCTTCTCTACTCTCTGATCTCTGTCTGTTTGAATTGAAATTAAGTTTGGAGATCGAACCACATGGGCAGATCTCCTTGTTGTGAGAAAGAGCACACCAACAAAGGTGCATGGACCAAAGAGGAAGATGAGCGCCTCATCAACCACATCAAACTTCATGGTGAAGGGTGTTTGGAGGTCTCTCCCCAAAGCTGCTGGTTAGCTTTCATTTTTACCTCTCTAGCTTCTTCTATTTAATTTCTGGCTTCTTCTTAATTTGCTCGAGGATTTATTTATATTAATTCTTTAAATTATTATTTTGTAGGCTTGCTCAGATGTGGCAAGAGTTGTAGACTTAGATGGATAAACTATCTCAGGCCTGATCTCAAAAGAGGGAATTTCACAGAAGAAGAAGATGAACTAATCATCAGCCTTCACGGCTTACTTGGAAACAAGTATGTTATACACTAACTTGTAATTTACAAACATCTTTAATAGTACTTGTTTTCATTTGAGCTAATTAATTAGGTTTTAGTAATAAATTTTAATCTAATTTCTCAGGTGGTCTCTGATTGCTGCACGTTTGCCTGGAAGAACTGATAATGAAATCAAGAATTATTGGAATACCCACATCAAAAGGAAACTCTATAGTCGTGGGATCGATCCACAAACACATCGTCCTCTCAATTCATTGGCTGTCATGAAAACTGTCACAGCAAGTACTGACAAAACAAGTATTAGTACTAATAACAAAATCCAAATGGAAGCAAAAAACTCAGTGGAACCGGTAATGATGCGATTGAAAGCTGAGGGAAGCATAAATTTTAGAAGTAGCAG
Source organism: Bretschneidera sinensis (assembly GCA_023935145.1). Taxonomy (NCBI): domain Eukaryota; kingdom Viridiplantae; phylum Streptophyta; class Magnoliopsida; order Brassicales; family Akaniaceae; genus Bretschneidera; species Bretschneidera sinensis. Next base: position 67,238,441 of record CM043697.1, read on the forward strand.
CAACATGAAGACTGGAACAGAGTACTCATCAGCTGCTGCTGGTGAAGATTCAAACAGTAGTAGTGATGTGACCACAGAAGTAGTAGTGTACCCAGAACTCAATCTTGAGCCCTCTATAGGGCTTCCATTAATTCAGCCTCAAATCTCTTCTACTATCAACTTAAATCACTCCTCAAAGCAGCTTCAACAACAGGAAAAGCTTTCATATGATCAGCTGTTTGGGACAAGTAATACAGCTGCAGGTCTTACTCAGGCAGTGTGTTTGTGTTGCAGTCAGTTAAGTTATCAAAACAGCCTCAGCCAGGCATGTACCTGCAATTCCATGTCAACATCGATAGCAGCTGACAATGTTAATCTCTTTAGATTTTACAGACCTTAATTTGAATTCTGCAAGCCTAACATTACGTGGGTCAAATAAAATTTGATTATAATAATTATTATGTTTGAAAAAAGCTTTGAAATTCATTTAAAAATGAATTTACGTGGAATTGATTTTATTTGTTAATAGAATTTATAAATGAATTTTTAAAAAAATTAAAAAGTAAAAAATATGTTGATCAAAATATTTTTTTTATTTCTCTTTCTTTTCCTCTTCACTCTCTCTTCTCTTCTAATTTCTTTATTTATTTTAAAATTTTGAAACATAAAAATTCAAATTAATTTTACAATTTTAAAAAAATAACGTCAAATAAAAAAATTCAATTAATTTCTAAATGAACTTTAAGTTTAATTCATTGAAAATAAAACGAATTTTATTTTTACTTATTTCAAAAAGCGAAATGGTTTGTCAAGCTTAATTTGATCTATACAAACCTGCGGTGGTAATATCGGAAAGAGTTGAGAAAACTTTGAGAAAACTTTCGATAGTCTGGGATTTTACATTTTTTTAAATTAAAACCTCATTGTGTAGGAAGGGGGTTTGGCACTGACTTATACTAGATTATTCATTAACAAAAGAAAAGGCGATATGAGGGGACAAAAAGGTTTAGTAATCTTAGGCCTTACTCGTCCTAATACATAGATAAACTAAACCTTTTGAATGCAACCAAATACATCCAACAAAATATCAAAATAAACTTAGACAGCATGCACACCATGCAAAAACACTACTCACACTGCCTCGGCACTTACTGATCTGCTGCGCACCTTCAACACAGTGCAAGCTACACACATTATGCGCACCTAACTAACCTACTAAATCATAAACATAACATGAATAGATTCTCAATTAATCCATCAAAAAACATATTAAAACTAGACAATATGCATACTAACACTACGCACACTGCTTAGGCACTTACTGACCTTCTGTGCGCACCTCCAACACATTGTGTGCATACTCAACACATTGCGTGCACCTGACTAACTTACTAAATCAATAACATAATATGATGATAAAAACTGCAAACATGAACAAATCAATCTAGATACAATCATATAGATGAGGGCTAATGTCGAATAAATAAATATTAGTTTCGTTCTGCCTTCCTTTCTTTCACATCTTTCTTATTTTTAATCTCTTTTTTTTCCAGCGTTTGCAAGAATGTTTTAAGCCCCGCAACAGGGTTAGCTACATGCTTTTTTTTGGAAATTACTATCCAATAGGTTATTGGTTGAGGTATTCCTTTTAAGACGAGACATATCATTTAAAAACATTTTAATCTTTGAGCCATAATTGATCTAGGAGCATGGAGAGAGATTAACAAAGAATTTAACCTTTACTAGACTAGTAATCTCTTACTTTGCTTCTAAATCTTCAGAAATACTTCAAGGTTCCATTGATTGCGTATTACTTCTAACGTGCAGTCCTTTATCCTTAAAATCGAAATAAGACTAGATAAAGAGAATTAGAACAATAATGTGTTTTTTCATTATCAAAATAATTATGGGATCAACAATCTCCCAATTTTTATTGATGACAAAACCATTTTGAAAAACATTTTAAGAAAATCTAAGTGTTGAGATTTTACAGAAATTTTGACAAGGTTTCCTCTGTATATTCAATATTTCCTCCTGCATAAGAGAGAAATTTTATATCCAACCAACCAAGCAATATATAAACAGACATGCGTAGTAACTTTAGAGACTTTTCTCCCCCTTTCTTGAAGAGAAAAATAGTTTAAGCCTTAATAGCATGAATAAAATGATATAACAAAGCAACAATAAGTCATTAGCATTAGCAATAAGTCTTAGATTATTCTCCCCTTTTTTGTCAACATAAAAAAAGGAAGAGGAAGGATAAAGCTCCCCCTAAAATCATGCATCTAAAACATCGAATCATAAGTAAGAAACCATAAAGGATGCAATGCATGAAGGAACTGTACTATAGCAAAGTTAGACAAGTCTTAACCATAAGTTAAAGAGAGTAGTAAAAGTAAAGTCAATGACGATGAGGGGGAAGGTTAACGGGTTCATAAAGGTGGGAGAAACGGGATGATGATGATGGTCGAGAAGCTTGAGGGAGATCCAACTCAATAACTTCTTGGGTGTAGACGTACGAAACCATAGTCCTATTTTTCTGTAGAGAGAGAAACTGAGCAATGTCATGATGCATGTCCTGAACCTCAGTCTATAAACCATAAAAGTCTGATCGCAACTTACCATAATACCCCTGAACCTCATACCATATATCATCAAAGTTGGAGTCCATCTCCAACCTCACATCAGCCATACCGGTTTGAATACCTTGAAGAGCAGCTAGAATATGGTCATTAGGAGCCATTTGGTTATCTTGAGGAGGAAGATGCACTTTTTATTCTTCAATAGTTTCAGGTTCAATTAAAGGAGGATCAACTGCGATGCCATCTGCCTTGCGCACCTAAATTCCATCAAGTAGAACACAGTGAACCTCTCTGACCCATTTTCCTCCGATTTGAACACAAGCATTCTTCGATACTCATTCCTCATTACCTTCTTCATCAATTTCAAAATAAATCCAATTCATTCTTTTCAAAGCTGATACATTGATCCAATAATGTTGTGTCAAATCAACTTCAACATAATTATCTAAATTTAGCCTAAAGTGTTTTAGGATGAGCGTAATCAGTATACCATAAACTAGCATTCCTTTAGTACTATTAGCCATATCAATCATCTTATTAGCTATCGTTTGAGGCAATTTATAAGCTTAACCTCTGATTATGTGCCACATAAGCACGACATTAAAGTGAGTGATTAAAGCATAACTCTTGTTACAAGGAACAAGACAGTGACAAATAATAGAATGAATTTCCCTCAGCTCAATAGACAATGTTGTCACACTAAGATGCTTAAAATTAGTGGCCACAGAAAAATTCAGATTACCAGTAAATTCTCTTAAAGCTGACTCATGGTCAAAATAACCAGGCCAAACCTCAGTACGCAACCAACTCTGACCTTCCACAAGAATATTTAAAATTCTACCAATTAGTCTGGGAGTAACCTTAATTTCTAATCCTTGAACCTGAGTAGTAAAATCAAGAGACTGATGAGAATTCCTTTCCAAATTGGTGTAAAATACCTTAATCAAGCCAGGAAAATGTAATTCTTGTAGTTTCACTAAGGATAACCAACATAATTTCTCAAAATAATGCTTAATGTTCACATTTTAAATAGATAATTAGTAAATCAATGTATTTACCAAGGTGAATGTATCTATCTTTAAATGGTTTCTCATACCTTTACAAAGCATCCCAGTAGGAAAATGTATAGACAAATTCTCCTTGGTCTTTTTATTTCTTTTATGAGAAGACCTATCATCTCCACGGTTTTCCTTTCCTTTTGAGCCGGAACCACGAGTTTTTGGAGGCATGGCCGAAATTTGAAGAGAGAGGTAGTGATTTTTGGACTTAGAGTCTCTAAAAAGGGATAGATCGGCTTTAATAATACTAAAAAACTTATAAAAAAGTGTTGGTGATGAAGATTATGAAATTTTGGAGAAGAATATGGAAAAGTTAAGGTGATTTTAGAGCAAGAACAATAGGAGACAGAAAACATGATTTTAGAAAGAGAAAGCTTCAAAACTTCAAAAGTTTGTGTTTGGATCTTCAAAAACACCAAAAGTAAGAAGATTATATGGTGGATTTTGAAGATTTAGAGTTAATTTCGTGAAATCATGGTAGAAAATGAAGAATTTTTAAAGAGAAGATAGAAGGCGTGTGGGAAGGGAATGTTAGAAAAAAAAAAGCTGAAAATGAGATTAATAAGAAATTTTTGGGCAAGGAGGATTTAAAGAAGAGCCTTGAAGGTTACTACAGGTGAGGGCAGTTTTGAAAATAGGGAAGAATGAAGACTATAGTCGACTATAGAAACACACGGGTCAATAGACTTGCAAAAATTAGAGTTGTAGTTAACTACAGAGGCTTGTAGTCCCAATATTCACTAAACAAAAAAATTGAAGATGTTTTGAAGTTCAAAAACTCAATAAAAGTAACTAAGGTTTGAGATTTTTGACAAGATTTGCTAGAGTTATTTGACTTATCCATAAAGAAAAAGTGATTAGTTTTAATTAAAAAAATAAATCATTTACTTCATTTGATTTCATGCAAATGATGAATGCAGACATAATTAAACATATAGATATTCAAAGTTTTTCAAGCCTATTAGCATTCTAATTCTATAAAAGCTTTCTTTATTTAAAGATTTTGTAAGAATATCAGCAATTTGATCTTCTGTAGGTATGAATTCAAGTTTGACATCACCTTTTTTTTAGCATAATCTCTAATAAAGTGATATCTAATCTCAATGTGTTTGGTCCTAGAATTCTAAATTGAGTTTTTGGTAAGATTGATAGTACTAGTGTTAGCACATAAAATTAGAATATTTTGAAAACATATGCTATAGTCTTTTAGTTGCTATTTTATCCATAACATTTGTCCACAACAACTCCCAGCGGCCACATTTTCAGCTTCAACGGTTGATAGTGCAATGAATTTTTTTTTATTTTTAAAACCAAGATGTTAGCGTGGAACCTAGAAATTGATATGTTCTACTAGTACTTTTTCTATCAATTATTAAATCGGCATAATCAGCATCCAAGTACCCAACTAGCTCAAAAGATGATTTTCTTGAATACCATAGTCCTACATATACTAAACATTATATCGGGTCTACTTTCAGTTAAATATAGTAAAGCCCCTATCGTGCTTCTATAAGTCTTAGTATCTACATACTTACCTCTCTCATCCAAGTCAAGTTTTATAGAGGTGCTCATAAGAGTACCAATAAACTTTGAGTTCTCCATCCTAAATCTCTTTAGCAAGTCCTTGGTGTATTTGGATTGATTAATGAAGATCTCTCCCTTTGATTGTTTGATTTAAAGTCCAAAGAATTATATAAGCTCTCTTATCATACTCATCTCATATTCACTTTGCATACACTTAGCAAATTCTTGACAGATAGATTCATTAGAGGCACTAAATATAATATCATCAACATATATTTGGACTAAGATATATCATGTTTATAAGTTTTTGTAGAAAGATTTGTATCTATTTTTCCTCTTGTAAAGCCATTTTCAATTAAAAACTTATTTAGCCTTTCATATCATACTCTTGGAGCTTGTTCAACATAAAGAGCTTTAGAAAGCTTATAGACATGGTTTGGAAGGTTACGATTTTCAAAACTAGGAGGTTGTTCAACATAAACCTCTTCTTCTATAAATCTATTTGAAAAGACACTTTTCACATCCATTTGAAATAGCTTAAAATTTTTAAAGCATACAAAGGCTAGCAACATATGAATATATTCTAATTTAGCTACGGGAGCATAGGTCTCATCAAAGTCCATTCATTCTTCTTGATTGTAAACCTTAGCAACAAATCTAGCCTTATTCCTAGTTACAATTCAATTTTTATCCATTTTGTTTCTAAAAACCCATTTAGTTCCCATGGTAGTATGATTATTTGGTCTAGGAACTAAAGTCCACTCTTTATTTCTTTTAAATTGATTTAACTCTTCTTGTATAGCATTTATCCAATCAACATCATTTTTGGCTTCTACAAAAGTCTTAGGTTCTACATGGGATAAATAAGTTACACAATTGCAAATATTTCTTATAGAAGATCGAGTTCTTACCCCTTGTGAAGGATCACTAGTCACTTGATCGATTGGATGATAATTCACATACCTCCAAATTTTGGGAAATTAATTTCCTTAATGACTTGTGGAAGGTTAATCAAGATTGAGAGTGTATACCACTTGATTTGTTTGAGGTTGAATTTCTTTAGGGTCAGCAATGGGAGTAGATGCATCCACTATTGAAACAAAATCTGCATCATCATCAAGAGATACTATTCTACTACTAATTGGGTTAGATTCATCAAAAGCCACATGTACGGTACTTCAATCTTTAGAATTCTTTTATTAAAGACTCCATAAGCTTTACTAGAGGTTTAATATCCTAATGACGTCCCTTCATCGGTCTTAGAGTCAAATTTACCTAAATTAGTTTTATTGTTATGTAGGATGAAGCACTTGCAACCGAAAGAACGAAAATAAAAGATAGTAGGCTTTCTACCTTTCCACAGTTCATATGGAGTTTTATCAAGCATAAGCCTAATTAATACTCTATGTAAAACATATCAAGAAGTATTTATGGCTTTTGCCCAAAAGTATTTTGGTAAACTATTTTCACAAAGCATGGTTCTTTTAAATTCTTTTAGAACTCTATTTTTCCTTTGAACAACACCATTTTGTTGAGGAGTTATAGGGACTGAAAAATTGTGATCAATTCTATTTTAATCACAAAATTTTGAAAAACTTTTGTTTTCAAATTCTTTTCCATGATCACTTCTAATATTTAAAATAGAAATTCATTTTATTTATTTTTTTGTTTTGAACCTTCTTGTAAAAGTTCACAAAACTTTTATAGGCTTTCATCCTTATAAGCAATAAAAATAACAAAGGTATATTGATGAGAATCAACAAGCACTATTAAAGGATCCATTGCATATTCCAGTTGGGCCAATTACTAGATCAAGATCCAAGAAAGTCAAAGAAGCACTTAATGGGCTGATTTAAGAGATTTGGGCTGAATCTAAAATGGGGCATTCCAAGCTTGGCCCAATAGGAGATGAAAGCATAATAAGTTTAATCCAAGCTATTGATAGTGACATGGGTATGTCCAACATAACAAGGGCCTGCCCAATAATAATCATCTAGTCTCTTGTCAACTAATTAAGGTGCAAGGTCCAAGCCCAAAGTGAAAGAAGATTCGGATGCAACAGCCTACTGAATTTAGGCTCATCATAACAGGCCCAAACGACATCCTTTTTAAGACTTTCTTAAGTCCAAATTGAAGATCAAATCGTCATCTTTCTAACCAAACAAGTTTCAGCCCATTTGGAGATGTGTACAAGAAGATATGGCCATTTGAATTCTGGTCATTGGGTGCTCCTGAAAATCCGAAATTGTGTTCCTCTTTTTACTTTTGGCCAATTCCTTGATTCCTTGCATGTTTTAGGGATTGTTTCCTTTCATATTTTATGGATTGTCTCCTTACATGTTTTATGCTGTTTTCTTGCTTGTCCTAAGCTTAGAGGGTTGTTCTAAGCTCTATAAATACTTGTGTGTTGTAAGTTGAAAGCATAATAGAATTCAGAAAATACTTGAGGTTTGCTTCCTCTATTGGTTCTTCAAAGAACTTTTGAACTTATCAAGGGTTTTTCCTTGTGGCGTTCAGCTCCGACTTATCAATCAATCCTTCCACAATTGATTGTGCCGTCTTCATTATACCAAGGTTCTTGCTTCCATACAAGCAACGGGTCGCGGTGTCACATAAAATCTGTTTTCTAGACGATTTCTGGGTAAGTATTCCAATATTGTTTGTCGGGTCTCAAAGCATGTCGATGACGTTCGCATCATTTGGTATCAGAGCCCACTTCTAAAAAAAAAACAGATTTACTATCATTTTATCTTTCATTTCTTGTTATCATCTTATCTTGTTTCGTTTCTGTTCATTTTTTTTACTTGTTCTTATTTTTTTTATTTGTGCAACCAGTGAGAAAAAGAAAACGTGAAAAAAAAACGTAAAAAAAGTGTGAAAAAAAGACGTGGAAAAGAAAAAAAAAAGAGCAATATAATTTTTCCTTTGATTTGTTGTTTTTATAATATTTTCTTACCGTCGGTATTAGTTTAAATACTACAAGTTGAATTTCTTGATCCAGTTTATTAGTTTAATAGAGAACTGAAAAGGGGAAGCTACGAGTGGAAAAAGGCAAGAGAGTGTGAGAATAATATAAAAAAAAAGCCAATTTAAGAGTGAAACACGAGTGTGAGTGACATAATTTGAGTGTAAACACGTGAGGCAGTGTGGTGAGGAATTATTTCTAACATTTCTTTATAATTTCAAAGAAAGAATGGAGGAGTCTTCCTTCATGTTACAGGCTATGCAACAACAATTTGAACGCATGAACGTGATGTTCAATGAGATTCGGGATCGGATGGATAGGCAAGATGCTGTTATTGCTACTTGGCGCGAGGGGCGTCCCCAAAGAGTCCCAAATGCTAGAAGGCAAGAACGGCCTGCGCCCGTGGATGATGCTGATGGTGAACATGAGGATGAGTTCAAAGATGAAGAGGATCACGCTTCTTTGAATGGTGAGGGCAGGTTCGTGCCAAGACGAGAAAGGCATGGTGGAGGTTTCCAAAGAGATCCGAGATGGCAAGATGGGACTGATGGAAACCTAGGAAACATTAAAATAAAGATGCCGTCGTTCCAAGGGAAAAACGATCCTGAAGCATACTTGGATTGGGAGAAGAAGGTTGAGTTGATTTTTGAGTGCCACAACTATTCCGAGGAGAAAAAGGTAAAACTCGCTGCCATTGAGTTTACTGACTATGCTATTATATGGTGGGATCAACTTGTGCTGAACAGAAGGAAAACCCATGAGAGGCCTATTGAGATGTGGGATGAAATGAAGGCCATCATGAGGAGGCGGTTTGTCCCTAGCCACTACTATAGGGACTTGTATCAAAAATTACAAGGTCTTCTTCAAGGCTATAGGAGCGTAGATGACTACTACAAAGAGATGAAGATCGCCATGATTCGGGCTAATGTAGAGGAGGATAGAGAAGCTACCA